>CM076573.1:529236793-529336419 GCA_034641835.2 Pinus albicaulis | reverse complement strand
AATTCAAGGAGGATGAGTTTTCGGGGGGAGGTATCTCCCTAAGGCCCATAATCTAGCCCCCAAATTGCTTGTCAAGAATCATGGGGGCTAACACCATGAATATCCAGATCTAGTCACCTGGTGCCAAAAAAAGTATGATCCCATCAAAAGAGAAGTGGTAGCTCAGAATGGAAACATTTTGATATCTATCACTCCAGAAACCATTAACAATATATTACTGATCCCAGAGAGTTACTATTTAAGCCTTTTCTCCCAAGCTTCTTTTATGGATCCATATCATAAGCTCACTTTCCCTAAGAGAGCTGAAATTTTTGAGACCTTCATTCCTGATGATGCTGAATTTCCAAAGAAAAACCCACCTTATCCATCCTCCATGTTTCTTGAGGCTACCAGACACATCATCTCATTAGTTTATTTTTTATTAGGATATCCAGATGACAGAATAGTAGATGAACCCATCCTTGGTTACTTTTGTATCTTTTCTAAAGATCATCAGCCTGCATTCATGTACAATTACAATCAATTTTTGGCTGATAATATGCATGAACAATTGATGAATCTAAAAACCCAAGGAATGTTTAAGTACACCTTTGTAGTTATTCATATGTTTCTGTTTCAGCATGGAGATTCACTACTTATCACATTGTACAAGCAGGATGATCAGGAAATTAACCAGTCAGTGATTCATTGGACAGAATTGGTCAAATCTATTTCATATAAATTTTCTTTTGCAGACTTCATTGACTCATTCATCCATCCAGTTGCACCCTTGGATGAGCATTTGTAAGCAGAAGTGTATGATCTTTTTTATCATTGATGATAAATAAAAGGATTCTGGATTTATTTCAATCAGTTTGTCTCCTTGTAAGTTTTTCTAGTATTCGTTTCAATTTGTTTTATGCATATATTTGATTTTTATGAAGATAAGTAGGTAAGAAAAAATCATGTTTCAGTCTATCTTAAATCCTATGAAGTTATAATCCATTTTAGAGAATGACTTATTGAACTATATGTTTTTATAAGCCCTTCTATATCAATTAAGTGTCACTAATCTTCATAATATTAAGTATGTTTTGTTGAGTTGTTAAACATTGTTTGACAGTCTTTCACACTTGTGATAAATTAAAAATTCAATCTGAAAATTTAACTGAGCATATTTTCTTACAGTTTCTGCCTTCACAAATGCAAAATTAAATCATTGTTTGAAGTAAAGCAATGACCCTTTTCTTAATAGTTAATATTATCAAAAATTTAAAGACATATGTTTATATTTTCTTAATACATTGGTCATCCAAAAACCCAAATTAAAACAAACAAAACATTATAGATGCTCTAGCATGATTAATTGAACTAGAATTATCTCAGAGGACAACAATAGGCAATAATCAAATTCTAAGCAAACATAGATTCAATGGGAATTTTATTCTTTAGTGAAAGGAACCTAACATTGAAATCTTTTAACTTATCCTTGTTATCCATTTTCATGTTTGAAAATTATATAACCAAAACCTTTGGGGGTTATAAACTCTAAATTTCTCCAAGAATTCAGTTTCAAATTGATCCCATGAAATAATGCTTTGAGAGGTTTGGGTGAAGTACCAGGTAGTAGCCTTCCCCTCAAATGGGTAAGGGAACAATTTTCAAACTACATCTTCATGTCAGACAATTTTTTATTTAATAGCTAGCATAAGTGCCTTGATATGATCCCTGGTTGGCTGCTTAGAATCAAGGTCGAATTTGGGGAGAAACTTGTGAGAATTTCTAAGCAGGGGATGTTGTACACTAGGAATAAAAACAGCATCATGATCAAGTTTGGGAGTTGCAGGATTGTTTTGTTGGTTTCCTTGGTTATTTCCAAAATTACCTTACTTGTTTTCCATTCTTGGGGATCCTTCAGATTTTGATAACTCAAAAGAGTCTTCTTCACTAGAGGATTATCCAAAAGAAGAAGGTGATATTGGTGGAGAAGGAGGAGAACCAGATCCTGAAAAAAGAGTCGGTTCACTGAACTCACCCGCGGATGTATCAAACACGGACTAATTAAGATCAATGATCCTCCCAGTCAAATATCTTGCAACATATCATTAAGACTGGTAGTAGTTTGAGGGATGTCTGCCTGGGGATCTAGTACTGTGGGTTCTTGTAATTGAAGATCAAGAGAAGTGACTAATTTTTGATATAGTCTTCTTTGAATAGAGCTAGTTTGTTCCAATATATGTTGATTTCTAGAGAGAATTTAGTGAGATCTTTTAATAATTTCGTCAATTTCAGATCGAATATGTAATTAGGTTGGAGTGGTAGCTTTTTTGTTGGTTTATTCATGTTTGGGTCGAGAACTAACAAAAGTTTTAGTAGGTGGAGTATCAGTGTGACTCCTTGTGACAATAGAGGACCTAATATTTTTGTCTCTTATGGCTGCCCTTTTCCATTTAAATTTGGTTATGCCCTCCTTCTAACGTCATCTTGTTGATGCAGGTTTTATGACCTTTGTCAAGGGAGAAGTGACCCAGATCGAAGCTATTTAAATATATTTGTATGGTTGATGTGGTCACTCTCAGCGTGTTTTAAGGCTCCATTAGCCTTTAGATTCCTCCTCTTGTGAAGAAGAACACTAGGGGAAAACTAATCCTAACCTACTTTATCTATGTGAAACCTAAAATATTGTTAATATACGTAAATCTATTGTTTAATAAATGATAAAATACAATTTATAGGCTAACTAATATGCTAAATCTAAACTACCAATTATACACATAAAACTATTAGATATACTATACAAAAATCGGGTTATCGATAGTAATAAAAATTCAATAAAGTATGTGAAAATAATAAAAATATTATGGTATAAAAAATGAAAAAAACAAAACATAATGTAATTGGTTCAAAAGAATGGATTATAATTATCTCTGCAAGAAATATTAATCGAAAAAAAAACATAATTTTAATTCTTATATGTAATTATAAATTAAAATTAAAACTAATTCTTCATGCAAATAAATAAAAGGGAAGCTACGACAAAAATTCATGTTTGTTATCCTTTTAAACGAATGCAAATCAAACTGTGTTTGCTTTAATTAATTGCATCAAGAATAAATGAAGAAAACTATCTGTTGCATTCTAATTCCTAATTATTGGTTGAGGTGTACATAAAGGGCAACTGTAACAATATCTTTTAACTTAACATATTTCGATCATTAGTTTATGAATAAACCAAATAATCTAATAATCAAAATAGTGATACATATGAGAAATCATTACAGCGTAGACATTAATTTAATTTGCATACAAATAATGACCTTACTTTGTAATCCAAATCTCCGGAATAAAATTACAACAATCTAGATCAGATGAATGTCCAGATCAATTATCAATATCAAGACACAAGTCACTAGAGAGCGATATCGATCGAGTGTAAACAAATACAAGTTGAAGTAATGTATATTAGAAAATAAATACAATAGACATTTTTGGTTGTTTATGGAATCAAATCACAAAAGAAGAAAAACTATTTTTTTAATTCTATTTTTGGCTTATCTCCTTATAGGTTTATTCAAATTTCAAGTTTAGACACTCATTAGACACAAAATTAAATTCCACATCCAACGAGTACCCATTATGCATACTTTTCAGAGGACTCACATTGATAAAAATTGCATATACATTAAAAAAACGTGTTAAAACACATTTTTTTGATGTATCTGCAATTTTTATCAAGGTGGGTCATCTCAAAAGTATGCATAATGTGTACTCGTTGGATGTGGAATTTAATTCTGCATCTAATGAGTGTCTAAACTTGAAATTTGAGTAAACCTATAAGGATATAATTGAAAAAATACAATTAAAAAAATTAGTTTTCTTGTTTCCCTCCAAAATTCATAACTCTTATTTTATTATTTTAACTATTATTTTATTATTTTTCCTTAGGAAGCCACTTTTATGATGAAATTTCATCTAATGCAACTGAATCAAACCAATTCCATAAGCTTATGATTATTAATAATGATATTCCACAGTCACAAAATAACGAGCATTTCCTTTCTCCAACCCCCCGCCCGCCTCCTCTCCTTTCAAAACGAGAGGTTTATATAAATGCACCTCTACTAGCCATGTCTAACTTCGAACTCTAAAATCCAAACTATTTTTTCCAAAAAATACACATTGTTTTTTTGCCTAGCTGGTCATATCTGAATTGACAAAAAGAAATAAACAAAAGAACTATCAGGAATCCTTCACTAGATTTGTGAGAGTGGCATATATATCCAAAGTGCTTTGTTTCGTGGAAACTAAGAACATTCCTTAAGTCAATAGGGAGACCTCTTACAAATAAAAAAGAGACAAGATCAATAATTGATATTGTTGACAAAGGAGGGTTGTTACAAAATCTTAGGTTTTGTAACAGTATTTTAATTTTAGCAATAAAAATCATAATGAGAACATACCTTCAAATCTTCGAACTTGAAAAATATATTAACAATAAAAATATTTATTTAGCATGCCTTAAATTATTTAAATATGCAGAGATTATCACATTGACCTCATATGATTTAACAATAATATGTGTACCAGAGGATTGTGATTTTCTTTCCAAACTAAATGATTTATGTTCATTTTTATTTTCCCTAGCTTGATTCGATGCTTTGAGATGTTCATTTGCATGTAATAATTGGTTGATACGACAATTCAAACGAGGGACAGTAAGTAAAAATTGTTGATTTCAGTAAATATTTGGTAGGTTTTCATTAACATAGGAATCGTCCTAAGAGGCTTTCCCATTAATACTATCGACATCAAGAGCATAGCTCCTATCATCAAGAAAATCAAAACTATCATGAATTTGTGGTTTGGCCTTTTTTGGTACAGGCTCAACATTTGTTTCTAGATCCACAAACACTTAAAGGAGTTATTTCTCCTATTGCGCCTCATTCTGGATATTTTTCTTTCTGCCTATTTAATTTAAACTTTAGACTCAAGATTTTGATCAGACTGGCCTTCTAGCTCTTGATGTGTAGATTATGTGCGAGGGTTATAGTTTGGGAAATTTGAATGCTCCTCCCGTTTCTTAGATTCTATTCTCAATCATGTATGATGAAACGGGGTGTCTTTAACCCTACTCCTAGTAATGTGAACATGTAGAGTATCAAGGTTTTCAACCCAATCATTGTCAGAAAAATACAACTGTTCCTCATAAAAAGACTACTCAAGCTCGTTTTCCTCAATGGCACTAGAATCAGATGAAGCCAGGTCAGGAGGCGGAGGATTTTTTGAAACCCTCGGTGTCACATCAGGATAAATTAGAAGCCAAGGGTTCTTGGTAACCGTTTGGAAGAAGGAAAGTTTTCCATTCATGGTCGGTCTTAGATAAATGGTGTTTGACCAAAATACATACGATATTGTGGTGAAGCAATGGCCTTTCAGGGTTTTGATGCTTTAACTAGTACACCTTTTCCATTTTGGCTAGGATCTTATACAAGAAATAAGGCAAATTAAGCTTATGGCTAGTAAAAAACATCAATAAATGGATGTGGTATAAAACTATCAGAGCATAATGACCCTCACAAGTTATATTGCAACACAACAAATACAACAAATCCCTCCACTTGGGTTTGATGTAATATTCCTAATTAGCTGATAGCTAATTAAAAATATTAAATTTTTCCAATTTTGTTTTCTTAATTTTAGTAGGTGAATAAAAGGGTGAAAGGACCCATAAACCCGACAGTTTGAATAAAACCTCTTTTCCAAAGCTAGTGTGAATAGCGCAGCACCTTGTGGGGCCAAGAGGCCAAGAAAGTAGCGCAGCATGTGTGAATGCCAAGGGGCCAAGTAATAGCGCAGTTAATGAGTGGACCCAAGGTTTTTAGGGTTTCACAATAATAAGAAGGGGGTGAGGGCAGCCATGGAAATCATTGTGGATTATTCTAATTTTCTGGTCTTTATGACTTGAGCACGCTTGAGTTGTTTAGTCGAGTCTACGGTGTTGTTTATCACACAGGTGTCTCCGAGCGGAGATCCAAACCTCATCCTCGAGGGACTTCGAGTGCCCGCTCAGGACAGGAGTTTTTGAGGAGACTTCATTCAAGAGTTTCATTGAGCTTTAGGGATATTGGAATGAGAATCATTCAGATTCCCAATTGGTGCTTCATTGTCTTCAGTGCTTCAGTGGCAGCAGAATTCGAAATTAGAAGAGGGGCAATCATAGAAAGGCCAAAATTTGAAGATTGGAGTTTGAGAGAAATATTTCTGGGTTTTTTAAGTAGAGTTTGTGGTTAAAATCCCGGCATTTTCTGAGTAGTATATCGGCTCATTAACGTAGTCCCTACTCAGCCAGTAGCTATAGGAGCTAGGCAAAAAGGGCAGATTTTGAAAGTTGGAATTAGAGAAAACCATTTATGTGTTTTTCTAGGTTTTTTTAGTAGAGTCTGCTGTTGAAATCCTAGCATTTTCTGAGCATCAAATCAGCCCATTTACGCAGTCCCTACTCAGCCAACAGCGATAGGAGCTAGGCAAAAAGGGCAGATTTTGAAAGTTGGAATTAGAGAAAACCATTTATGGGTTTTTCTGGGTTTTGGGCAAGAATCACCTTCCCAAATTCGTAGAATTTTTTGAGCAGTGGAAGCAGCCCAACCAGCGGTCTGAAGTTGGAGAGCTGTAGCATTTCCAACAGGGCGGCGCAAAGGAAGAGTCCAGCAGCAACAACAGTAGAACAGTGTTTTAGTGTGCAAACCTGAGGGTCATTTCAGCCAGCTTTAGCCGGTTAGAGTGTTAACTATTTTTGGCACTATTGTATTTGTTTTTCACCTATAGATTTAAAAAAATGGCTCAACAATTTTGGCTCTTTCCTGATGTTTTTAATGTATTTTCCATATTGTTGTAATTTTAGTCTATTATTTCTTGTATTACTGTCATTTCTCCATTTGGGATATTACAATGGTATCAAAGAATAATCTTGGCTCAGCTTGTGGGAAACCCTCATTCTATGACGAGACCAGAATAAAGGTTAAACTCAGACGCCATGGCAGTAACCTTGAATCAGGTGATTAGGGTTCAACAAATGATCATTACTTCGGGGAAGGAACTAATTCATGCAACAATGGTGGATCGGGACATTATTACAGCTGATGTGGAGTCATTGGCAACAAATTGGCAGGCATACCAATCATTGGGACATGACATTCAAGCGGCCCTCTCTTTTTGGGAGTACCATGAACTAAGAGACAGACACCGATCAGGGGGAATCCGATAGAATTATGCAAGGATGGTGAGGCAGATTAAGGAAGAAGATGAAAGAGTAGTTGAAGGGGCCATAGTTGGCAAGGAGACAGCTGAGCATACATTCGTTGGTGAGACACCACCCATTGTTGAGGCATCCATTGATGGGGTATCTAGGGTTGTGACCAATTTCTCTGATGATAGCAACGCATCACAGGTTTATGAGGTGTCGGGGGACAACTCCACCATTGTTGAGGAGCCGATAGGTACAGAGGCTTCCAGGGCTATGACCGAATTTTCGGATGACAATCACATGCAACTGACTAGTGAGAATGTCTTGCATGTTGGAGTATCTATGGAGGAGGGTGTGCATCCATCCTTTGGGCTAGCCCCTGAGGAGGCGCTAGGAGATACAAAGGTATTGGACGATGGTCACACACAGCAGTTCCATCAGCTTCAAGGCGAACTTCTAGCTTTAAAAGGGAAGGCCACATCAGTACGAGAGGCTATTTTGTTGCACAATGAAGAGCTGGAGGGCATGAGAGTGGTTTGTCGAGTCAGCAACTAAGTTGCCCCACATTGGGGAACGGTTGGATTCCTTAATGGCACAACTAGAGAGCACAAGGGAGTGTCAGAGCAGCCCCCTTCAGGAATACATAAACAGGGCTAGCAGCACTGTTGGGTCACCGCTTCCATTGGAAAGAGAGAGACTGAGCCACCTAGTCAGATCTCATATGTTGACCAGGATGGTGAGATGAGGCGACATGAGCTGCACAGGGTGCAACACTCGTAGGATGGAGGGATTGTTATGATGTGTAGGTATTCTTGCATTCGATTCCTCTATCAAGGTTGGATGGCGAGAGATTCTGAGTTGGTGCCCAGTGGAGTGGGCTAGGCTGATGGAGTCAGTTATAGGCTAGAGTGAGAGTCAGTAAGCATGCTCAGGCATCGAGGATATTGGGGCCCTGGGCCGGTATTGGGATCTAGGCGGGACTACCTACCATTTTCTGTATATGCAGATTGACTGTGACATTGCTGGTATCGTTGACCCAACAGTCAAGCGCACACATTTTCTGGGGAAGTTTCAGTCATCATTAGTGGCTAGTCAGTTTGCAAGTGAACTCCATGGGTCATTGGGTTATGATGTGTATGCATGGATTCACGAGATAATCAGCACACTTTGGCAGGAGATTGTTGGAGGAGGTGGCATTGGTCGGCCACCAGACAGTGCGTTGTATGGGGTTCGGGATTCTCCATAGTTATGTGGGGCACAAAGGACATGGAGGAGCATAGTAGTGGTGGCATCGCTACTAGTATCGAGGGAGATTGACTTCTTGGGTCCCTCCAGCAGGATTTGGAGGGCAGATCCATTCATCGGAGGGTATGATGATGCGAAGGTAGATATGACAATGACATTTGGGTACGGACTAACGCATATTGTCTCAGTTTTTGGCCATCACATCCAGGGAAGGGTATGATCATACAGTAACGAGCAATGGCCTATAGAGAAGCACATAGATGCATGGTTGTTTGTTGTAGCATGTTGGGGTGTGTTTTGGAGCAAGAGGAGAGATTCCCATCGCACTGAGTACACGCAGGGAATGCTAGGTACAGTGACACAGGAACGATACAAGACGACACAGGATGGTACAGTAGTGGCATGGGGTATCCCATGGTGTATAGGGATAGGCCACAGGGCAAAATGGCACGTCATTGAGTACAAGGACACTTGGTGGTATGTAGTAGCATATGGTGTGACATTGGGCTCGTGAAGCGTTGTATCCAAGGGTGCTTATAGACATAGCATTATATGGAGACAATGCTCTCTCATTGATGCATTGTGCCTTAGAGCTAATGAGGTTCGACATGGCAGCATTATTCCTAATTGCATGTGAGGAGTTGGGCCACTTAGGTGTACCTGGGAAGATGAGGATGTGTAGATCACATTGTGGTGGAGGCACTAGCAAAGTGGTGGATGCATGGGCACATATGGGATTCCCTATGGTGCATAGTGGCATTGGCATCTAGTGGTGCATGGATTTGTGCCACGGAGTTCAGTGTTATGCAGAGGAGTGTAGGGGTACGTATTTGAGTGTAGCAAAGGATGATGATGCACGACAGGTGGTTGCAGTGTTTCCAGTAGAGAGATCCTCGAACGAGGAGATAAGGCACACTATTGGGTTTGGAACATTCATATTTGGAGAGCGAGTTTACCACAACGCCGATTGAGAGCTTATATTTATCACTCTCCAGCATTGCACACTGACACGAGGGACTTGGATATCATCTCTTCATGCTCACATCACGAGCAAAAATACCTAAGAGGATGGTATGAGACAGTTGGTTGATGGGACACTTTGTATTGTGATGAGCGAGATCGGGACAAAGAGTGGCTCATATCACCCTTGGTTTGACATATGGAGGAGCCCTAAGGACTACGTCACATGGCAAGGCCAGTTTTCCTTGTTACTACTCCAGACTAATGTTGATAGTAGATGGAAAAACATTTATATCATGGAGATGTCACTGCAAGATGAGCTTGGCCTTCATAGATTTTTCGCCATCAAGGTCCAGGAGAGGAGGATATAGTCTTTGCACGATAGGGAAGTATGTCATAGTTAGAGTGGTGTAGATTCAGCATGGTGGCACCCCTCTGAGACTGGCATGGGACCCGGGCATCACTGGATTTCATGGTTCAGCTACTCTTAGGGGTGATTTAGTTCCTACAGGGGAAGATCATTTGGATCTTCTAGTGGGTTTTAGTGATTCTTTGTTGGCCTGGGGGACTTCACCGGCATGGAGTGATGATCAACAGGGGGAGTTCATGGGAAGCTCGTGTAGGGAAGGATTTATTTCCACAAGAATCAGATCAGGTTCCCACCCTTGGATTACATGAGATGGATGACTTAATAGAGCAGTTGCACATGGAGACAGATAGTACTTTATATGATTATGATGCTCTATTTACTGGTGGTATGTAGTAGCCTTCTGGTACCTATATCCGGTTGGATAGCGAGTGGAGCAAGGTGTGCCTCACATTGATTAGGATGGCTTGGGATCCTGATATTGAGAGATCTCTTCATATCAGGGCGATGTAGAGACCAGGGATGATACAGTGGCGCATCTGGGACCTTGGAAAATTTTGCGGGTGTTATCACAAAATATGACCCTGATAGGCCGTTGATCAAGTAGACTCTGAGTAACTCTTTCAAACCAGACTTTTAGTTGAGGCTTAGCCTCCTCAACCTGAGAGGACTCTCTCAATAGGTTTAAGATTTTCAATTAATGATTAGATGGCTAACTCTAGAAATGAAAAAGGTCAAAAATGTATAACTGGTTGAATCACATATTAGCAAACACTTATTGGGCCATGGAGTCAAGATAGTCTTCAACAAAACATCATAATCTATCAAACATGGAAGTCAAAGCACTTGGAGTCTAGGTTTATAAGTGAAAACAGTAACACAGTGAATAAGCATAGTCTACAAGCATGTGAAGGAAGTTAGAGCATTATTCAATGAATTCTAAGTAACACATGCTCATACCACTGCAAATAGATAATTAAAAAGGGCCATAGAAAGATGACACACTTAAACTCCTTGTGAATCTTCAATAGTCAAACAAATCTCTGTATTAAGTTGAAAGATCACAGTAACATACAATAACACAACTGTTTTGCTAATGAAAATGCCAACCTTGAGGAATTCGACCTCATGTCTCTTATAGAGTCATTTACAATCTTGGATTCCCCCATCCATTTTGAGGAGAATTCGAATTTCTAAGTTTGACACCTATCTACTCTAAAACAGACTCTTAATTGCAATTGATAGTTAACTGTCTCTTTAGGAGTCCTAATACAAATAGGATTGAAACTCCTTATTATGTCTAAAACAACCTTATCTAAGACTTAAATATTCTCTTTGACAACTTCTTCTCCATATCTTCGACCTTGATGGTGCCTTTAACCTTGTTATGAGATCCTGCTGACTCATGTCTTATCTGCCCTGAAAACCAGGGAATATGTTTTCTGCAATTAAGACTTTATCTTCATTGATGATCTTCGAACATTTTTGTTGGCAATATTGACTATTTCAGAGAGGTGACATGTGTTATCATTTCCTTGTAACCTTACCCTTCCACCTGTACAGAAGTAAACCTTTGACAAAGTATAAAAAGATGTGATGTGGTTGCACTACGAAAATAGCAGATGTTTTCGTAGCACAAAATAGGGATCATTGAAAAACATTTCTTCAACACCCTCTTTCTTCTGCGTTAAAACCTGAGCTGTCATTTGTGACTCTTTTCCATCCACCAGGAGCAATAAAATTTGAAAACCAATTGTTTTTACTCCCAAAATATATATGAAAAACGCCTAAAAACTCACCTACAGCAATTTCGTAGCGTGCTACGAAACTGCTGTGTATGCCCTTTTTACACAATTTTTTCAACATTCTGAGTTTTAAGGATATTTGCACTTCTTCAATGATGTCCATAGACTTTAACAAGTAAAACAAGTTGGCTTTAAAATGTCTTCAAAAAGTAATTCCCTTCTTAATAACAAAATTGCTTTAAGGATTTGTTACTTGTTGCTTTGTTTTATCTCTGTTGTAACTTACCTTCAGATTTTGTTAATTGAATTTCCAGGTCTTCAATCTGCCTCTTCAGCCTCCTGTTAGTAGCCCTTAATTTAACATTTATCATTCTCACAAATCTAGCCTCTTTGATTGCAAGAATAGTCCAGGTAAAATACTGAGCTTCACTACTGACTGTTTCAGGTTTTGAAACTCTTTCAACCTCCCACAAAGCCTTTATTCTATTGAAATTTAGCTTCTCAGTGGCATGTCTTCTTGCTTTCCTCTTGAGCTTAGCAGTTTCAAAATTAGCTAATCTCAACTTCTCTTCAATTTCTACATGACTGCTCTTTTCTGTTTGAGTATGAAAAACTCTGTTTTTGTCAGCTTCACGCATTGGTGATAATAGGTCTATATGTTCTTCATAAACATTGGAAACTTTCCCTATTTTCTCTAACTACATATCCAGCTCTTGCAACTTTTTTGATTGCCTGGTTAAAGGCTTTTTGGGCTTGAATACAAACTCTGAAATCTCATCATCAAAATCCAGCTTTTTAGAAGATTTCATCTTCTTAGATTTCCCTTCATCCAATTTTATGAAATCTGCCTGAACCAAAGGAGATTCTTCAATATCAATAGCCTATAAAATATCATTCAAATCACCCTTTAAATCTAGACTTTCTCTTGAAACCACTGTTTTACCCTTTTCCTTTGCTATTTGACTTCTAGTCAATCTTTTCTGGACTGATTTGCTAGTTGATTGTTCCTGTACTGTTTCCTTAACTTTAGTTGTCTTCTTTTGTGCAGGTTGAGGAGTCTCTCGAATAATCACTGATGTTTTAATTTTTGGCTCTTTCACTTGCTTTCTAGGTTTCAACTTGACAAATATTTTTGATCTTGTCTTTGCAGGATCACTAGTTTCTGATGGTGATTTTTCTTTGGCCTTAGGGCTAATCCCTGTTTCTTGTGTTTCCACCCCAAATCCACACAAAAACAAAAATGTAGACCATTCTCTGTTTATCCTCTGAAGTTCATGTAAAACTATCAATTTAACTAGACCATAATGGAAAAGTGAAGTTTCACATCCTTGAATTTTCATTTGCACTTTATCTGCCATTTTAGCTAAACTTCGAAACAAGAAGAAAGACAAATCCAAAGAAATTATTCCAATAAAATGCAACAGGAGTTTGAAATGATAAGAATACACTTTATGGTATCTTCCCTCACAGGTGAAATACCTTTGAATATTGAAGAGCGGGTTGGCATAGGTGTTCTTGATGTAACCTCTTGGCACTGCTTTAGTTAAGTCTGTCTCTGCAAACTCTGGCTTCAGAAATATTTTACAAGGTTCCATCTCAAACCTGAAATTTTTGAACCATCTTTCTTCTCCCCTTGGAATCTTTGTCACTAAAGATATGATCTCAGGGGAAATTGGCAAGTTTAAAACTCAAACTTTTGTATTTGAACCGGTGAAATGAAGAGAAAACTCTTTTGTCACTTGATTATGACCTCCCTGCCATTTTTCACAGAATTTCCAACATCCTATTTTTTTTAAGGCCTCCTCAACTGATTTGTCCTTGGTTAGAGCCTCTATGCTTTCAGGGTCCATCCTTAAACAGTGGCCTGACCTGTGGTTCTTTCTTTCTTCTGTCATCTTTCTCTTGAAATTCATGTGTGTTTCTTGAAAACCTATAATATCAACCTCGCTTGATTTAGGAATTCAGCCTCGCTTGATTAGGGATTCAATCTCGCTTGATAAATTAGAGAAGCTTTGGTTTCTACTTACCATGAGTTTACCATTCGAAAAAAGGGCATGCATGTGGTGTTTCTTGAATAAAACCAGGAACCAGCCCTTTTCAAATTTGAAAATGACTAACGTAAATGACCTCTAACGAATGTCATGATGGTTATGAATGATGGCATGTATGAGAAAAGACTCCTAGCTGACGCCTAATCATGAAAAATTAACGGAATTTGATGGATTTGATAACTTGACTAGACATGCTACGAATCCCCGATTTTGTAGCGCACCTAATGTAATTTCAGGGTTTTGCGCTACGAAAAGAGCAATGTTTTCGTAGCGCAAAAGCAGTTTTAACACTGTCTGCGCTACAAAAACGTGGTTTCGTGGCTTAATAAAAAAAAAATTAAAATGGTTAAAAATTGGACTTTCTAAACATGATATGAGACAGTCAAAGGATAAGATAAGGTTGTTGGACTTTATTTTGTAATGAAAATGAAACTCTAACCCTATCACTTAACCCCTAAAAACTTCAAATGACTTAACACCTATCTAAGACCATGACTAAAACAAGGTAAATTGTCCAAGTTTTAGAAAAAACTTTTATGGTGATAACAGCGGGGTCCGTGAGGGAGTGTCATCGAGGGAGGATGCTTGTTCATGCATTGCTTGAGGACAAGCAATTTTTGGCGGGGAGGACTGTAATATTCCTAATTAGCTGACAACTAATTAAGAATATTAAATTTTGTCAATTTTTTTTCTTAATTTTAGTAGCTGAATAAAAGGGTGAAGGGACCCATAAACCCAACATTTTCAATAAAACCTCTTTCCAGAGGTAGTGTGAACAACACGGCATCTTGTGGGGCCAAGAGGCCAAGAAAGCAGCGCAGCATGTGTGAATGCCAAGGGGCCAAGTAATAGTGCAGTTAATGAGTGGACCCAAGGTTGTTGGGTTTTCACAAGAATAAGAAGGGGGTGAGGGCAGCGATGGAAATCATTGTGGATTATTTTGATTTTCTGGTCTTTACGACTTGAGAACGCTTGAGTTGTTAAGCCAAGTCTGTAGTGTTATTTAGCACACGGGTGCCTCCGAGCAAATATCTCAACCTCATCCTCGAGGGACTTCGAGTGCCCGCTCAGAAGAGGATTTTTTGAGGAGACTTCATTCAGGGGTTTCACCGAGCTTCAGGGATATTGGAGTGAGGATCATTCAGATTCTCAATTGGTGCTTCATTGTTTTCAGTGATTCAATGGCAACAGAATTTGAAATTAGAAGAGGGCCAAGCATAGAAAAGCCAAAATTTGAAGATTGGAGTTTGAGGGAAAATTTATGGGTTTTTCTGGTTTTTTTAGTAGAGTTTGTGGTTAAAATCCTGGTATTTTCTGAGCAAAAGATCAGCCCATTTACGCAGTCCCTACTCAGCCAGCAACTATAGGAGCTAGGCAAAAATGACAGATTTGAAAGTTGGAATTAGAAAAAACCATTTCTAGGTTTTTCTGGGTGTTTTTAGTAGAGTTAGTGGTTAAAATCTCGGCATCTTATGAGCAGCAGATCAGCCCATTTGCACAGTCTCTACTCAGCTAGCAGTTATAGGCGCTAGGCAAAAAGGGCAGAGTTTGAAAGTTGGAATTAGAGAAAACCATTTCTGGGTATTTTTGGGTTTTGGGCAAGGATCACCTTCCCAAATTCCTAGAATTTTCTGAGCAGTGGAAGCAGCCCAACCAGCGCTCTGAAGTCGGCCCGCTGTAGCTTTTCGAGCAAGGCAGCACAGAGGAAGAGTCCAGCAGCGACAACAATAAAGCAATATTGTGGTGTGCAAACCTGAGGGTCATTTCAACCAGCTTTAGCCGATTAGAATTCTCTCTTTTTTTGGCACTGTTGTATTTGTTTTTCACCTCAAGATTTAATAAAATGGCTAAGCAGTTTTGCTTCTTTCCTGGCGTTTTTAATGTGTTTTCCATATTACTATAATTTTAGTTTATTATTACTTGTATTACTGTCATTTCTCTATTTGGAATATTACATTTGAAATAACACACTAGCATACCTACGTCATAGGCATAATCCTTGTGTGCTAGAAAGTTCTGCCACAAGATGTAGGAAGTTCTTAGACCAATGTTCACCGTCTGTGGGGAGACAAGGTGGCTTCAGCCATAGAATCAACATTGACCAACATTTCCATATCTCTAAGCTTCACTCGTTTCCGATTGAAGGTGGAAGAAAAGGATTTCACCACTCCTTCCTTAAACCCTTGGAAAAGTTGGATAAATTGCCACCAGTCGACCTGCTAGAAGATTGACCTACATTCATCATAGGCTTCGACAAGATCACTGCCCATTAACTCAGTTCTAATTACCGGTGGCATAGCTAAAACCCTATCATAATTATGGCTAGATTTGGGCTTGACAAGGGTATGAGCGAGTGAATGAAAATTTGAAACCCAGACAGTTGCAGAGCGAACGGAAAAGCCAAAGCAGGAGACAAAACTGGAGAAAATAATAGAGGTAAACCCTATGGAATGACTTGGCTAGTATAGACAGTTTACAGAATGAACCATAGAATAATCATTACGACTGGAGGGTATTACGGTTTGGGGATTTGAGTTATTACCACAATCTTCGATGTGAACAGGTATCACAAAATGTGACTATCATGTCGAGTATAGAGTACCATGTTATCAAAATCAAATCCCACTTAATCGTTTTCGCACCGCCATACTTCATTTCAGACATGAAAAATTGGGAAACTTAAATTAAATAAATTAAATTAGGTGCAAAACCATATGTTTTATCATTAAAGTTTATTTAAATCTAACCATATTTGTGAGTGTAATATCACTAAAGGTTTGGAATGTCCAAATTCATAATATGATCAAATTTTGCAGGGTGAAAAAGACCTTCGGATAAAATGTATTATCAAGTTATAACACATCTCACAACATTAATCCTTATATCAAGAATACCAATAATATGACATGTTCATCACAAAAACCTATTGCAAAGGAACATTTAAACATTTAAATGATTTTTTAAATCATGCAATCCCATACAATGTAAAATGGGTAATCAATAAAACTCACATAAATATTAACACCATAATATATAAGAATACCACTCTTAGTAAATCAATATTATTAAAAAAAAAAATAGAAAGCCAATGAAAATTCATAGAACCCACTGAAATGCAACGTGATCAATATGAATATATGAACACAAACAAGAATCTAGACTTTCATAGTGGGGATCGCCCAGGTTATTAAAATATGTAACCACGTAGGATAATATAAGAAGATAGGTTACATTGTTGTTTTAGAATCAAGATAAATACCCTGAATTAACATATGAAAAAGAAGCATCAAATTTTGGTTAAGGTAATGTTCCAATCACAAACGAAAGGTCTTATTAGAGTCCAGATTAGGATCCATGCTTTAAACATATAAAATTGAAAGCAAAATGAAAATAAAAAGAGAGGGTCTCATATTTTCAAAAATGAGAGGGGAGTCAGTTGGGCTTCCAATAGATAATTAAATACATATGACTTCCTCGAAGAGATAATTAGCATGATGGCAATCTTTCTAAACTTAGTGGTGTACTCCTATAGACTCTACCCCTACCTTTTTTTATAGTAGTCCTATCAGATTCATTGGTCCTCTACATGTCTAATAGGGTAAAATTGGGACTTAATGAGGGTTTTGGAGTCCTATTTCCTAGTTACTAGTGGATCGCCTTCAAACTAAGTGTTTATATATGGCTTTCCCACCAAGTCAAAGCATGGTCCTCTAATTTCAATTTAGAAAATTATACATTTTATTATATATCTATACAAAAATAAACTTCTAATTACTACAACCAATGATTCAATTTCAATCCATCGATATCACCTTAGTATGTCTTTATCTCCACTTTCACTTCCATATTAAATAGAGACTATGAATGGTTAACAAAACTTGAACTCAATTTCTCTTTCTCAAGCTCTTTCCTTAACTCATTTTATGGGTCTTCATGACCTCCCAATTTCCCCTCCAATCTATGACCTCTAAGTTAGAGCCTCCATCTTCTTTCAAAATTTGAGCTTTCTTGTTAAAGCCACCATAAGGAGGTTCATATTGTGATTGATGTTGATGACTTGTGCTTCTAAATTCCAAAATTTCGATTATATCGAATCATGAGGGTTATTCTAAACAGACTCGTCAACCATAGCTAGGGTTCTACGACTTTCTTCTTAAACCAATTTCTAGCCCCCTTGCAACTTCCCACAAATACCCCAAAGACACCTCGCTTTGTTACTGATATGATTTGTAAATTACCATTGATATTCCATTGAAATAGTGCGTAAAAGTAGAACTAATAAAATTATTGAAATATTTATTGTGAACGTTATTCCCTTTAAAATATCATATTCTTTGTTTGTTATTTTAATTTTTAAAAATAAATTAACTGAAATGTAATAAAATAAAAAGAAATACGCACACTATCCACAATGGACACAATTTTTTCCTTGGGAAACCCTTACAAGAGAAAATCCAGCTAGAAGGTGAGGTTTCTTTGCTCTTTTTTCTCTTGTATAAAAATATGTGATTTCAAAGGAAGATGTACTCTCTGTGGAGTTATTTGATGTTTGTGGCCTATAAGGTTTCTACAAAACTTTAATGCCCTCTGTTATTCTTTCTAACTTCATATTCCTAGTTGTTCAACTATGGAATAAAATACAACATCATAGCATGGAACCACTACTCTTTGTTGCCCAATATTTAACATAGCCCAATAGCTAACTAGGGGTAATATTTGACTCCCTCAATCCTCAACCAAAATTATGATTTTGGATCTTCTAGAGTCTTCTTGAAAGTCAACACATGGCTTAGCCTCATATGCACGAGAAACAGGGGCTGACATGGCATCCCCTCATCCCAAGATCGTCAACATAACACATCAACTTGGGGGAGGCATAACTTTAGCATACAAATTTGGAAATGTCTTTAAGTGTAGAACAATGCTAGAGGGTCTAGTGCAACAATATTTTATTGACCTTAGAAGACATCGTTTAATGGAGTTGGCTTTAGTGCGACTTTTTGAAGTTTCAGGTGCCGGAATCCGGTGAAAAATTTTGAGGTAAAATCTTGGTTTTTGTTATTCAAACTGGTTTTTTGACTCTATATATGGATTCAGTACCCTCAAAAACCTCTAGGGCACTTCAATTGTGCAAAGTTAGCAATCAAACTTCTCTTTTCAATAAATTCCTGTCGGAATTTAGAGAAATTACACCGTAAAAAGTCACCATAAAAGCCTTCAAAAAGTCGCACTAAAGACTACTCGTCGTTTAATGCCTCAAATGGCTTCAAAAATTTTCAAACCCCAATTATCCAAACTGGGAAACGTTGTTGAAACGATCTTCCACATTGATTCCTCCAATTATTTCTACCTTTAAAGCATTGAAATATATGAAAAATAATGTAATGATCCAATCTGGAGCATCCACACCCTCAACTCAAGCGTCCTCAATTCATGTTCAAGTGTAAGCCTCCATGCGAGCAACCAAAAACCCCATGTTGTCTACGACTCAATTCCATCCTCTAGAATGCCAAAAATTCACACTAGCGTAAAGTGTCCTCTATGCAAGCAACCTCCTCTCATGTGCATGCTACACGAAAAATGTCACCAAGCCTTATAGGCCTCCAATGCTCCAAGGAAGAATGACATCAAAGTGTCCATACAAGGTTTAGCAATATCTAGGTAAGGCATGTCCAATATGTGTGTCCATATTGAAACAACCAGGGTAAAACATACAAAATACACCCCACATCACATGAAGCACCCCCAAATATGGTGTAAATGCTTACTAAGGAACCCCAAAAGCTAATATTTGGGTAGTTATATGAAGAACGAGATAGAGTTCATGATCAAATGCCAATGTATGATAGGCCTCATAGGCCTCCAATGCTCCAAGGAAGAATGTCATCAAAGTATCCATACAAGGTTTAGCAATATCTAGGTAAGCCACCTCCATTATGTGTGTCCATATTGAAACAACCAAGGGTAAAATATACACAATACACCCCACATCACATGAAGCACTCCAAATGTGGTGTAAATGCTTACGAAGGAACCCCAAAAGCTAATATTTGGGTAGTTATATGAAGAACGAGATAGACTTCATGATAAAATGCCAATGTATGATAGCATTAATTCTTGGAAGCCAAGGAATATATTAAAGTGTTCAAGTCATGCTCAAGTTCATTCTTTGTAATTGGGATCCACCTATAGCAAGGTTGGTAAGAGAGTTACAATACAATGTTCCATATATCATATAAAACCATTTAACATATAGAAATTCAACTAACTAGGAGAAATTTTGTCACATATATTTATTCCCAATTGAAGATTTATCCTTTAACACATATATCATGAATGGCATAAGTAGTATCTGGGGAACATAGTTATCTAGTGAACATCCAACGATTGTCCTTGTATGGGTAAGCCATGGTGGCCAACTTGTACATGCTAAATTTCAAGGGTTCAAGAAGACATACTCACCTCCATTTGTTAATCATCATATGGCAACCTTTGTCTTCTTCTAAAAATGTATTAACATCATTCAATCAAGAACTTTTCACACAAAAAAAGTAAACACATCAAACTTCTAATAGTATAAGGTGATAAGGGAATGTGAAGCTTACCTGCTTGCTTCACTCTCGTAAGAGTATGAATTTTATCAAAAGCTTTGGAATGCCATTGAATTTTCTCTAATGAAATTGAGAATATCAACTACACACTAAATGTACAATCCTTGAAAACCAAATCCTATTATGTTCCCACACAATTGGTGAGAGGTGAAAATAAGCATTTGTATATTATGAACCAACAAAGTTGGTTATTATATAAGGCTAACATGTTGTCAATAAACAAATCATGTTTCTCCCCCTTTCCTCGGGCCATTCACTTAAGTATGGCATTGTTAGCCTCACAATGTTTCGTTGTCTCAAAATCTTTAAACTTAAGTGAAATCTTGGAAGTGAGTGGGACTTTAATGCATGAAATACAATGTGAGTGCAATTTACATATTTGCACAAAATTTTCCACCTTCCCAAGTTAATAAACTTTAAAACAATACTATTTAACCCATAAAAGGAAATGGTCGAGTGTGTACACATTAAGGGTATAGGGGGATACCTACACATTAACAATCATCACTTAGTTCTCCATTTGTCTTTGTTCCTTAGAATGTCATTTGTTTATGGGCCCCCTATGGTGTGTTATGAGATGTGATCCACAAGACATAAGGAAAGGTTAAAGAGGTCCAAGTTCAACCCCTTCAACAAGGGTTTTTAGAGTGCCCTATTGTGGATTGCAAGGTGCAAGGCATATGATGAAGGTCATTTAAGTGCATTCTCAAATAATAATGAGAAGGGGGTCCTTGCAAAACTTGTTGTGTGGTGCATGATGCAAGAATTGGACTCTTGCATCACTTGTTGCAGGATTCAAGATGCAAGACTTGGATTTGTCTTGGAACCAAGGTAAGTAGTGTTACATTCACCTAAATCTACATTTCACTGTTGAGAAATACAAGGTGTGGCAAGTTAATTGATTTCTCTTATTATGACATTATCATGTGATGTTTCATTTGTAGAAATTTATTAATACTGATGTATTACCGGATTCTCCTAATCTAAAAATATTTATCTTCTTGCTAAATACATAATCCTTCCACTTTTAAACTTGCAGAAATTTAAAACTCAATTGAAAACACATGTGAATAAATTCAATCGCACATAACACAGTTGTTTAACGGGAAAGCTTAAAGCTAAAAACCCCAACTATCATATATTATGTATATCAATGGAATCATGTAATAGTCTCATAGAAAGCTTAGTACATCAAGCTCTCAGTACAATCAACAATCATTACACATTGTCATGCAGAAATTTGCATCTCTATGCACCAATTTCTTGCCTCCTGATAGCCTGCCTCCACTACGCAATTCATGCTGAAGAAGACCCTGAATGAATTCGAATTGGCCTTGCCTTGACTGCGCAATCCTCATTGGCAACTCCAATGTGTGTCAGATGCATTGAATGCATCAATATAGTCACAACGGATAGTCCTTCTCACCCTTTCACCTATCTCTCCACTGGGTCTCCACTGGAACTGACATGTACTGTAGTTAACTGTTGTTTCTATTCAGTTGTTAGTGAGTTATTAGTTGTGAATTAATTAACTAATTAATTCACTTAACTCTCACTAGTGTATCTTTCAGTTAGACTAGATACAACTAGCTCAACTGAGTTTAACTCACTTCACTGAGTTAAACTGAATAACAACTCCATTAACTAGTCTTCCAACTCTATCATAACTTTGCCACTTCAGTTCTAACTGAGTCCTCCATGCATGAGCCACCAATAACCATAGGAATTGTGTAATTCCTTCAGCCCACTGATTTGCCAAATCTGTTCACTAAAATAAAGTATTCCAAGAGAATAAGTTGATGTTTATTGTCGGATTATTATTAAGGGTTAATAATAATCGACATGCACCTATTTTTAGATCGACAATCTATAAATAGACTTCGCCCAATATTCTAAAAATAGAATTTCATCTATTTTCCACATTTGACCAACCATCTACAAATAACATCCTGCAACTTATAGAATATGTTGACCATTTCTAAAAATAGACATACACCTAAAAATAGCCTGCGGGCCCCACTTAGTGAAGGTGCTTACTTTTCACTAAGCTCATCATCTTGTTGAATCTCAACATCATTGGTATTATTATTTCTTTCGATTTATCTTTTATTATCATTAAGACTAATGTCAAACAACAAATAGAAGAGGACACAAAATGTAGGCACACATCTTTGGGAAAACCTGACTAAGAATTCTTCCTTCAGTAGATTCAAAACAAGAAGAGACGACCAAGACCCTCACAACCTAGACTAGAGACTCCCTCCATCAATTCAACCTTGCCTATTCTTCTTCAGCTCTTATTCCTATGAATAGTAGTTTATTCTTCAATGTGTATTCAACGCATCTTCCTTGCAACAATGAGATAACCCTTTCAGTCATGCTTTGGTTCTTTATGTGATGACACAGTCCTTTGATAATGGCACACACTATTCTATAATATGGTACTGTGGAGATAGCCCAAGCAATGATGATCAACACTTTAATACAATATTGCCTTTGGTCCTGTGGTGACTACCCTTAACTCAGTCCACGGTTTTGTAATACAACAAGTTTCTTCATTGTACTATATAGCGAAGTTACATCTCTTGTACACTGTGACTTCATAGATTTCTAATCTGAGATTCTATGAACCCATTCTCTGAAAAATGATCTGAACTATCTTACTGAGATTTGCACCAAACTTGCACTTGTTTAGAAATTAGGGTTTTTATTAAAAAAATTCTTTCATGATAATTACTTGTGATTTTGTTATGCTTATTTCACTTAGACCTTATCTTCATTATACTATTACGTTCTTCATCAATTCAATTATCAAATGCACAAGAAACACAAAATTTAGGCTTTCAAGCCAGGGCCAAAACCTCTTCCTCTTCGAGAGGAAAACCCGATAGTAATTATTTTTATAGAACTTCAATTGACGAGTACCATAAACATGACACTAACCCTTGAAACTTGTATGCCTCCAAGATCCTTTTCACTACTCTTCTAGGTTCCTTATGATGATCTTCTTTTATGCAATGCTTTGCACCATCCCTAGGGAAGTTCGGTCCCTAGCGTTCTATTATTTCTTCCTTGATCTAGCCTCAGTCACCTAGACACTTTTCTTCGGTCTTCTTGCTACACCCTTGATCCCAAGACAGAGATCTCTTTTCTTCAATTATCCTTCTTCAAATTGTGTATATGTATCGGGGCATATGAATTCAATTGAGAGGCTAGCACTATCTCTCCTCTGCATTTATCACAATCTATTTATTCTCGCATACTATGGCAGACTCGTCCTCCTTCTTGCATCTCCTTGAAGTCTCTTTCCTTCACTATGTATCCTCTCCTTACACATTGCAGTTCGAACCACTGTTGCAGACCTTGACTAATAGGTTTAGTCCCAAGACATGACCTCTCTTCCTTCGTTGGACAATTTCATGTCTTCATTGTACCTCCTTCCTCCTTCGCACCTAGAACACAGACCTTATCTCGCATTTAACCACATACCTTATCCGAAGTATTGTTGGTGTGTAATGAGACTGTAATCCCTTCTATATATAGGGATTGTTTCTCTCTCTAGGCCGACATGATCAAGGGTGATTATCCAACATACCTGAGTCGACTTCATGGAGATAGTGACAAGGTCTTGGAGCATACAATTACATCAATAATTTGTCCTTTAATGAGTGTAACATGACTTCATAAACATGAATCTTAATTATATTTATGACAAGATGGAAAACCCCTAAAGACATCAAGAAGAAGTCTTTGATCTATAATAAAAATTCCTTGCTCATGAAACCCATGAAGCAAGCATTACAAAATACATTTTATTATGTGTCTCTTCATTACATAAATTCATAATTACAAGTCATTATATAGACCAAACCTAGTTACACTTTTCAACACTCCCTCTTAACTAAGGAGGTATTCATAATGGTACATGGTCACTCTCAATCTGAAGAATTTCATAAGAAGAATCGGATTGGTAATCCCATCTGTATAGCATCATATCAACCAGCATTGTCATAGTGCAAGGCCTTGACTAACAGCTCCATCTCTCCACGAGACCATGAGCTCCAATGCTAGCAAGACCAATGATAAATAGAAACCTTCATCATTGTCTCTCTTGGATCAAACCCCACCCTAGTTCACTCAAGATATGTACAGGACTACTCTTATCTTGGATTCCCAGTCCTCAAAGAATATTGGTCCTTCCACGACTACTCTTATCTTGGATGCCCTAATACATCCACATAGAGTATCAGATTCTAGATGATTACCCAATCCTCCATTATGTATTCCTAGGTGAAGACTAGAATGACATGTCTATCTCTCCCTCTCAACTAGGGAGGACATATTCCAT
Source organism: Pinus albicaulis (assembly GCA_034641835.2). Lineage (NCBI taxonomy): Eukaryota > Viridiplantae > Streptophyta > Pinopsida > Pinales > Pinaceae > Pinus > Pinus albicaulis. Next base: position 529,311,870 of record CM076573.1, on the reverse strand, counting down.
AAGGGAATGTACTCATTCCTATACAAGGAATGTACCTAAGCTCCCTCTCGGCTTAGGTAAGAAACTTATTAGCAGGCTCCCTCTTAATCAGGGACCTGCAACAGCAATGATGGAACACCCAGCTACTCATGAAGAACTCCTTTCTTTGATGTCATAGATTTATTCGTTGTTGAGGAGTCTTCATCTTTGGGATCTCTTCATAGGGCATAGTGTTGGTTGGTTTTGGCTTGACCCAGGTTCAGCTCGAACTTCGCACCAACCAAACCCCAAACACCGGCGCTTTCGGCAATGACCTGCAAGCATATCGCAGTCTCACCCAAGGTGGTTATGGGTGGTTGCAGAACCAGGTTTTTGCGGCCTTGAGGGACTGCGCGAGGTGGCTTTACTTCGCTTTTTTGTACTTAATGAATCTCTTAATAGATATATTACTACTACGCGGTTATAGCTTAATCAAATACTTCGCATCATTCAAATAAACATAAACACATTTCATCATAAGATAAATTGTGTTATGATTACTTCGCATAAACAAATAGAAAGCAAAACACAACACATGTAAACACAAAATATGCCCAAAACTTCTTCTTTATTATGATAAATTTGTTCAATGCATACAACTTCTTCAATCTGCGCACACAGCTGCAGGTGGTCTACGCACAAAGCTACAGACTCTTCCAAGGTCTTCGCGCACTCAGTTGCAGAGCCTTCCATTAAGGCCCAAAATACAATAGCTTGCGCTCATCAAATATCACAACATGACTTTGACAAAGCCTTACATCGCTTTATATAGCTTTACATCAATACAAAACCATGGTCCATATACCATAGGCTCCAACAAAACAACTAGCTAAAGCCTGAAACCCATTACAAAATGAGGGCTTTCGACCCACCCCGAAGCCCCTAAACACCGCGCAGTAGATCTAGCTTCGTGGTACCACACACTCCTCTCCTCAAAATGCAGATTCTTTGACCAAAAATAGACCAAGTTGGATTGTGCGCAACAAGCCCCCAACGCTCACATGTGACTCGTCCCAATTCACTCAGCTGGTATGCCCCAAATCTTTGTTGTTATGCTTTCGTGGGCTTTGTTGCAGGGCTGAAGCATCTCTGCAATCTTCTTTTCTTCCTAGTGCACTTCTTTGAGCAGCTTCTCTGTTGTCGGTCTGGCTATCTTCTAAAGCACGTATTTCTGCCTTTGTCGCATCTACTTGAGTTTTCCATATACTGTCTATGAGAGTTGAATGGCCTAATCATGCCACGACTAAGTCCTCATTGTTATCAGTTGCTCTTTCCTTCGCAGATCTTCGATCTGGCTCTAAAGGTTCTTTCCTTCTGTGATCTAAGTGAGCCTTTGCGCGGTTGCTAAGGTCCTCACAATTGCCCAAATTTCGTCCAACTACCTCTGCTTCATCTGTATCTCATCATCAATTGTCTAAATGTTTGGATCCTCCTACAGCGAGGTCCAAATCTCCATTGTGTCATCCAACAATTTTACACACTTCGCCACTATGTCGGCAATGCCTTTCAGTGTGGTTTTGAGTTACGCTTCCCTCTGCTCTCTGACTTATGGTGGCGTGGCTATCTACAGCCTCATTCGTAGCTCAGCAATTGTAACCTCGTATTCAAACTTCAACTTTACAATGTTTTCCTTTGAGTCCTTGATTGCGAGAGCGAACTTCACAACCTTGTCTGTTGATTGCTCTTCTGCACAGACCTGGACATCCAGAACTTCAGTACAAGTTTTTCATATAGCTTCTCCCAACTGTTGTTGTTTTTGATGCACCTCATCTCTTTCCTTGAGCACCCGATCGAGCTTTGTCTTCATCGTAGTTCTTTCCTTCTGTACCTGCACGGTGAACTGTGAAGCACGTTGTTCTCATCCCCTAAATTCTTCTGTGATACTTTGGTGGAACTTGTGCAATGTTTGAGTGGGTAGTGTGGTGATCTTGTTGGTTGGTTTGGGCTTGACCCAGGTTCGGCTCGGACTTCGCACCAACAAAACCCCAGAAACTGACCCTTTCAACGACGACCTACAAGCAGATCGCAGTCTCACCCAAGGTGGCTATGGGTGGTTGCAAAACCAATTTTATGTAGCCTTGAGGGACTGCACGAGGTGGCTTTACTTCGCTTTTCTGTACTTAATCAATCTCTTAACATATATATTAATGTTGCGCGGTTATAGCTTAGTCAACTACTTCGCATCATTTAGATAAACATAAACACATGTCATCATAATATAAACTACACTATCATTACTTTGCATAAACAGATAGAAAGAAAAACACAACATGTAAACAAAGAATATGCCCAAAACTTCTTCTTCTTTATTATGATATATTTGTTCAATGCATATAACTTCTTCGACCTGCGCACACAGGTGCAAGTGGTTTGCGCACAAAGCTGTAGACTCTTCCAAGATCTCCACGCGTTCAGTGGCGGAGCCTTCCCTTAAGGCCCAAAACAAACTAAAGACATAAAATACAATATTTTGCGCTCATCAAATATCACAACATGACTTCGACAAAGCCTTACATCACTTTATATAGCTTTACAGCAATACAAAACCATGGTCCATATACCATGGGCTATGACAAAAAAACTAGCTAAAGCCCGAAACCCGTTACAAAACGAGGGGCTTCAACCCACACCGAATCCCCTAAACACCGTGTGGTAGATTTAGCTTCGCGGTACAACACACTCATCTCCTCAAGATGCGGAGTCTTTGACCAAAAATAGACCAAGTTGGGTTGCGCCCAACACATGGATCATCCATGACTTTCATCCACGAGTCATGTCTTCTATCAAAAAGTGATCCATTTGGTCTAGCTTCATCTCATGCTTCTTTTTCTTCGAACCATATTTCTTCCAAGGATATTTCATCCTACCATATGGTTATCAACTTGTGGAAGACGTGTACTTCCCTTTGGCTACCCTGCATAAGCTTATCCAGATATTATTCAATTATAAATATGAATACTTAAATAAAAAATTACCTTAGTGATGATATTTCATCATGACATCTTGTGGCCATCGGCATCCTTCGTACAGAATGACACATCTCCTAAAGACATGTATTGTTAAGGGTCTTCATCTTTTCATACTTCTATCAAAGTCTACATATCATCTCAAGAGATTTCTTAGTCAAGTCTTCTTGGACTCCTTGGATATTGACTACCTCTTATCATGGTTGCACTTCTCACGATCTCTTCCTTTGTTTATCCACACAATTTTATTCCCAGGAGCTTCCAATTAGAGCTCCTTAATAGTTTCCAATCATATCATACTTCATATGAGAATATATTAAGTTGATTTCATCTAGTGTGAACCATGCCTTTCGGCATCCTTTTAGAGGAGGAGATCCCTTTCCTTTGATCATGCTTCTTAGGATAGAAGTACTGATCAATGTTACCTGCGACCATACGACACGACATTATAATATTAAATACAAGCACACATACATTATTTACCTTTAGGTCATCTAGTATTCTTTCAGCAACTTCCTTGATTGAAGTGTCTTCGATCCCTTGATCTGCTTCATCTCTTATGTCATCATACCATCATTCCACAAACTCCACAAGTTGGAGTTCCAGATGAAACACTTGCTTCCTCTCTAAATCGGTGAATCCTTTGATGAGGATTCCATCAGAGAGTCTTGAGGATATTGAATATCCTTATCTTGGCAAATGTTTCCATTCGATGTATGATGAGCCTTGTCCTGGATGAATTATTTCTTCCAATGAGGTTCCCAAGAGCTATATCCTTCATAGTTGATTGCCATGAATTTAGTTCCCTCATGTCCTTCATGATTCTCCATGGTGATGTCACAAGCTCTTGTTTCTAATTCTTTCATGATGTCACGCCGCATCTTATTATTTATTGTAGCCATATCCTATATAGGATCTAGGAGCCATAAAATGACCTTTTGTGAGGGAGACTATCTTAACCATAGTGAAGATCTCTTACTCCCTATTTTCTTGAACTTATTTTCTTCAACTTTCTTCATCCTTTCCGGTGATATGAGCTCTCTTCTTGTAATGTACGAGTCCTTTTACTTTTATTACCCTCAACTTGTCTTCTAGCATAGAAGCCACAAGTTGTTAGATGAGGTAACTTTCTTGTCCCATTGGACATTTGTTACCTTGCACATTGATGATTATCCTTTTATCATTTCTCCCAAATCTCATTATTGAGATTCTACATGACCTTCTTTACTGCATCTTCAGAGAATATATCTTCTAACTTATCATATATCTCTTTGATATCTCCACTCCTACTACATAGGGATGAGGGGACCTTTGACTGATTTCATAGGATTCCCTTGAGCCCTTTGATCCCTTTACATGTATTCAAATAATGCTTGACCTTCGGAGACTTTTCCATAGATATGATCAATGAATTCACTACCTTTGAGGATTATGTCCATGCAAGAAACTTCGATGACCCATCCAGTTTATAGATCTCCTTGCAAGCACGAAGTCATTTTACCGAATTTGATTGTAGAATAAAAGATACTTACTTGACATGTGAAGATTTCATCTTCACCTTTGTTACTTTGATGGTGGTTGAAGATGTATTGATGCTTTCTTGGATGATCTTCTTCAAGGATAAGAATGAGATCCTTGTTGTAATGATAGGAGTTCGCCTTATAGCTTTTGAAGATGATAATGCCTTCTTGTCTTCAAGATACTTTGACTTCTTTGGTAGTGAATAAATGTAGATCAGAAATACTTCTCAATACTTTGAGTTGCCTTACCTTGTAGATCTCTTCTAGACTTATCATGATTCCATTTTATGGTTAGATCTCTTTTATGTCATATTGACGAGACATCGAGATCTGTGGTCTTTATCACATCACTGAACTATAGCTTGCATGAACCCTTATCCGAACTTGATCACTGTGTGATTACCAAGAATAGTAGGGATACCACCGAGACATACAGAGGTATCTGAGGACTGTAATTCTAGATTATCTCATATGTAAGCCCTCGGTGTCCCTTCACTTCCTTGTTGTTCCTTCCACATAAGTATACCCTCGTTGTCCCTTCTTCTTTTATGACTCATCACTATTCTCTATCCAAAGGATGTTTGAGTTGTTGACAGTGATTATTTTCTGGAAGAATCCAAACTCTCTTACTGTGTCAAAGATCCGATTTTATCTTTGTCTTACCCATACAAAACAGAGATCTCACCGAACTGTTATCTAAACTTCTTCATCGAAATTTCAGAGAAGATTCGAACCTATGAACTTATGTGATCACCGAGCTCCTTCTTGAGTGCCTCTTAGATGAGTTGTAGATTGTGATTTAATCCTTAAGTGCCTCTTAGATGCCCTTCTTTCACTGTCACCATAGCTCTAATACCATGTTGAGAAATTAGGGCTTTTATTAAAATTTCTCTTTCATGATAATTACTTGTGATTTTGTTATGCTTCCTTCACTTAGATCTTATCTTCATTAGATTATTACGTTCATCATCAAGTCAATTATCAAATGCACAAGAGACACAAAATTTCAGCTTTCAAGGCGGGGCCAAAATCTCTCCCTCTTGGAAAGTAAAACTCGAAAGTAATTCTTCTTATAGAACTTCAATTGACGAGTACCATAACCATGACACAGACCCTTGACACTAGTATGCCTCTAAGATCCTTGTCACTGCTCTTCTAGGCTCCTTATGATGATCTTCTTTTCCGCACAGCTTTGAACCAGTCCTAGGGAAGCTCAGTCCCTAGCCTTCTATTCTTTCTTCCTTGATCTAGCCTCGGTCACCTAGACACTTTTCTTCGGTTTTCTTGATGCACCCTTGATCCCAAGAGAAAGATCTCTTTGCTGCAATTATCCTTCTTGAAACTGTGTATATATATATCCGAGCAAATGAACTCAATTCATAGGCTAGCACTGTCTCTCCTTTGAATTTATCACAGTCTCTTTATTCTTGCATACTATGGCAGACTCATCCTCCTTCTCGCATCCCCTTGCAGTCTCTTTCCTTCATTGTGTATCCTCTCCTTACGCATTGCAGTTCAGACCACTATTGTAGACCTTGACCGAGAGGTTTAGTCCCAAGATAGGGCCTCTCTTCCTTCGTTGGACAGCTTCCTTTCTTCGTTGTACCACCTTCCCCCTTCGCACCAAGAACGCAGACCTTATCTCACATTTAACCGCGGACCTTATCCGAACTACTGTTGGTGTGTAATGAGGCTGAAGTCCCTTCTATAGATAGGCTTTGTTTCTCTCTCTAGGCCGACATGATTTCATGTGTGTAGGCTGACATGATCAAGGGTGATTATCCAACATACTTGAGTCGACTTCATGGAGATAGTGACAAGGTCTTGGAGCTTACAATTACATCAATAATTTGTCCCTTACATGAGTGTAACATGACTCTTAATTATATTTATGACAAGATGGCAAACCCCTAAAGACATCAAGAAGAACTCCTTGCTCATGAAACCCATGAAGCAAACATTACAAAATACATTTTATTATTTTCGTCTCTTCATTACATAAATTCATAATTACAAGTCATTATGAAGACCGAACCTAGTTACACTTTTCAACGGCACCTGCAATATTCGCAATTACTTCTGAGATCACACAAATTCCTGTGATTATGACCGAAAGGTGCACTCCTATATATAGTAGTTTCCCTCTGTATTGAGCCGACATGAGTCCAATGAGTGACGCCGACTTGATGATGATTCATTTTGAGGCCGACAGCGAGGAGACTTTGATGGAGTCTTTTGACCAAAGATATTTAATTCTTGAATTAAACAAAAATCCTAAAGCCTACAATGGAGGCCTAACCTATGAAAATTGACCCAAGCATGAAACCCATGGCTTAACCAGTGAATTCAATTAATAATAATAATAAATTGCTTTCTTTTGACAAATATATTTCATTTTGACTCCAGTACAATTATGAAGACCAAACCTAGTTACATTCTTCAACATTCACAACTTCAACAAAATCAATACTTTAGATTTATATTTGGATAATCAATGATGTTTGGCACTAAATCACTTAAGACGTCAAAAGGGTACTTAGGCATTAAATGGTTGGGCAACAAAAGGTATTTAGGCATTAAGGACTTGAGACTAACTCAAAGTTAACCCAAAAGCCAGTTCATGAAGGGCTTAGGGACTTGAGACTAACTCAAAGCTAACCCAAAAGCGAGTTCATGAAGGGCTTAGATAATTACTCAATTATGTTTTCACCCTTAAATATAGGGTTGTAGGTATATTGAAACTTTGTGCTTCAATGAGGCTTAAGTAGAAATGGAATTTAGAGAAACTGATAGTTGAGACAATTTTCAAAATTTCAAGTACTTCAAACTGCAATTTGGATGTAGTTAGACATTCATGCCCCCGAATGCCAAACACAATAGACTGTACATATAGATGGCAAATCAATGCCTAATTTAGTATGGGATCTCATTTTGCCGTGTCTGTATGGAAGATATAAAGTCTGCATTGCTAAACATTTGACTGCACCTACATATTGCAAATTGAGGCATTATATATTGAGGACTAATATTGGTTGGAACTCGATTCAACATTTCGACATGCAAGATGATTGTATGTTTTGCTTGATTGCATGTTGTCGTTTACAATAAGCAAAATTTAAACTCTAACAAGCTTATGCACAAGTTGATTCTAGGTAGATGTTTGTACTTCACAACTTCCTTAACAACCAACACTCGACTTATATTTAGATGTAGAGGTTTATAGTTACTATCAACACATTCTATATCTAACTAGAGGCAAAAGCCTTTTGACATTAATAAATTCCTTGACAAATATATTCCAAATCAATGTTTTTTATACCAAAATAGAGAGGAAAGAGCCTTTTGACATTCACAGGTAATAATCAAAGTAGATGTTTGTACTTCACAACTTCCTTAACAACCAACACTTGACTTCTATTTAGATGTAGATGTTTATAGTTACTATCAACACATGCTATATCTAACTAGAGGGAAAAGCCTTTTGACATTAATAAATTCCTTGACAAATATACTCCAAATCAACGTTTTTAATACCAAAATAGAGAGGAAAGAGCCTTTTGACATTCACAGGAAATAATCATCCCGCCTTTTAGCACAACCACCCATGGTTTTTACTTCCCACATGCTATGTAATGTAGTGTTACACACAACAATAGCATAAAAGGAAGATCTGTAAGATGGATGCAGCAATTTCTAACCAAAAGTGTCCATTCACTGCACATGAGATCAAAGGCCTTACTTTCAAGCATCAATGAGAGTTACCAGCAGTCTGAAAGCCTTCATGCAACATGCTTTAGCATGCAAACTGTGTGCCTCAAAATTAGCTAGCGTGAATTAACTTCGGGGCACAGCTTCAATAACCAGACAAGTCTCCAGTAAACTCAAGCTGGATGTATTAAAATGACAATATATGCATGTCAAATGGAAAATCAACAGCTGCATTATATTACCTGATTAACATCATTACAGTTGTGTACTACATTGCCTAACAAACATGTATTTGTGCAAAACCTCGTTGCACAATTGCTCATGCAGAAGCTCCAATTCCCTTGGCTTTCTTTTCCTTCAAAAGGTTACTCGCCTCTTGATGTCGACCTGATTTGCTGCAAACCTTAATCCAATGTGAATACATAAATGAATCCAATTTAGGATCCTTACCACACTGCTGGGTTAGGAATGAATGTGCTTGCCCAAATCAACAACTGCATTATATTACCTGATTAACATTATTACAGTTGTGCAATGTGTACTACATTGCCTAACAAACATGTATTTGTGCAAAACCTCGTTGCACAATTGCTCATGCCGAAGCTCCAATTCCCTTGGCTTTCTTTTCCTTCAAAAGGTTACTCGCCTCTTGATGTCGACCTGATTTACTGCAAACCTTAATCAAATGTGAATACATAAATGAATCCAATTTAGGATCCTTACCACACTGCTGGGTCAGGAATGAATGTGCTCGCCAAAAACCCTTGATTTGGAAGAGTTTGTCAAGGAGAATCGAGTAAGTAGCATACAAAGGGCTAATTCCTTCTTTTTTCAGTCTATCAAAGAGCTGAAGCGCACCTTCGATTCCCCCTCTATTGCGAGCAGCACGAATCATAATATCATACGTATAGGCATCCAGTTTGCAGCCCATATTAACCATAGACTGCAGCCATTCAGTTGCTTCTGTAAATTGGTTCCTGTTACAAAGTGCATTTAAAACAACATTATAGCAGAAGGAATCTTGAGGAGAGTCTTTCATCATCTCAAAAATCTCCTGTGCCTTATCTATCTGGTTGTTCTGACAGTACGCCTTTATAAGTGGACGATATGTTGACATTCTTGGAGCACAATCAACAGTTTCCATCTTTTCCAATAACTTTAAGGCTGCATTGACATGATTCTTTTCACAGAAAGTCGCAATAAGCCTTTCGTAAGCTTCTCTTCTCACAGAAAGCTCCAGTTTGTCAAACATTTTCATGACTTCATTCAACATATCTGAATCATCGTGCCAGCCCGCAGCGAACGAAAATGTCTTGGAAAAATTATCGCAACGCGCACCTGATCTCTCTGGCAAAACCCTCTGCAGGGTTTCGAAGTCCTTAGAACGGCCGAGAATATCGACAAGCTTGTCATAAGTTGAAATGTTATGCTGAAAACCTGGTTGTGCTTTGGCCCATTGAAAAAATCTCAGAGCCGAATTTGGGGAACTTCTTGTACCCAATACCGACTTCACGAGTCGTGGAGTTAGCTGAAACCCCAATTGAGTTAGGGTTTCTTCCATGTCTTCATCCCCCTTTTCAAGGACTTGGTGGATTTCTCTTATAGCATTCTCCAGTTTCCATTTCTCTTTTTCTGGGGTTTCCAAACTTCCGGTCAATCCAGGCAAGCTGTCTTCCTCTTCTTCGCTGTTTAAGGCTCGTAATTTAGAGTATTCGTCCTCGTCCGAGGTTGCTTGAGTTTCCAGCAGGATTTGAACCGTGGCGGATGCATCCGTTGAATAAAATTTCTGGCTCAAAATGAATCCATGAAAACGAAGACAGCTTCGACCGCTGTTTTCGAAGGTTTTGAGGGCCGTGGAGTACAAATTTTGGGGCCATTCCGGTGATGCAGAGCTCCATTGTTGACAGTACAGCTGGTTTGTTGCAAATGCTCGCATGATAGAGGCCAGTACTGCACAACGGGCGCAGGCCATGGGCTCTATTTGCAAGGAGTTGAGTAGGAAATTGGAAAACGTAGGGGTTGAGGGTTTTGTCAATGCTAGAGTTGAAGTGAAGGTTTTAACGATATGAGTTGACGAAGGATTAAGGTTTTACGATGAGTTATTAGACCACGGTGTTAAATATCAGGATTATTGTTATTGTTATTTATTTCTCTATTGATTTAGTCATATTAAATGTAATTATTCATTTTGTATTTTTTATTTATTTATTTTGGTAGGGATTAAGTTGCCATGCTGCATTTGTTAACATTTGGATTAAAATAATTATTAAAGTTTTTATTAGACACTATATTTATCCTCCAACTTCAAATCTTATAATGATCAAATTACTTTAAAAACTAAAATTTTAAGAACATAATAGCATATTTTAGAATTTGGGTAAGGTAACTTTATTGTTAAATAAGTGTTATAACTTACAAGTAAGTTAGAGAATTTCCTTTAGATGATAAATTTGAGTTGAATTTGGTAGAATTTTCTAGTATGGGTAGAGTTTCACCATGATTGAAGTTTTATTTTTGTAAAACTTTACTTAAGGATTTTCCCCATTATACACTGACCTATATGCTAGAAAAATCAATCAAAGTTCTAAATCACCCAAAAATTTGAATTTGTTGGTTGTCTATTTTCGTAGGTGTAGGAAAGTTTACTATACATTTACTCAACTCCTATACCTTATTGTTGAGGTTAAGAATGAACTTTAATATTAATTATTGACTTGTGGTCTAGCATTAAATTGGTAGGAATTTTTCACTATTGATCTAGGTTTTAATATGTAGCATCTGTCCTTCCAACAAGGGTGTTAATTGCTTATAATTTACTTTTAGAGTTCAAACAACTAACTCATTCTAATCCATTCCAAAATAGTGAGTGTAATAATGCGACCAACAAACCAATGTAACTAGTAATTAATGCAATTGTAGCTACATCTTAATAACACATCAAGCAAATAATTTGCAAAAATAGAAAATACATCAAGTACTTATTATTCTTATTCCTTGTCCACGTCCAGTTACTAGCCCAACCAATACTCCATAAGTTGACTATCAACCAAGTGGATCACACCAAAGGATTGATTTTCCATCCAACCCATGCAAGCACTTGAACAAATTGTCACTCCTCAACTAGGGCTCAAGCTTAATAAGGTGAATGATAGCAACACATAGCACTTAATAAAGGGTCCATTCAACTCACAAAATAATATAAGGGTCAAGAATATAATTACTAATCAACCATCATGTGGTAGAGAAACTCCTCAACTTGCAAGATCTACACCTCTAGCCCCTAGTGAATACCCTTGGTTAAGCAAGTATCATACGCAACAATGATGAAACTCTATAAGGATCTTACTAGCACCTTATCTTCCAATGAATACCTCTAACTAAGCAAGTATCCTACATCGCAATGTCACCACCCAAAGGCCCAAAAATAACAATTTCCATGCATAAATAAGCATGAGTACCCCCTTGTTATGCAAGTACACTTCTAGCCTCTTTATCTACATAAACTAAGTGAGAGAAACTATTAGCTTGCTCCCAATATATCTTAATCTACAATTAATTTCTTACTCAATGTTAAATCCTCCACCATCCTTTCCACAGCCAACCTCTTTACATAATGCTACACTCTCTATTCTAATTTCTCAAGGTTATAACAACTCCCTCTTAAGAATGTAGCTCATCCTTCTCATTCCCTGCCACATTTTACTTAGGTGGAAATTGGTTTAGGACTAGAATTACAAGTGTCAAACAATGGGTAAAAGGAAACTTATAGCATATTTCCCCTTGGGCTTTTACCTTAGTTAACTTTGGAAGGCCTTTTTCAATTCTTTTTTCCCTAAGACTCCCTAGCTACTAGGTTTAGGTGGTCACGGTCATTGATGATGATCTCCTTTCAAAATTTGTTTCCCAACCTCTTCATTAATGTTTCATCCTACAATAAGTTAGCATTTTCCAATAACACAAAAAAACATACGAAATATGAACCATCATAATAATCATTGGATTGAAATGCATCAAAAGAAAATGTGCATTAACAATATATATAAAAGTAAGAAGTAATACTCAATGTTATCATGAAATAATACTCATCATGTGCTATCAAAATGTAATACCACCACCCACCCTGTAGACCATCCTAAGGGTAGAAGACTATCATTGACCCAACCTCCATAGTTTTGGTATGGAAATGGGGTCACAAAATTCCTCAATTTCCCACTTCCTTGAATCTAAAAACTAATGTCACCATTGTGTCTGTCTCATCGAGAGTTTTCCAATGATATAAATTTTGCCTCAATTCAACTTATGGATCAAAAGATATAGTTGTTTAAAGATTGGCTCATTACATGCGTACCATGTTAGCAAGGTACTTTCATGTCGCATCCACATTTCTCTCCCACGTGGTTCCCATGTGGCAAAGTTCCACATCACCTACCATTCCCACGCCAATGTCACTTTTCCCTGCCTATGTGGCAATATACCATGTCATCGACCCCTTCCCATCCCCACCAATGGCATATCCCCCTTTGTGTTTTCCAAACTATTCCCATTATAATAAATCTCAACCTTGGATCCCCTTCCTCGACCTACCTCACATACACATTGTAAAATGGTACTAGGGCAAGATAGGATTATTAACATTTATTGACAAGTGCAACCCTTGTCTCTCGAGCCCATCTTCTGCATCCTCTTTTATCACATTCACAACTACGTTGAGGTCTCCTCAAGGTCTGAGATTTTGAGGTCCTGAGACGTACAATTTCCTCTTAGTTTCCAAGGACTTATCCATCAATCTCGGTTGTTATTTCTTGGCTTGTTCCCCATAGCGCACTTCATGACTTCTTTAAGATCTAAGATGATGTCATTCCAAGATGGTGTCACTATGATGTCAGCTCGAGATGATGTCATGCTGACATTATCTCGTCAACATGTCATCTCTAGCTTGCGATCCTCCAAAATTTAGCTCTGTGGTAAAAAAATGTTTCTCCATTATAATTATTTTGGGGTTTCTGGTAGAACCGTCCTTAAGTCTCCACATGTCTCGCCCTACCCTCTCTCTCTTGGAATTACAATGAGCTAGCCTCCTGAGGGTTGCAATCGGGACATAATTTTTCCCATCTCACGATAGAATAATTACCCATTTCCAAGTTTTTCAATCTTGCCCTAACATCGTGCTCCCTTTCAATGGCCTTGTTACAGAGAATTCACCCCGAGGCAAGACAAGAAATTCCACTCGTTATATAACAGAAACAATCCCTTCATCATACCTTTGACAATTAAAAAGGTTAAGGGGTGTCCAACATATATGAACACACACACACACACAGAGGTGTGTGTGTGTGTGTCAAGAGGGGATACCTGCCCTCAATACTTAAAATTATGTGACTCCCTCCTAAGCTTATATTGATAGCGAAACTTCCCATACATACATACATACATACATACATACATGTGTGTGTGTGTGTTAAAAAGGATGCCCTAGACTATTTTTCGAATATGATTTATCCTTCTCTAGCTTTATATGCACATATACATATATTACAAGAGTGCCCTTGGCACTCAACCTTATCGACCTATCTCCCAATCATTATAATAGAGAATAAAACCACTCAGGAAGTCATATTTGAATTTTCGTAAGTGTGACAAATTTACAGGGAGCATCAAGCCTCCCACATATCCATATCGATCATTCAAGCATTCATTCAAAACATACAAGGAACAACTATTCTTATTGGATGTGCATGCTATAATGCAACAACATAAAACAATCACGTCAATATTACATTATTTAATTAGCCTTTCCATGCTTCATATGTTATTCCGAGAGTAAGAAGGCACTGACCATCAATGGCAATCAAACCAATGAAGACATGTTAACAATTAGGTAACATATAGAACCAACTAGCCTTTAATCCACAAAGGCTTATTTTCACTTACAACATACAACCATAGGATTCATGTAACAAACCCTTTTACAATACACTCAATTTTTTTATTTTTCTTTATTTTTATCAAAAGATAATAAATTACTATTATATTAATATTATTTGTGTATAAATCTCAATAATATATAATTATAAATTCTTCTTTTAATGTCCATTTCTACCCTAAAACCCATGTACAACTTACACGTTTAAAGGCCCATGTTATTGTATTTTCATACTTTTAACTAGGCTTAAACTTTCCTAAATTTACTTAAAACCTTGTATTTCATCCACTCATCCTAACCTTATATCTCAAAAGACCTCCAAAATGGTTTATTATGTAAATTCTATATTTTTATTATGATTCCTTATGTCTCAATATGTTTGCTAAGGTTTAACCTCTTCTTACCTCTTCACATTTACTAAAATTTTGGTGCCCCTTATCTAATTTGGGCTCTAGCATTTTCAACATAGGTTTTTCTTAGATCACATACTCGTGATTGATTAATTTATCATTATCACTTGGATACTTTACCAATATTTAACCAAATATATGTCACCTTATATTACTACATGTTATTTCATATCATTGCTTGGTATTTGTGTTCTCATACGAAGGTTCTTATTATATGGCTTCATAATATTAAATGTAGGATTTAATGTGGTGTAATGTAACATGGTGTTTCTAGACTCTTCCAAAGTTGTGCCATGATTTTACAACTTATTGTCTTCACACGATTTTTCACATGGGGGTTTATGCAAACCCTATTGTCAATGGTCTCGATCAAACATTAAAGGATATATGGTATCACCTTTAAACCTTTGCATTCACACTCACTTAGGTATTACCTTTAAACCTGTTTTTGAACTTTTTATTAATGTTCTTTCACGTGTTTAATTTTCGAAGATTTAACCCTAACCATTCGCTGTAGGGCATTAAGGGTTTTTCTAGTCATCTTCCTAATTGTTTTTTTTTTCCGATGACAAACTTGTCTAGCAAGGTTCTAGTACTCGGAAAATCTCTTATCATGTAAGGTGAATTTATTCATTCTTTGAGTCCTTTTCGGATTTTATTGATTGTTATTTCGTGAATTTTGTAGTTAAGTTTTTCATAATTGAAACCCTAACCCAACATGGGTTTTTATTAAATTATGAATAGGTATGGCTCCAAATTATCACCACAACCATTAACATACTTATGATGGAAGTAAAATATTTTATTTGGTGAAACTCCTATATTGAACCCTGCTCAATTTTCGATGGAAGTAAAATATTTTATTAGGTGAAACTCTTATATTGAAGCCTGCTAAATTTTCCTTAGGGTTTTAACCCTACAGGAATAGATGTATTTGACTCATATCGTTTTGCTTATTACCAGTTCAAGGTTTAATCTCCTTGCACATTTTTTTATAAGATTGCATTTTCTTCTCAAGGGTTCTATTATAAATATAACATTTTTTTGCATTTTATTTTTAATTATACAATTATGATTTACTTGCAGTGATAAAAAGTAATGTCTTTAAAATAATTATTTCAGTAGCTAATCTTTATGATTCAATCTTTTACTTGCATTTTTATTTAAATATTGCTTTCTTATTTTTATCACTATATTCCAATTAAGTTTTTGTTTCTTGAACTTTCATAGGTAATATGCATCCTCAAGAAAATTTTGAAACATTTTTTTTTTAGAATACAATTTGGAGTTTTTTTTACGCTTAAGAGTATATCTAATTTCTTCTTTCCAATTCGGATGTCCCTGAAACCCATGCTTGTTTTTCTGCTTGTGCATGACACTTTCGTTAAAGACTTATGGTTCTAATATTTTTGTAATTAGTTATTAGATTATTTCTCAAAAAATACTTCCTAGAAGAAGTTTATATCTTATAAGCTTTTACACCTAACATGTAATTGTTTTAAAAAGGTAACTATAACCCATGAACATTAATACAGAGCAATTGTTTTATTAAAACTATGGTCACCTTTGACCATTTACTGCAACTTTAGCAGTTTATATATTGTTACCAAATACGTTATGTGTTAGCCTTTTTCAATTATGATCAATATAAGTTTACTTCATTAGTTCTATGCTTTTGTGTTTATATTTGATGTACATAAAAGATTATGTACTTGTATGCAAGATATTTATTGTATGCTTCACATAGTATTTTTGCACTAATAGCTATATAATTAAATCATACCACCGTAGGAACTCTTTACTTTGTGAGTTGTATTTGAAAGATTAATTAAACTTGTTCTTTGCTTTCACTTGTACATTGATCTAACCTATTCTCATATTTTTCCATAACAAATTAGTTAACTTCTCAGAGTCAACTTAGACAATGAAATTGTCATAATCTCTTTAATTAGAGAATACACCCTCTGTGAATATGGTTATGTCTATGTTTATTGCCAATTTTTTAGGTCTTTTCAACCTTATAAATAATTTTGCCTTTACTGTGACTATTTCAAAAAATAGTATTTTTAATATGAAGAGTTATAGAAGATGTACCAAAATCCTTTCTTTAGTTATTGGTGACAAATAACCCCATAGAAAAATAAAATAAAAAAATAAATAAAAAATAAAAATAAAAATAAATAAATAAATAAAATAAAAAATAAAAATAAATAAAAATAAATAAAAATAAAAAATAAAAAATGCTTATATGCTTCAAATATGCAAAAAAACATTATTAGGAACCCTACAAAATTGAACTGAAAATGGTGAATAACACATAATAGTTGATCACACAATGAAAACCCAATGGAAATGAAATTATCTTTATTATTATTATGGAATTTACACCCGTTGGAGAAGAATGAAGACTTGAGTCTTAAGCATCCCCCTTCGTGGGATGGGTTCTTTGTATACCCTTCGCTTGGGTAGTTGGTCTCTCTCTCACTGGTTGTAGTGAGAAAAATGGATAGAGAATATGTCAGCTTAATGTGGGAGCTCAAAGGTCATAAGACAATAGTGACAACAATGAAATGATCATGTGTAGAGACTTAGGAGAAAGCATCTCTATTTATAATAAAATATTAGGATAGATGTATATCTAGAAAAATAATAAAATATTTATTAAAATATTATTATATTTGAGAGAAGGAAAGATTTTTGAAATGGTCAAGAAATATTTATTTAGTATACTAACTCAAAAAATAATAATTTACTAAGTTAATTAAGGAAAATGGTTAAAGTAATTAACAAATAAAAAATTGATTCATTAATTACATTAAGGATATATAGTCAAAGTGAATTAGAGTTAATCATTAAATAATTAAACAAAAATAATTTAGAAAAAGTGGGTAAACAAAGTTAATTTAGAAAAAGTGGTCCTTTAAATTGTTTCCTAAGGTGAAAGTGGGTTTTGTGCGTAAAACCTATACTACAAGGTGTATTTTGATCATCATAGTGAAAAATGACTAGGTGATCACTTTTCAAGTGATAACAAGTATCTTTGAATTTAATACCTTATATTCAAACACTATATAAACTAGTTGTTACATGGCTAAAATACTCTAAATTAAAGTTTAGAATGTCTTTGTACTTGTACACTACGATTACAAGTATTAATATAACCAACATGCGGGTAAAAGAATCAATAGTAAATAAATTAATCATTTCTAATTTTGTCAATACCTTACTTTACCTTATTTTCATCAAACTTTGTTTACACAATTACAGTTTGAATTCTAGAACATATATGTTCGCAAAATGTGTGTGTGTGTGTGTGTGTGTGTATCATAAATTAAATCTACAAAAGTAAAAAATTATTCTTTTAATCTCTCAACTATCTCATAATTTCATTGTACTGAATGCATAAAATATCCAAAGTAAAACCATTATTCCAAGATAAAAAAAATTCAGCTCTCTTTCCTTTTTTAGCATTCCTTTTCAGATTCTTTTACTCAAATAGTAAACATAAATCATTATAACAAATCCATCTCCTAAAAAATCAAAGTGATTGATATATCGACTTGAAATTATTACTCTGGAAATTAAGATTGGAGCTACCAACTGTGAATTCTTTCAGTAAAGAGTGTAGAAATTATACAAACAATATGTATATCTTGGATTCAATTTGATCTAACAATGTATTAAAGCTAGATACTGAATCACTTCTACAAATCAATTGTGTAAATTAAACATGATCGCCAATCACATGAAGCAACGAAAGAATCAATCAAACCATAACACAGATAATTTATAGGGGGAAGCATGTTGCTCAAAACCCCACTATCTTCTATTGTATATTCATCATGGAAACATGAAACAATTACAATGCACTTTTTTCACAAGAGTCTCCAGCACTCAGCTAATTGTCTCACATTGTCCTGGACAAAACTAGCCAACACTTAGCCAATTCTCAACCTCTAAAAAACCTGTCTTGCTTGCGCAATTCTTGATGAATGCAATCCCTATTCTTTAGGAATTTTGGCCTTCCTAAATTGCGCAAGGATCATGGGCAATCCAATGTGTGTTTGGTTGCATGGGTGCAACCCAATAATCCTACAACTGATAGTTAACATCCCTTTCACTTTTGTATCAACTGGATCTCCACTGGAACTAAGATGCATGCAGCTAATAATAGTAAATCATCAATTGCATGTTAGATCATTGATTGTGAATTAAATAATATTTAATTCACTTGATCTCTTACTAGTGCAACAAACAGTTACAACTAGCTCAACTGACTTTAACTCACTTAACTGAGTTAACTGATTACTCATGCACTAAACTAATGCACCAACTGCACTTCGAACTCTGTTACAACTAGAATTACTTTGCATGCCTCACCAAATACCCTCAACTCAAAATTCATGATCTAACTGAGTTTATCACACTCAGTTAACTATTACAAGTGCTTATGAGATAATATTACATTTTATTGTCCATTTTAATTAAGGTAAAATTAAAATAGACACTGCACCGATTTTTTCCCACACCAGTGTAGGTTCTGCTAAGATCTGTTGATCCCACACTAGTGTAGGTGCTGCTTGGACCTATTGGTCCCACACTAGTGTAGGTGCTGCAATTTCTTGTTGGACTTCAACACTCCCTCTTAACAAGAAAGGGATTATCTTCCACTTCGATCCTGCCTCTATGGTATTTGAATTTTCTCCTAGTGAGCACCTTCGTCAGAATATCCGCATCCCGATCTTCCGTTGGAATGTACTGAAGTAACATTATGCACCTCTGAACACAATCTCCACAATCTTTGAGATGGTGGTACCAAATTTCTATGTGCTTGGACCTATTATGAAACACAGGATTAACTGAGAGTTTAATACAACTCTGGTTATCACAATGTATCACTGTCGGATCCATCTGAGAACCAAATAAACCAACCAAGATCTTTCTCATCCAGATGGCCTCACATGTAGCTTGAATTGCTACCATGTACTATGCCTCTGCTAAACTGAGTGCCACAGATCACTGCTTCCTGCTGTACCAAGAAACTATTGTTGATCCTATGCTAAATATCCCTCCTGATGTGCTCTTTCTTTCTGATGGACTACCTGCCCAATCTGCATCCGTGAAGCCATGAAGCTTCACTCCCTCTGTCTGTTTGTACCATAATCCATACTCTGTAGTGCCCCTGATATATCTCAAGACATGCTTCCTCACCTTCCAAAAGAGCTTGGTCGTCTTAACTCTAGCTTGACTCAGCTGGTTAACTGTGTAACACATTTTTGTTCTGGTGTTCACCAAGTATATTAGTGAACCTACTAGCTACCTGTAGACAGTAGCATCCACTACTACTCCTGAAGTAGCATCCTCTTTCCTCCAATTTCATGGAAGAGGAGTTTTCATGGATTTACAGCTCTTCATGTGAAACTTACCCAGTATCTCTTTGGAATACTTGCCTTGAGAAATAAAAATTTCACCATCCCACTGCCATATTTCCAAACCAAGGAAATAGTGAAGGAGTCCCATGTCCTTCATTTTGAACTCCCTTGCAAGATCCTCCTTGCATGAGTTTATCAGCTTCTCATCACTTGTCAAAATTAGATCATTAAAATAAAGTACGATAATCAAGAGCTTACCATCAACCACAATGGTACAGGTAATTTTCATCCTCCAACCCAGTGAAATAGCTTTCAATCTGAGTGTACCAAGCACGAGGTGCTTGCTTCAACCCATATAGTTTTCTCTTTAGTTGACACACATGAGACTCACTGTCAAAGATCTCGAAACCTTTTGGTTGCTCTATGTACACTTATTCCTCAATAACTCCATTGAGAAACACAATTTTTACATCCATCTGATAACCCCATCTGCGCTGAGAGTGTAAGGATAGATCTAATGGAAGAGTACCTCGCGACTGGTGTGAAAGCCTCATCATAGTCGATCCCCTGAATCTGTGAGAATCCCCCGGACCACAAATCTGGCCTTATACTTCTCCACACTCTCATCATCAACTTGTTTTACCTTGTAGATCCAACTAGATCCAACCACTGATTTTCCGACTGGTCTTGGGACAATCTCCCATGCACTGTTCTTAACGATGGAGTCATACTCCTCTACCATTGTATCAACCCAAATTGGTTGCTGCACTGCTTCCTGAAAGGAAGATGGTTTTGTCACAATACACTTTCTCATAAGAGCCATTGCAGCTAATTGGAATATTGATTTTTGCTGATTTCACTTAGGAGATGAATAAATGGGTAAGGAGGCCCATACATTTCAGAAATAAGAATAAAATCCCTCATTATGTAAAAAGGGATCATAATGCTAGATTGATTTTACACTCTCATGTGTGAACAGGGAAAAATGCATGTGGACAAGGTCAAGTTTGACCAAGTCAACAACGTTGGTATGAGAGGAAGAGATCATCCATAGAGACAACACAATGCAAGTAGGAGGAAGATTCCTGGGCGAAGGAAACCCTAATGAGTGGGACCCAAGGCAAGAAGGCTCACATGTGTTTAAAAGGAGGGCAAGGCAGCCATAGCAAGACATCTTATGATTTGAATATTGGATTTTGGTCTACATGACTATTCTTCTTTCTCCAACCGTTTAGTTCAGATTGTTGTGCTTCTTAGCACAAGGCATTCCTGTTTAGGAATCCATTCTCCTTTCTTGAGAGGCCTCTTGAGGGAGCTTGTATTGAATTTCTCCATATCCAGGCTTGAGGCCAAGCATCCTCCTTCAGCTACAGTGTTATTTCTGCAGCAGTATAATATTGTGTTGCAGGGTGTTGCAGTGGAGGTTCACAACACCACTTCTGAAACTTTTTTTTCAAAGGAGGGAGCTTCCATTCCTTTGGAAGATCTATAAGGAAGACTCTGGAGCATATTTTCACATCTTGGCACTTGGCCAAAGTACTTCCATCATCTACAGTGTAGTCCCTTGCAGGAATTGCGTCATTTCTTGTAGTGTTGCAGTGTGAGGGTTAAGACCCTCAATTTTGAGCTAGCTTCTTAAGGAAAGGGCCAACCCTTCTCCCAAAAAGCTTGCAAGAAGGATCCTCATTCATTTATTGTATTATTCAAATGTATGTATGCAGAGCTTAGCTATACTGCATTATTTCAGATCCAGATCTGCAGATCCACTCTTTTGTACTCATGCTTTCAAGAAACCCTTGCTGGGTTATCTCCATAATGTGTAAAAGGGGCTAGATCTCTATTCTTCTCTATGATTTGAGTAATAAAACTCTAGATATGTTTTTTATATCATATTTTATTATAAAACCTCATATAGTCACACTGTGCTTGCTTCAGAAAATTTTGTATAGCCTAAGTCATGGGATTTGGGTGTTTTTAAGCCATATTGAGACCGAGAGATCTGTTTAACACATCAAAAGGGATTTTTTTATGATCCCCTTCTGGATGTGAGTCCCATAATACATAATCTAAGGAATCCATGTACTATTTCTCACATTTGTAGCGTAATTTTCTAAAAGTAACGTTTTTATGGTCCAGATTGCTGGATTTCCCCAACTTTGGGATAAGATAGTGGGACATATTTATGTTGTTGTGACATGAATTAATGGCTATGTATTTTATGAGTTGAATTATCACTACAACTCCATTTTTGTGTTCATGTATTGCTGCATTCCCATTTTGGGATATTACAGTGGTATCAGAGCATAATCTTGGCTCTGCTTGTAAGTTCTAGCCATTATGCTATCAGAAGAATAAGAAGACAAATAGAAGGAGAAAGATAAGAATGATGGAGAGAATGAGATTTGTCTCATCACTTTTAATATCTAGGAAGAACCTCTCCAAGGAGGTTAAGCAGATGAAGGAGAAGTTATGCAATGAAACTCCTAGAGGGTTTCAAGAAGAGAAAGGGCCATGTACTTCCTATTCTCAAAGAGGAGAAGACAAGAGGCATAAAGGACACTTGGAACCTGAGATCCTAAGTGAGTACCTTGCAGAATAAAAATCTCAACCTAGAGCTTTCAAGGAGACTCTAGCTCTTCCTTAGTTTATCCAGCTGGAAGAAGAAAGGAGGCCCTACATCAATAGGATGATGAAAGGCAATAGATTTCTATTGTCTACTTTCGATGGATCATCCACATGTACAGAAAAGGCTTGGGTGATGAAGCTAGAGACATTCTTCCTACTACAACCAGTGGTAGAAAGAGAGGCTGTTGAGATCTCAGCGCTGCACCTGGAGGGTAAAGCAAGAACTTGGTGGTTCAACCATGTGAGTCATGCAAGAGTATCTACTTTTGTAGATTTCACTCAAAGGGTGATCAAGAGATTTGATGAAGAGAAATCAGAGAAGGAGAATCCCTCACAACCATTGGAGGAGACTTGTACCAGCACTATCACAACTATGAAGGAGCAGCCCTCAACATCATCAGTTGGAGGAGCCAACACATTGTATGAAGGAGCTCTTGCAGTCATACAAGGTGTTCCCAAGTGCCACCAAGTTATGCTTAATTTTCCACTTTCTATTTCCGCAAATATTATGGAGGAATGTGGAAACTTGCCTTTGCATGATCTAGGATCAACACATACTCTTGGTTGGGGGCAGCAGGATTGCACTGCGTTGTGCAACCTTGAATGGTTCAAGGAAGGGATGAACCATCATCCTCATGTGTCATTATTGAGTTGCATACCACACTTGAGGTTGGGGTTTGAAAACTTGGAGGAGAGGATGAATCTTGTCCAAAACAAACTCATACAAAACCATATGTTCATCCTTGAGTTGAAGTATGAGACAACCATTACATCATTGGAGAGATTAACAGCACTGTCATTAAGCAGCAGTGAGGAGGTTTTTCCTTTAGAAAACTTGGATCTTTATGGATTCGAGATGATCATGGGTGTGAGATATTTTCTAGGAGATCTCCAAGGAGTTGCATTTCAACATCCCATGAAATGCAAAAGCAGAAATATGTTTTGGGAGGATGGTAGTCTTCATTGGAAGAATACCAAGATGGAGCATGAGGGGAGGCACCCACACTTGGATGAATGGGTGAGGATGGAGAGTAAGAGGCTGGAAAGCTACTTGCAAATCTATGACACAGGACAACAAGAGGCAAGGCTGCGTTGGCTACTCTTGAGAGAGTTTGGCCATCATATGACATACCCTTTGTCAAAAGGTATGTTATGGATTGAGGCATTTCATGGCACCCATATGATATGGAAACAGAAGATTTGGTTATATGGGGCATTATACAAGTCAACTATCATGATATTACTCTATGACCTGTATGAGGGACAGATAAGGGAGCAGCAAGAGTTATTGTTGTTGTGGTTGTTCTTGGGAGAGCAGGGGAAGATTTTCTCTCACACTTTGCATAATGTTGCAGGAGTAGGAGATGACACTATCATGGTGCAAAGGGGCTACTCCTTAGCCT
Organism: Pinus albicaulis; assembly: GCA_034641835.2. Lineage (NCBI taxonomy): Eukaryota > Viridiplantae > Streptophyta > Pinopsida > Pinales > Pinaceae > Pinus > Pinus albicaulis. The sequence goes on along the minus strand of CM076573.1, from coordinate 529,287,925 downwards.
TGAATGTTCAGGAGGTACTTCCACCTTGGAAGGAATTTCCTATATGTAGCAACATTATGGGAGATGTCTTTGACAATGAGCATGTCAAAGAATGGAGCTATGAGTTGGCAGGAGCCTATTTACTTAGGCCAACAACACTGTCACTTTGGAGCTTGGGCTTATTGATGGAGTGCCCCCAGGATCACTTCACATTTGATGCACTTGGTGGACAAGGAGGAGGTGAGATTGATGGAGTAGTGTATGGAGACATCTATTACTGTGATATGTTCTTCTTGACTTGGATTTCCAAGCATAAGAAGGCGGATCCCCATGCAACATATGATTCATGTCACTTCATGAGAACATGTCATACCACTATGGAGGGCTTGTTCATGGATTCTATCATCATATTAATTTTGTTACATGGTAAGAATATTGCTTTTGCATTTATTGATTGTCTAACACAGTAAATTCACACTCTTACCATTTTATTTCAGTGCATTGCTCCACAAAAGGGAAAGCTTTTCTTTGGGCTCCATGGTCTATTTTGGGCCAAATTATATGATGGAGACAACCATCTTTTGTGTGGCCTTGGGCAAGTGTTACATTATTTCATGTATGTTCAATTGATGTACCCAGCCATTTACTATTCATTAGTAGATGTGATGACATACATAATTAGCCATGTATCAAGAAACAACTTGCCACATGATGTTCTCAAACAGAAGTTGGGAAAACTGCACTGTGTACACTTGATGAACCATTGGTATCATCCAAACTTACACACAACCTTCAGAAATTTTCTGATTTGGAGGCCAAATGGTGATGATGTGCCATTCATCTTGTATGGAATGGTTTGGGCTAGCATAATTCATGACATTCGAGAGAGGATATTTGAAGATCCAATCTTCTTCTTGCCACTTGAGGGCAACCTCATTGCAGCCCAAGATCAACATATGCTATACAATTATCATGATTGGAGAGAAAGACAGTGTGGGGTAGGCCATTTTTCCTACCATGTTCAGTTATTCAGCCCACCTACATTGCAGGAGCTAAGGGTGGAGGAGATCTTTCATGAGTTACCATGATGGAGGGTGACTCATTTTGTATGGATGATAGCTTTGGGATGGAGATTTCATATGGATTTGATAGTTCCCAATGTATTTTAGACTCCATGCCTTGAGAGGACCTCTAGACAACACCTAGTTTCCTTCTTGAGTATTCCACCTTTTCATGATGATGGCTATTTGGGATGCTCACCAAATGCTAGCTTGCATGCTTGGGAGAGGCACTATGGGGATTTATTGATGAGACAACATCATATTGGAGGAGTTCATCATATGAGGATGCTACAGGAGAGGAAAGGAGACTTTTCAGTTCTATCCTTGCATTTTCTTGAGGACAAGCAACATTCGGGAGGGGAGGATTGTAATATTCCAAAATTAGCATGCAACTAATTGGAATATTGATTTTTTCTGATTTCACTTAGGAGATGAATAAATGGGTAAGGAGGCCCATAAATTTTAGAAATAAGAATAAAATCCCTCATAATGTGAAAAGGGATCATAATGCTAGATGGATTCTACACTCTTATGTGTGAACAGGGAAAAATTCATGTGGACAAGGTCAAGTTTGACCAAGTCAACAACGCTGGTATGAGAGGAAGAGATCATCCATAAAGACAACACAATGCAAGTAGGAGGAAGATTCCTTGGTGAAGGAAACCCTAATGAGTGGGGCCCAAGGCAAGAAGGCTCACACATGTTTAAAAGGAGGGCAAGGCAGCCATAGCAAGACATCTTATGATTTGAATATTGGATTTTGGTCTGCATGACTATTATGCTTTCTCCAACTGTTTAGTTGAGATTGTTGTGCTGCTTAGCACAAGGCATTCCTGTTTAGGAATCCCCTCTCCTTTCTTGAGAGGCCTCTTGAGGGAGCTTGTACTGAATTTCTCCACATCCAGGCTTGAGGCCAAGCATCCTCCTTTAGCTACAATGTTATTTCTGCAACAGTATAACATTGTGTTGTAGGGTGTTGCAGTGGGGGTTCACAACATTGCTTCTGGAACTTGTTTTTCAAAGGAGGGAGCTTACATTCCTTTGGAAGATATGTAAGGAAGATTCTGGAGCATATTTTCATATCTTAGCACTTGGCCAAAGTATTTCCATCATCTACAGCACAGTCCCTTGTAGGAACTGCATCATTTCTTGCAATGTTACAGTGTGAGGGTTAAGACCCTTGATTTTGAGCTAGCTTCTTAGGGAAAGGGCCAACCCTTCTCCTGGAAAGCTTGCAAGAAGGATCCCCCTTCATTTATTGTATTATTCAGCTGTATGTATGTAGATCTTAACTAGACTGCATTATTTTAGATCCAGATTTGCAGATCCACTCTTTTGTACTCATGATTTCAAGAAACCCTTGCCGAGTTATCTCCATAATGTGTAAAAGGGGCTAGATCTCTATTTTTATCTATGCTTTGAGTAATAAAACTCCAGATCTGTTATTTATATCATATTGTATCAAAAAACCTCATATAATCACGCTGTGCTTGCTTCAGAAAATTCTGTATAGTCTAAGTCATGGGATTTGGGTGTTTTTAAGCCATATTGAGACCGAGAGATCTGTTTAACACATCAAAAGGGATTTGTTTCTGATCCCCTTCTGGATGTGAGTCCCATAATACATAAGCTAAGGAATCCAAGTGCTATTTCTCACATTTATAGCATAATTTTCTGAAAGTAACATTTTTATGGTCCAGATTGTTGTATCTCTCCAACTTTGGGATAAGATAGTGGAACAAATTTTTGTTGTTGTGACATGAATTAATGGCTATGTATTTTATGATTTGAATTATCACTTCAAATCTAGTTTTGTGTTCATGTATTGCTGCATTCCCATTGAGATTGTCTCTGTCTGCGTAGTGAATTAGGGGCTCCTACATTCTCTGCTGCATCAAGTCTCAATCTATCATCTTTCATGGTGTTCCTTCTACCATTTCTGGTGGATGGCTCTGCATGAGTTTTTTCTGCCACTCCATGATCCTTTGCATGTGGTTGCTCCACATCTTGAGGTATATTCTGTGGAACCAAGAGTTCCTCCTCTGCATGCAAATCCAGCTCCCTCTCAAGGGACAATCGCATGGCTTTCTCCTCATAAAATTTTATATCCCATCGCACAACAGTCATTCTATTTTTTTTAAAATACACCCGATAGTTGTAGATAGTTTCAGTGTACCCCAAAAATATCCCAATCTCATTTATTGGTTCCAGCTTCTTCCTGGTGTCTTTGGTCACATGCAAATAAACAGATGAGACAAAAATATTAAAATGTGAAACATCATGTTGTGAAACCAGCTCCAAAAATAGAAGAAAAGAGATATAAACACCTTAGAAATAAGCCACTTCGAGGGGGAAACCTCCAATACATTACATGAATGAACAATTCTTGGATGATTCAAATTACAAAAACTCCTTTCTATATATAGAAGTCCATGGGGCCACAATGTAATCTTAGTGGGGTCACAATGTAACCCTAGCCGACCTAACAATAATAATTTAAGGGCACAATAATAACAATATGGGGGTTACAGGGGTACAATAAGAACAATAAGGGGGTTACACTAACAACAATAAGGGACTATACTAGTAATATAGGGACCTAACATGCCCCTCTCCTTCGAAAAAGTGTTGTCGTCAACGCTTGATTAGCTATGGGTGCTTCTGTATAAAATTCTCATCCTCCCATGCAGAATCTTTAGTGGGTAAGTTCTTCCACTTGATGAGATACTCTGAAATTGATCGATTTCGTAGCTGTCGAGTTCTTTTTCCCATGACCGCTTCAGGTTCCAATATGATTTTTCCTTCCTCATCAAGTTTTGGCAATATTGTTTGAACTGGAATATTTTCACCTATAACCTTCTTGAAGCATGAAACATGGAAAACTGATGCACTCGTGAAGAAACAGGAAGCTCCAATTTGTATACCATAGTACCAATATTTTGCAACACCTTGTAAGGACCATAGTACTTTGGCGATAATTTATTATCCTTCTTAGATTTCTTGAGGGACATTTGTTTGTATGGTTGTAGCCGTAAATATCCGATCTCCTGCTTCATTCTCTTGTTGCGATGTTGATGTTTGTTCATTGAGTTGGTACCTTGGGGTCAGGTTTCCATCTTTCTGGAAGGAGACTTCTTTGATGCTCCATGTGATCTTCCTTATAAAAACGAACTTGAAGGTTCTTAAGGTAAACAGTGAATTTTGGATGCTATAAAGTCCCATAAATAAGATGGGTACTAAGTGTTGGAAGAAGTATTGCCACCATTCGGCAAAATGCTCTGCCAGCCCATTGTGTTTTTTTGCCAGGCCAAAAACAATGAATATATCCTTCCAAAAATTTATTTACTATCTCGGTTGACCATCGGGCCAAAGGATGATGAATAAAACATGAACAGTTCCAGTCTGAACAGCAATATCTGGCGACCTTCGGTAAAAATGGGATCTCTGTTGCTCACAATAACCCTTGGGTTTCCATGTAGCTTTTGAATTGTGTCCATAAATGTAGTAGCAACTATACTTACTTTAAATGGATGAGATAATGCACAAAAGTGTGCATACTTGGTAAGTTTATCAACTACCACCATAATGACACTATTTCCTTCGGACTTAGGTAAACCTGTGATAAAATCCATTGAAATCTCTTCCCAACGTTGACTTGGAATGGATAAATGTTGTAGAAGACCTGGGGTCTTAATTATCTCAACTTTATTCTGCTGGCAAATCAAACATTCCGCCACAAAATTTTGAATATCAGATTTAAGGCCATTCCAAAAAAATTCTTTCTTCACCCCGTGGTAAGTTTTTAAAAATCCTAAGTGTCCTCCTAAAGGAGAAGTGTGAAATTCCAAAAGAATATTTTGTTTTAGTTGGGAATTCTTACAAAGATATAAGCGATCTTTGTACCATAAGGAATCATTTTTCCAAATAAATGTATCAGATGTACTAGGATCTTGCTGCAACTTTTGAATGAGTTTCCACACTTCTTTGTCCTTCTTCCATTCATCCCTCGCTTCAGTTATCCAATCTGGTTGGATAATAGAAATGGCACAAAGCAATGCTTCCACCTCTTCATTCTTTCTTGAGAGTGCATCTGCAACAACATTTAGCTTCTCTTTTTGTAGATTATTTCAAAGTCATAACCCAACATCTTTGTGACCCATTTTTGCTGCTCTTCTGAAGATAGTCTTTGTTCCAAAAAGTGTTTAAGACTATCATGATCAGTTTTTACCCTGAAGTGTCTTCCCATTAGGTAAGTTCGCCATTTCTTTAGTGCATGCAGTATTGCTAACATTTCCTTCTCATAAATAGGTTTTTGTAAATACTTTCCTTTGATTGGACGACTTTCAAAAGCAACGGGTCTTCCTTCTTGCATTAAAACAACACCAATTCCATTTCCTAAGGCATCACATTCCACAATAAAGGTTTTTGTGAAGTTTGGCGTAGCTAAGACTGGTGCTAGGCACATTGACTCTTTAAGATGTTCAAAGGCCTTAGTTGCTTCAGGAGTCCATGAAAATCCATCTTTCTTCAATAATGTTGTTAGAGGTGCTGCTATTCTCCCATAATTCTTAACAAACTTGCGATAATACCCTGTTAACCCAAGAAATCCTCGCAACTACTTTATGGTTGTGGGGACTTTCCATTCCTTAATGGCTTTAATTTTGTTAGGGTCTAGCTTAACACCCTCGTGAGATACAATATGACCCAGATATTCCACCTCTTGTACTCCAAAGAAACATTTGGATGTTTTTGCATATAATTGTTTCTCCTGCAATAGTTTGAGCACCCTGTCAACATGTTAGACATGATCCTTCCAAGACCTACTGTAGATTAGTATATCATCAAAAAATACTAGCACAAATTTTCTAAGGAAGGGTTTGAAAATGGAATTCATCAACCCTTGAAATGTAGAAGGTGCATTGGTAAGGCCAAAGGGCATGACCAAAAATTCATAATGACCCTCATGAGTTCGAAATGCTATTTTTGGAATATCTTCAGTCTTCATTCTAATTTGATGATATCCTGAATGAAGATCCAAATTGGTAAAATAAATTGCTCCATGTAATTCATCCAATAATTCATCACTCACAGGAATGGGAAATTTATATTTAATGGTGAGCTTATTGAGCTCCCTATAATCCAGACACATGCGCCATGATCCATTCTTCTTTGTACCAATACTACAGGAGCAGAGAAAGAACTTTGACTAGGTTGAATTATACCAGCCTCTAACATTTCTGCAATCATACGTTCAATTTCACTCTTTTTGATATAAGGATATCTATAAGGCCTGATTTTTGGAGGAACACTTCCTGGAATCAAATGAATAACACGATCATGATCATGAATAGGTGGGAGTCCTTTGGGAGTTTCAAAAACCTTGGAATGAATGTCCAAGACATTTTGGAGATCTGCAGAAATAGATGATTTTGATGTTGGAACTTCTAGTGAGCATAATTGTGAAATTACGCCTCGTTTTTCTTTAGAAGCTTTGTCATGATATTAGAGCTTATTATCTTTCCCGACTTCCCTGCAATACCCCGTAATTCGACTTCCTTTCCTTCTGAAAAAAATTCAAGGAAAGTTCTTGAAAAATCCCCAAAGATTGTAACCATTGTACTCCTAGTACAACATCAACACCTCCCATAGGAATGGAAAGCATTGGACTATTCAATACACATTCCCCCATGGTTAGCTTGATATTATGGCATTTTCCAGAGCAATTTATAGTTCCTCCATTTTCAACCATCACTTGACATTCTGGTGTTGGGTATAGGAAACAATTCAATTCCTTGGCTACCTTACGATGAATAAAATTATGGGTACTACCTGAATCAATCAACACTATTACCTTTTTCTTCTTGATATGCCCTTCTATCTTGAGAGTTTGAGGAGTGGTAATTCCTGCCAATGCATTACATGATATGGTCGGACTCATTTCTTCCTCTTCTAGGGTTGGTTCCTGGCGTATATCCTCTTCTTGTTCATTTTCTTCTTCCTCTTCACAATCTATGTAAAATAATTTCTTCTCAGCACACTTATGACCTTTAGTGTATTTTCTATCACAACTGTAGCAAAGCCCTTTTTCTCTTTTTTCTTCCAATTGTTGTGGTGTCAACCTTGTAGGTTGTGGAAATCTAGGAGTAACAACACTTCCCTCTTTATAGAAGTGAGTGGTAGGCTTCCTTGTCGCCATAATTTTACATTCAATTTTTCTTGCCAACCTGAATGCCTTCTCCAATGAATCAGGTTCCAAAACGTGAACTTCATGTTGGATGTTATCCTTTAAAGTGCCTATGAAGAGATCAATCATGTGTTCCTCTGGAATATCGGTTACCCTTATATTCAATTTTTGGAAGTCCTCAATGTGCTGCCCCACTAAACCCTTTTGTTTGAGATTTATCAATTGGCTAAAGAAGGTGTTGCTCTTTGTATCCTCATAATGTGCTATCATTTCCTCCGTAATAATTGACCAAGTGACAATTTTTTGGAAGCTGAAGCTATCAGTCTCCTCTGAATGTATTTTGTTTGAATAAAGTTGCAATTATTACCTTTGTGTGTTTACTACGTGTAAGATCAAAATATTACCTCACATCGTAATAATATATCCGCTTAGAATCCTTTCATCAAAACACCATAACATCCTCCCAGAATATGGTGTTCTCACCATGTTATTGATTTGTAATCACGGTGTTCTTCCCATTATTTTGTTCTCATCATGAGTTTCCTCTACTATATTTTCACCGTTAGGAAACATTTTTTGTATCAACTTTGTCAAACCTTCCATGTCTTCTTTTAGATCATTCTTCATGTTTTCCATTTTTTCATCGATCTTAGCTTCCATGTCATCCATCTTAGATTCCATGCTAGATTCCATGCCATCTGTCTTAGCTTCCATGCCATTCTTCAAACCATCCATCTTAGATTCCACGCCTTTCTTCAAACCATCCATCTTAGTTTCCACGCCTTTCTTCAAAACTTCCATGTCATTTTTTGTTGCTCTTTGCAAGAGTGAAATTTGTTGCACTTGCTCTTGTAAATTTGATATGTCATGTTGCCATTCTTCGTCTTCATGAGTGATAGTAGAGCCTTCTAAAGGTTCAATGGGTGTTGAATTATTTTTAGGGGCCATTTTAGAATCCAATACTAATATCTATTCTACAATATGCCCTTGGAATCAATTCAACTGGATTCTTTAAACAAGACTTATGCAATTTGGGAAAAAAAATACACACCTTTTACTTGCTTTTGAGAAGCTCTATATTTAAATTGAATTATCTCTATAATTGCAGATCCTGAATATCTAAAATTTGGCCTTGTAGTAGCACTCTAAAGCTTCTTTAAAATGTCACAGGTCTGATCTAATTTTGATTCTTCAAGGCAAAGTTATGTCCAATCTCCCACAATGACCCAATTATGGACTAGTTCAGTAGAGAAAACTTGTACGACTTGCCACGTGTCACGGTTCCCTCCTTTGTCTCTGAAATTGATAGATAAGAAACTAAAGTCCGTGTACTTTCAGACACTTTTTACAACATTCCAATCTGATGCTTAGAGAGAGAGTTATGAAGATTTTCCCACGATAACCTCTTTGAGATGAAATTCAGGAGCCTGAACAAGAACTAACTTCCACAGATCATATCTCCGAAAATATTGCGAACCAAGATTTTCAATTTTGCGACACTTGTCCTTAGGATTTCTGCTTCGCTCTCTAAACATTTCAGCTTCTGAATCTTCGTAGAAAAAACTTTATAGCGCAAATACTGTGATGACCTGTTTAGGTTAAATTCAAGAGCCTGGAAAAATCCATAACTTCCCCAGATCATATCTCCGAAAATATTGCGAACCAAGATTTGAAATTTTGCGAAGATGTTCCTCAGTATTTTGGCTTCACACTCTAAAATTTTTAGCTTCTGAACCTTCGTAGAAAAAAAATTATAGCGAAAATGCCACGATGACTGGTTTGGAGTAGCGAAAACCCTAGAATCCAAAGCTCTAATACCAAATGTTGTGAAACCAACTCCAAAAATAGAATAAAAGAGATATCAATGCCTTAGAAATAAGCCACTTCAAGGGGACAACCTCCAATACATTACATGAATGAACAATTCTTGGATTATTCAAATTACAAAAACTCCTTTCTGTATATAGGAGTCCATGGGGCCACAATGTAATCTTAGTGGGGCCACAATGTAATCCTAGCCGACCTAACAATAATAATTTAAGGGCACAATAATAACAATATAGGGGTTACAGGGGTATAATAATAAAAATAAGGGGGTTACACTAACAACAATAAGGGACTATACTAGTAATATAGGGACCTAACACATCATGTTTATTACCAGTAAAAGCCTCTTCTGGTATACTCATGCCAAGTATCCTATGAGGATTGTTAGAGTTAGCCTTTGCAGCTTTCCTTCAGTGATCAAACATTCTCTTACAAAGTGATTTTAAGGTGTCAAGGTCAAATTTTGTCATTTCAATGAGTCTTCAAGAAAAATTTGGTCACTAGGCATTAGGCCTAGGTTTTGTTTTTTACTCCTGTCAAAGTTGTCCAAATGTAGGTTCATGTCACCATTCAGCTGAGTGTACCATCATTTAGAGGGTTTTCATCATCATTTCAAGTTCCATTGCAAACTCTTACAGCCTTGTCTGCTTCAATTGTGCCTAGGTAAGGTCCATTTCCCTCTCCTAGGGTTTTGGAGGTAATTTCTCTTGGATGGTCAAATCATCGGAAAAACTTGTATCCTCGATAAGAAAACACAAACCTTCCCATATCCTTAATGTACCTTATTAAACACTTCCCATCACCTAGATCCCCCAAATTCCTCATTTTCACACCAACCCTAGTTTCTTGCTACACCTTGGCACTTTTCTAGGCTAGGCATGTGTTTTTCCCTTTTGGACCCCTTCCCTTCACTCAATCTCCGAGATTCAACTTTCCCCTACTTCCTATCATCCCTCCCTACTTCCCAAAATTTCCCCAAGAATTTAGAAGCCCCTTATCCCCTTCATTTCGCTTCATTTCGACAAAATCCCTTGTTTCACGCATCGGGATAAGCTTCACTCAAATGATGTTTCAGAGCAATCAAAGATCAATTTTGGAAAACTGAGAGAGGTTTTTGTACAGAACATGCCAAGGAAGAAAAATTTCCTTCACTTTTTACACAGGTATAATGGTTTTGGAGAAATGTCAAGAATACCGTTGCCTCAGGAGAATTGATGCATCTGCTGGAAGTAGTGTTGGGAGATTTGATTTCTGACAGGGTAAATGAACTCCAAATTGAAAAATTATACTTGGGTTGGAAAGTAGACTCCAAGATATTTCCAACGAGCTATCACACGCTCAATTTGGACACTGGAAAGGCCTCCAAAAGCCTCCTGCAAAATGCACTATGTCTCGCGCTACGCATATAAAGTGCGCGCTACGCATTGGGCCAGAACACAAAATTTTTGCCACTGCTCTTCAAAATTCAAATTCTCTCAGTCTCCTTTGCCTCATGTAAGTTTAAATCATCTTTCTATTATCTTTGGTCAGTGTTTGGAGTTGGATAAGATCGGTTGTAAGAGTATGAATGTTGAAGAACACAAACCCTACTCTCTTGTAAAGAAATGCCTCTTTAGGGTTTGAATTTGAAGTTTTAGAATTTGACTTTGGTGCCAAAAAATTCCATATCTCACTTGTATTTTCCTTTCTCCACTACTGTCATATCATCATACAATGCCTCCCTTTTCCCTATTCCCTTTAAAATCACTCATATCACTTCGTCCCTCTCCTATTTTCCTATATCCCATCCCTAAAACTTGCCATTTGTTACCACTTTCCATCCTTCATATCGTTTATAGGTCCTGTAAATTCCATGAAACCAAGTGACTGTGACTACATCCTTAATTTCACTTGACTCAAGCATATTTTTCTTTCACTTAATCGAATCATGTTGTTCCCATGGCTCATTTTCCCACACCACTATTCACACGGCCCTCTATTTCAGGGTCCACATTTGGCGTTTGAAACAAAAGCACCAAATCCTCATTCTTCATCTCATTCAAGCCAACACATATTTTGCAACATCATGGAGGCGGACATCGATACATTATATGACCAAGACAAAGATTGCACCACTGAACTGCATACACCAGGAGGACACTGAAGCGTCGTGAAACGCCTGATCCACTCCGGATTTTGGCCGAGGCTTTGTTGGCTAGGCATGATACATGATGGAGGGTCTTCGCTCTGAATTTGAGCAAATTCGGAGAAATTTTTGTCATTTTGAAATATTTTGGTCTCAAAACAGATTTTTCAGCTATACGAGTAGCGCGTTGACGCGCTCGCTTATGATTGGGACACTTGCTGGACGAAAACTTTATTATTTTGGGTTTTTCATGGTAATTTATGCATGCTCCAGTATGGCCAAAGCATTTCACTAAGTTCTGGATGATCAAAAGGCCCAAAAACACCATGAAAACCACCTTTCTGCCACCTTTTGCACCAGCAGGAAGTACTTCTGGGAGAATGAATTTTTGGAAGGGAAAATGAGCTCCAAATTGGGAAATTCCACTTGGGTTGGATAGCCAACATCCAGGGATTTCCAACGAGCTATCATGAGCTCAATTTGGATGCCGGGAATTGCCCCAAAAGCAGGCTGAAAGGCGCGCTACGCATATGGCTCAAGCGCGCTACGCATATAGATTTTTGGTCAATTTTTCACCTTCCAGCTCAGAATTTCGGCCAGTTGGACCAGTTTTTCTTGTGGATGTAATTTTTGAGTTATATTGATGTAATATTATGGTTTGCATGTAACTTGGACTCATTTTTACCTATTCTAGATGATTCACTCCTAAAAAAGTAAAAATCAAGTCAAAGAATCAGTTTCCTTCCTTTTAGAGGCAAGTTGTTTGGATGCCTAGATTCTAGCTCCTTGTTTAGAATTAGTTGGAACTGCTCCTAGAAGGAGGAATTCGACCCCTAGAGGCATGGGAAGGGGTTAGGATGCTCTATATGATGTAATTTCTCAATCCTTTTCAGAGGTTGGAGAGGTTGGACTCTTGGGAAGACTTTGGCACACTATTGTACATATTTTTCATATTTTGGCTAAGGAAAGATCAGAGGTTTTGCAGCACCTGTTGGGATTCTTGTGGCTTTCAGTTCTTGATGGTGTTTTCTCTCAGTTTATTGTAAGTTATTTCATTTTTAATGTATGCCATTCCCTTCTTATGCTTCTGAAACTAAATGAATGAGTAAACGAGGTTGAATCCATTGATTTCAGTGCTCTGCCTTTGAATTTGTTTAGTTTTACATGTTTTCGCCTGTTTGGAGAGGATCCATGTTCTCCCTTGCCCTCTTCAGCTCCTTTTCGTTCTGATCCATCCATACACCTGATCAAAAGCATCAAGACTACTGCCTACCTTGCCCCAACTCGAATTCTGCAAAGATCTGGCCTTATCCCCGGACCCAAAATTGTTTTCCCATCTTTTCAACAAAAAACCCAAAAAATCAAAATCAAACTTTCCTATCTCTTTACTAGCCTAAAATCAGTATTCATTATAAGTCATCTCAGCCCCTTTGAAGACATTTTGCCGAGATAGACCCGGAGAGAGCCCTCTCCTGTCCTCGTAGGGCTAGCTACGAGGCTGAGCGTGGTTTGATGTAGCCTTGAGTTTTACCTTATTTCAGCCTAAGGTAGATTTGAGCGCTAACATAGTGGCGACCATACTGGGGAAGAAAATGGTTTGCTTATTACTGTCATTTTCTATAGACGGAGTCTGAAGTCACGCCAGGTAGCCTTCGAACTGCTCTTGCTCTACGAGTGCATAGTAGATAAAAGCTACTTCAGTCGATCTCCGGTTTAGCTTGTGAATGTGCCCCTTGATTTGCGAATCCCCCCAGTATATGTATCAAGATCAGATCTGATGGTTGATGGTGGACAGCGATCAGACATAAGAAGGCTGAAATCATTCACCTGGTGACTCCAATTCAAAGTCTGGAGGACTGACTCTTTCTCTGAGAAAATGGAAGGATCTTACACAAAGTTAAGGTATCTAAAGTGGAATGGAAATCAGTAGCTATGTGTATGAAGATCCTTTTGCAGTATTCTTGAAGTCCTCTAGTCAATTCATGCTTTGCAAGTTTATCAACAGTCAGCTTGAGTTCAAATTTACATGGGAGTTGCCTTTCGATTCTTTCCTTTTCCTGCGCATCAGTAAGCATGTGGGAAGAAATCAAACAGCAGCCAGCATGCTTACATGGTTGCATTGGTTGTTTCATTTCACTTGATCAGGTGATGAATGAAACTGTTAGAGTAGGTTGTATTGAATAAGCTCTACTTTGAGCATCTTTTCCAGCTTGTCAGTTGTGTTTAAGTACCGAGTCAGTTTTTAGTTGAGTGAGAGTCAATTTGTGTCGTCAAGTCATCAGTTTTCAGTCATGCATTTCAGTTTGAGTTTTTGTTTCCATTGCCCAATGGATAAGGCACTGGTCTGCTCTCCCAAAGATCTGTCGTTCTTGGCACCTCCAAGGAGCTACCATTCCCATTTGAGCCAATGTTACAGTCAGCCTTTACAGCCTTCCTCCAGTGATCAAAAATGCTCTTACAAAGTGATTTTAAGGTGTCAAGGTCAAATTTTGTCATTTCAATGAGTCTTCAAGCAAAATTTGGTCACTAGGCATTAGGTCTAGGGTTTGTTTTCACTCTTTTCAAATTTGTCCAAATGTTGGTCCATGTCACCATTCAGCTGAGTGTGCCATCATTCATAGGGTTGTCATCATCATGTCAGGTTCCATTGGGTCATTTTACAGCTTGTTCATGCTTCAGTTGTGCCTAGGTAAGGTCCATTTCCCTCTCCTAGGGTTTTGGAGGTAATTTCTCTTGGATGGTCAAATCATCGGAAAAAATTGTATCCTGATGTTCACACACCTTCCCCTATCCTTAATATACCTTATTAAACACTTCCCATCACTGAGATCCCCCAAATTCCTCATTTTTGCACAAACCCTAGTTTCTTGCCACAACTTGGCAATCTTCTAGGCTAGGCCTGTGTTTTGCCCTTTTGGACCCCTTCCCCTCACTCAATCTCTGATATTCCACTTTCCCCTACTTCCTAACATCCCTCCCTACTTCCCAAAATTTCCCCAAGAATTTAGAAGCCCCTTATCCCCTTCATTTCGCTTCATTTCGACAAAATCCCTTGTTTCACACATCGGGATAAGTTTCACTAAAAAGATGTTTCAGAGCAATAAAAGATGAATTTTGGAAAACTGAGAGATTTTTGTGTACAAAACATTCCAAGGAAGAAAAACCTCCTTCAATTTTTACACAGGTGTCATGGTTTTAGAGAAATGTCAAAAATACAATCGCCTCAGGAGAATTGATGCACCTGCAAGAAGTAGTGTTGGGAGATTTGATTTCTGACAGGGTAAATGAACTCCAAATTGAACAATTCCACTTGGGTTGGAAATTATACTCCAAGAGCTTTCCAACGAGCTATCACACGCTCAATTTGGACACCGGGAAGGCCTCCAAAAGCCTCCTGGAAAATGCACTATGTAGCGCGCTACGCATATAAAGTGCGCGCTACGCATTGGGCCAGAACACAAAATTTTTGCCACTGCTCTTCAAAATTCAAATTCTCTCAGTCTCCTTTGCCTCATGTAAGTTTAAATCATCTTTCTATTATCTTTGGTCAGTGTTTGGAGTTGTTTGAAGATCGGTTGTAAGAGTATGAATGTTGAAGAACATAAATCCTACTCTCTTGTAAAGAAATGCCTCTTTAGGGTTTGAATTTGAAGTTTTAGAATTTGACTTTGGTGCCAAAAAATTCCATATCTCACTTGTATTTTCCTTTCCCCACTACTGTCATATCATCATACAATGCCTCCCTTTTCCCTATTCCCTTTAAAATCACTCATATCACTTCGTCCCTCTCCTATTTCCCTATATCCCATCCCTAAAACTCTCCATTTGTTACCACTTTCCATCCTTCATACCAGTTATAGGTTCCAAAATTCCATACAGTCAAGTGACTGTACTCACATCCTTAATTTCACTTGACTCAAGCATATTTTCTTCACTTAATTGAATCATGTTGTTCCCATAGCTCATTTTCCCACAGTCCACTATTCACACGGCCCTATTTCCCATAGTTCCTCCCACATTTGGCATTTGAAACAAAAGCACCAAATCCTCATTCTTCATCTCATTCAAGACAACACATATTTTGCAACATCATGGAGGCGGACATCGATACATTATATGACCAAGAGAGAGATTGCACCACTGAACTGCATACACCAAGAGGACACTGAAGCGTCGTGAAACACCTGATCCACTCCAGATTTTGGCTGAGGCTTCGTTGGCTGGGCATGATACATGATGGAGGGTCTTTGCTCCAAATTTGAGCAAATTTGGAGAAATTTTTGTCATTTTGAAAAATTTTGGTCTCAAAACAGATTTTTCAGCCATACCAGTAGCGTGTCGACGCGCTCGCTTATGATTGGGACACTTGATGAAGGAAAAATTTATATTTTTTGATTTTTCATGGTAAGTTATGCATACTCCAGTATGGCCAAAGAATTTCATCAAGTTCTGGATGATCAAAAGGGCCGAAAACACCTTAAAAATCACCTTTCTGCCACCTTTTGCACCAGCAGGAAGTACTTCTGGGAGAATGAAGTTTTGGAGGGGCAAATGAGCTCTAAATTGAAAAATTCCACCTGGGTTGCATAGCTAACATCCATAGCTTTCCAAAAAGCTATCATGAGCTCAATTTGGATGCCAGGAAGTGCCCTAAAAGCAGGCTGAAAGGCGCGCTACACATATAGATTTTTGGTCAATTTTTCACCTTCCAGCTCAGAATTTCGGCCAGTTGGACCAGTTTTGCTTGTGGATGTAATTTTTGAGTTATCTTGATGTAATATTATGGTTGGAATGTAACTTGGACTCACTTTTACCTATTCTAGATGATTCACTCCTAAAAAAGTAAAAATCAAATGTAAGAATCAGTTTCCTCCCTTTTAGAGGCAAGTTGTTTGGATGCCTATATTCTAGCTCCTTGTTTAGAATTAGTTGGAACTACTCCTAGAAGGAGGAATTCGACCCCTAGAGGTGGGGGAAGGGGTTAGGAGGTCTATATGATGTAATTTTTGAGACATTCTACAGGTTGGACTCTTGGGAAGATTTTGGTACACTATTGTACATATTTTTCATATTTTGGCTAAGGAAAGATCAGAGGTTTTGCAACACCTGTTGGGATTCTTGTGGCTTTCAGTTCTTGATGGTGTGTTCTCTCAGTTTATTGTAATTTCTTTCATGTTTAATGTATGCCATTCCCTTCTTATTCTTCTGAAACTAAATGAATGAGTAAATGAGGTTGAATCCATTGATTTCAGTGCTCTGCCTTTGAATTTGTTTAGTTTTACATGTTTTCGCCTGTTTGGAGAGGATCCATGTTCTCCCTTGCCCTCTTCAGCTCCTTTTCGTTCTGATCCATCCATATACCCGATCAAAAGCATCAAGACTATTGCCTACCTTGCCCCAACTCGAATTCTGCAAAGATCTGACCTTATCCCCGGACCCAAAATTGTTTTTCCCATTTTTTCAACAAAAACCCAAAAAAATCAAAATCAAACTTTCCTATCTCTTTACTAGCCTAAAATCAGTATTCTTTATAAGTCATCTCAGCCCCTTTGAAGACATTTTGCCGAGATAGACCTGGAGAGAGCCCTCTCCTGTCCTCGTAGGGCTAGCTACGAGGCTGAGCGTGGTTTGATGTAGCCTTGAGTTTTACCTTATTTCAGCCTAAGGTAGATTTGAGCGCGAACAAGGACAACGGTTCTGCACAAATAAATTTGTGTTGCATGCCTTCGCCCACAGATGCAATGGTAGGCCCTGATCATGCAACATCGCTCGTGTTACACCCACATTTGATCTTTTATTTCTTTCTAAGACCCCATTCTGTTGTGGGTTATGAGGCATAATCAATTCTCTCTGAATTCCTTCTTTACTGTAGAAGTTCTTGAATTCATTGGAGATGTACTCACTACCATTGTCACTCCTGTTGATTATATCATTCACCCCTTAATGTCTGAAGGAGAATTATAAAAGGCTGATTACCCGACAGTATTAAATTTGACTTATGTTTTAAAAGGGTGTGAAGGGAAAATAAAATCAAAATGAGTATGAAAAGGGGGCAAGCACACCTTATAATAAAGCGGGAGCATGTCAAATGCCTTAACCGAAATAAATAAATTCTGAAAGGTGCAGAGAAAAAGATATAAGGTGGGACCCGCTCGTATTCGGCACACGCACAAATGAAGGAATGCAAGCGCCATTCCAGGGGGGTCACAGATGGTAGGGGGAAGGCGGAAGCTCCCCCCCCGGAATTTTGATGACGTGTTAATACTGATGCCAGGAGTCGAGTGCGCTGTGGAAGAAACGACCGTGGGTTTAAAGATGTTACAGAGATCGTCTTGCGTCCTTCGTGGGCTGGGTCCCAAGGTACAACTGTTAACACGATCCAACGGTAAGGTAAGTCCTAGGACACCCGGTACCGAGACTAGTACCAGAATTTAACCCGACACGCGGTATTCACCTAACTAAAGTCTAATACCCAATCCCTCTATGCCACGTGTCTCAATGTCAGCATCCTTATGACGTCAGCCCTACTTGTTTCACCCCGCTATCATTTCCCGAGCTACTTTGGGCCTGTATAACTGTGTTCCGTGATTTACTATGGTAAAATACTCTTTGTTTACGGTTACTGTATAAGCGAAAGCGAACGCCTAGTACCAGGTTAGCCCAATCGTTGTCAATATCCCTGCGTCGTTTTCCCGAGCATTTTTCTTACTTCGTAAGTATTCCATCCCTTTCATTTGATCTGGTTTCATTTTGTTTTTAAATTTTTATGATGGTCATGGGTAAAGTCACAGTCAAGAAATCAGAGCCTGAAACTCCCCAAGCCCGTGAGTCTAGGGCTGCCCCTGGACGTGAACCTTTCACAGATTTACAAGCCAACATCCAGGACCCGTAATACCCATTTTTCATTAGTAGTGTTAAGCCTGAGATGTTCAGGAAGCATGTGGAAAATGGAGATAGGTTTCGAGTCATTTTGTCTGGTCTGTATCATTAAATTACTCCCCTGTATACCCAGTGGTTTAATTTATTTGTTGGCTTCGAGATGCTTACGATGAACGTTGGGGCATGTTCCTATCTTCTCAGGGGAACAAAATATTCACCATCTCCCCCGAAATCATCAGAAAATCCCTCTTTTATCCTACTAGTTCAAACTATGTCAGTTTTAATGAAATAACATTATCTCATCAATTTTCTAAACTGCCATGGAGGCAATAGAGTGATTTCATCGCTGCCATTACTGAATCCCATTTCAAAACTCTCCCCTCGGAAGATTCAGTTCCCCTGAGCTTATTCAAGGAGGGCCTTCAACCTGCCCTTTTATTGCAGGTCTCCTAGGTGTGGAAGGGTTTGTGCGAGTCTAAAAAAATACATATCCTTTTTGTGGTTAATGTCGCAACCCGGTGTAATCTTAGATATTCCTAGTTTTCTGGCCTCCACCATTCAAACTCAGTTCCAGGAGCTCTTAGACACGGGTCATTTTCGTTTCTGTTCCATGGCCTTTTATATTTTCCTTTTCCAGCATGCTGATAAATTTGAGGGTTTGGGTTTAGATAAGGTCTATAGGATAAACTCTCATCCAAGAACAGTTTTTGACTGGAGTCCCGCAATGCATCAACTGGAAAATGGGGTGGGTTACTCAAGTTTTCTGAATGATTTCATGCCCATAGCTTATACTATTATCCATGATTCTCCTCCGCCTACGATTTTTCTCGAACAGAAGAAATGGTTGTAGTACAGTGAAGCTGAAAGCACTGGAGATTGGTATCTTTTTTATCACTATATTGAAATCAGGGTTTATGGAGCCGAAGTTCCTCCCTACCAATTGCCAATTTTTCCCGCCCGACGGATTTACGCTTTGGAATACCTTAGACAGACCTTAAAGGCTGACCAACTTCACTTCCTCCCTGTAAAAAAGGGGTTTATTCTCAAGCTTCCCACAACCATTGGCCCTTTCGTTGTTAATTCAAGGCACGCCCTTCCCATGGTTGAAATTTTGCTACAAGGCATGGATTTGAGGCAAGGGAAAGCTTGGCCCTATGATTCGAAAGTCATCATCTCTAACAGAAGAAAGAAGATTAAATCAACCCCTTACAATCATGAAACAAGGCCCTTCATCGAATGGCGAGCTAATCTTGAAACCTGGCCTTTGCTTTCACAGATGGAGACTGATTCATCTGCGACGGGGGAAAAAACAGATACTGCTTCAATGAGAGAAGCAGATCAGAAATAGGTGGAGGAGGTTGGTTTTTTGGGAAAAGGATCTCCCCCTTTTAAAAGACAGAGAACCAGGACCAGCGAATCAGAGGGCATGGGAGATGAACAACGGCTTCAAAGTGAAACACTTTACGGGAAATCAGACAGGAGAAAAGTATGTATCGTAGTGATATGGGATAGCACAACCTCTTTGGACTTCTCAGAAGTCTCGCAAGAAATCTCAGCTAGCAGATCTCGAGGAGCGAGCAAGAGTAGGACAAGGAACAGAGTAATAAGAGAAAAACACTGGTCTGAGCTAGAAGGATATGCCGATAAGTACCACACTAGGTTTTCATCTGCAATTGACTTGGAGAAAGAGCAACTGGTAATGGCTATGATTGAAGCTATCTTGAACCCAGAGGCTGGTACCACTAGTTACAGAGCCCTGGAAATAGCAATAGATATGTCGCAAGTCCTGCCAATTGACAAGTGAAACTTGTTCCAGTGTTTTGGTGATATGCTAAAAGATGAGGTAATACGGCTCTCTCTTACTCTGAGAAAGCTGCAAAGTAAGCATAAACAAGTACTTGAAAATTTCAGAAGGGAGAAGATCAACTCTCGTGCACTCTCAAACGACCTACACAGCCTCTAAGAAGTAATAAAAGGGAAAGGAAAGGGCAAAACAGACCCCCAAAGTCATCTCATCGCTGAATTGCAAAAGCAGGTTGCAGCCCTGAAGCACAAAGTAAATATACCTGGCACTCATCACGTACAAACTGATGTGTTAGTCCAAGAAGAGAAAGACAAGGCAAGCTTGGCCGATTCCCTTGCAAGGGAGAGGGAAGAGAGAGCTAAGATTTCAGAGGAGATGGATGCTCTACAGGGAAGGATGAATGAATTTTAGATAAGCTGGGATACTCATGTGTGAACTCCACCAGCTCTTGAAGGGACTAGCTCGCTCTCATAGCAGCTAACCACTACACTGGCCGCACTTCAAGTAGCAGAAGAACAGGTCTTAATGGCACGCCAGAGGATCAACGAGCTCGAAGCCCTCCTCGCAGAGAACTCCAAAAGGGTTACCGCTATGCAGAAAGAGATAGAGGAGGGGAAACAGGAAAATGCACAGCAAGAGAAAACCATCCATGAGCTCACTAACCGAATGAATGGAAATATCACCCTCCTAGAAGCTAGGCATTTGATCTGGACCGAAATTATCACGGAGGTGAAGAAGCACTGGGAATTTTTGAATATCATTGAGGAAATGAGGGCTGCTGTACACCTTTTCAGAAGAACGCTTCATGAAGGAGGTATTGATGCCTCCAACAGGGTCCAAAGTGCACAGAGGTATATTTCCTTCTTAAAAGAGCTAAGTCCAGAAGAGGTGGTCAAGCGGAGTATCAAGAGCATATTCAAGGAAGCTAGGGAGTGTCAGAAGGTGATAGATAAAGATTTTGCACATAGCATGGCTTTGAATGTTTTGGAAAAGGTGGCGACTAGTTTGGAACAGTTCGAGGCAAATTGGACGGAGATAACACTTACACAGTCCTACAACCACTACCAGCGTACGAGTTCCGACTAAAGGAAGTAATGAACCAGACCAATATACCTTTTGAAAAATATGCTCGTCTCAAAGCTGAAACCATAGTTTCAGTCCTCGGTAAAGAGTTTTCGCTTCTACATCAAGTGAAATATAAAATTCCTACTGATACAAGCTACGATGAACTTACCGAGGCTTACATCAAGGCATAAGTTTTCACCGTAATGCCTGAACTTGCAGTTGACACCTGGAAGAGGTGTACAAGTTATGCTAGTTTGTTAGGCAGCTCTTTTGCAACCATCACACCGCCTGCTTCAGCCACTGCCTCGACTCTTTCCCACCATTGAAAATGTTAACTCATGATTCGGCTTGAGTGGCCTTTAGTTTTTATTTTTACTTTTACTTTCAAGTTCTGAGTGAGATTCACATTTCACTCTTGCAATTTACTTTCTGTTAGAACAGTTGTGATATTTTTAAGAAATGGCCATGAGCCCAAACTATAAATGATGGGAGAT
Source organism: Pinus albicaulis (assembly GCA_034641835.2). NCBI lineage: Eukaryota > Viridiplantae > Streptophyta > Pinopsida > Pinales > Pinaceae > Pinus > Pinus albicaulis. The sequence continues at coordinate 529,266,507 of CM076573.1, read as the reverse complement.
GTTTTATCCTCATCATGAATTTTGATATTTTGATCAGGACTTAAAACTGCCTACCAGCATGTAGAAAAGATACTTTCCCAAAATATCTTTCCGTGTATGTTCATTGAAAGCTTTATAAAAGTAGTAAACAGGGACTGATACAGGGTTCTAGATTTTCAAAAGAACTGACTAAAAAAGAAATCTGTATGTACTTTTGTGGGAATTTTGATATTAATGTTGAAGATCCCATTGGGATTGGGTAATAAGGAGTTTTGTCGATATTGGGGATTCTGACCTGAGCGCTTCACAGTTTGTAGCTCTCCTTTGTGTTTTATAGTGTAAATGCTCATCTCATCCATTTCAATATTTCTTATATCTGTGTTCTGGAATGCGAGTGCTCATATGTTTAAATGTGAATTTATCGTCGTTGATACTCATATTTACTCATGTCTAGTGCTTTAAATATGGCTCAGGGAAGATATTTTGTTTCATCTTTTTCTTCTACCAACGTTCTTCTGATATTAGCAGCAATGGAGTTCTGTCTTTAAAATTGTTCTCATGTATGGATTCTTATTATTGCATAAGCCCATTATATGTGAACACTTGTTTCTAGATTGAGCTTCCGTTACAGTTAGTGTCCATTACACTTTCTTACCATCCGTCGCCCTCCTTTTATTAACCTCTATGGATCATTTTAGAATTCAACCCCCTTTTTAGCATGCTGCCTTAAAATTGTCTGATACGTTTAAATATAAAAGTTTACACTCTGTTACTACAGTATTACTTCTGCTATTGTTTCGGGGAAAATCACCCTAGAGGTTTGTTGGGTTTAAACCTCCACAGAGCAGGGGCATGCTACTTAAGAAGGACTCGCACAACCATACATGTTCATGAAAAACTAAATAGAGTAGATCGAGGAAGTTACGTGAGTCTAGGTTGAAGTAGATCCCAAAGGATTGACTATGTATGTTTGTAACTGAGAGAACAAAAACTCTGTACTGCTTGGTTGTACAACATATATCTACTCTAAATGTTAGTGAAATCCATATAAAATATCAGATAAACCATAATGAATGCTTAAATAACAAATATTCTCATGTATACAAGCAGACACTAACACGTATATTTCGGGAACAAGATGGTACTTCTGTATTATAAATAGCATGTACAGAAATAACGAGTGGAGAGATCACCTGAATCCTTCCACGATCTTCGAGCAGACCGTCGTCCGGATCCGTCCCACCCTTGCCTCGCTAAGATTCCTTCCAAACTGGTGCAAACGAGATGACATATAAAGGAATGAGCATCTCCAAGAAACAAAGGTTTCTTGAAATGAACTGGGAAGTGCAGGAGGCACGGGAATTCAGACTTGGATAGGGAATACCAACAGAGTATAATATAAATAATTCTCTCTCTCCCTTAGGCCATGCACATGAGGGGCTTTTATACTCCCTCCAAGTAGTTTCAACAGTTGGAAACAGTTGGCCACGTGCTGGGGTGGTTGAACTACCTGAGTAACCATCAACCCAACCCGAAAATAGGGAATTTTTATATATTTTTTCATGATTTTAATGGCATACGCGGAAAAGTGCATGTGGACTCGCGTATACACGCGGAAAAAGCTGGGCATAACCGCGTATGGGGATTTTTACACTGTTTTTTAGTGAATTTGTCCAAGTCTGTAGGAATGGGTGCCCAAAGCCATAAAAGCAATCATGAATCATATGAAGGTGAGAAATGATGCTATAACAGATGCCCCCTAATATATGAGGTCAGAAGGGGTACATGATGGCCGAAATGTGTTATGCACATAGAAAGAACTTCGCAAGGACAAGAGAGGACTTCACCAGATTTCAGCCTGCCAAAAACCAATGAAAGAAAACAGAGAGTCAACTCATGCTGAGGCGGGCATACCCATGCTCAGTCAAAAATACATCATATAAAAAGTACTGAATAGATCCAACATGTATACAAGTATAACTGAACTGAAAGTACATAATGAATCATCTGAGCATGGCCCGGAAGTATAAGTTTGAATCAATGTCCAAGTATCACATATAGAAAGCTGATCAAGGATGTTGCAACTGGATTTCTGATCAAATAAGTAACTGAATCTCCAAGTACCAAATCATAAGGGGTGGAACAAACGGTACTATCACGCAACTCGGGAGCCAACATATAGGATGCTGCTGTACTGAACTGCAACATATAAGGGTGAACGACATCACTGGCAGAAACTGAATGGACTGTCAAAAGGGAACCAAAAAAATGCTGATGCAACCCGAGGTATTCACCGATCACTATGGCACAATTCTACACAATGGGAATAAATGAGCTGAAGTCGACCATGTGAGAAATCGTTGGATTACCGGTCAATGATGTATACCGTTAACCAACGCGAGACAACCCACCAATAATGAAAATGAGTGTCAAGGTGCCCCGGTACAATCTAACAAGTGCGAATGAATGAGTTGAAGTCGAACACTTGAAAGAATCTACCAATCAGGAGGCAATGATGAATCCCCACTGTCGATAGCAAAGAGTCTGCCACTGATGACTGCAAACCCTAAGGTACTGACAAAAAGACTCTAGACCTTATTCCCAGAGCAATGAGTCGGATTCGATGGGAAAAGATCTGCTGGAAGGAAGGCATTAAGGCATCCCACATCAGTCCAGTGCGAGTGTAACCCGCAGGCCAAGATTTGGAAGGAATCAGACGAAGTAGAGTGATGGAACCAAAACCAAAGTACGTTTCCGACATGCACAAGATGAAGCTAGCGCATGGAAGAAACCCTCTGAACCAACCAATAATGAAAGCTGACACAGAGGCGAGAAATCCACCGATAGGGTCAAATGGAAATCAAGGTACCGCACGAATCCCAAGTGTGATAATGTGTGCTGACGTCGAACACAGGGGAAACCACTCAGTCAAAGACCCATGATGATGATCAAATGCTGAGCACGAGGTCACCTATCAATGATGGAAATAGGCCCAAGGTGCGGCTCTAGGTTTGCTCTCAGAGCAATGTGTCGTAGTCGATAAGAGACAAACCCGCCGGCAAGAAATCAATGGGGACCTTCTCAAACCAGCACGAGCAGAAGACCAAAACATCTGATGTGATAGAACATGATACTGACAAGACCGGGAAGGCCGACTGAATAATGAGTCAAGAGACACCGCAGAATGGCCGACTCTAGTTAGACTTCCCTTGAACAAAAGCATGACTCGTGATGACCATGGCAGTAAAAAGTGACACTGTATAAGTCTGTTATGCAGGAGGCAGAACAAACTCTCCATATGATTGGAAGAGATAACCAACCGGGGGAGGACCGACAAGTGAAACATGGTAAAGGCTGAACCTAGGTCAAAAACTAAAACCATCCCAAATGTAGGAGATATATATAAGTATATGTGCTTTGTTCAAGGGCGACAAACTGACTCTGTACTGCCATCAAAACAATGAAGATACATCCCGTTCCCGCTCTTTTTGTTATATTTGATTTTTTTGTCTTTTTCATATAATAAGCCTGAAAAAGAATAAAAGAATGCTATGGTACAATGGATAGAACGAGTATCAAAAAATCAGATGCACTAGTTCCTGGGATTGGAACAATCCTATGCACAATGCAAGGTGGCGGAAACTGGTAAGCGATACTCAAAGGAACGTTCCATCCATGGGTAAAAGGGTGTCAAGTCGCGATAGCTAAGTGCATGCAATGGTTAACTTGTACAAATAGTCAAGGTCAAAAGTTGGCTTAAACATTGAGTCCAAATGAAGCCGGCTAAAGGCCAGGATAAACAAGTAGCCAATATGCAATGCAGTAATACAACTCAACAACACCAGGGAGCCTCTAGGGTAATAGCCAGAAAAATGATAGTGAGGAAGAAGAAGAATGAAGCTTCAACATATAAGTCATGGCAGGACTAAAGAGGACTCCCGAGCCTACATAAAACGCAGCATGGGCAACAAGTGATAGCGAGGAACTAACTAGGAAGCCCATGTAAAGGAAGGCTCTACCACCAAGTCATGATTAAATAATCGGCGAGTGAAATGGGTGTAATACTCATGACCTGATGGGATCGACCCTAAGGCAAGTGATCAGTATAGAGGCTAGTATGCAAGATGCAACGGAAAGTGATTTCCCTAACCTATATGCCAGTGAAGATCATATACCTGCCGTGACGAGTCGGTAATCATGGATCAAAAATGGGAAAAATCTCAAATTCGTCAAAATGTACCTGAAAACATACCAAACTGGGCACTTCCAAGCATCTGGGTTATGCAGCTTAAGATAGATCGAAAAAATGAGCATAACAAATTTTAGCGAAAATTTTCAACTTTTTAGGCATATATAGACAAATTACCTCATATTTGGTTCATTATTGCATTGCTGATTTGGAAAAAAGTGCTATGGAGCAAAAAACTTCTTTTGTCAAATCAGGAACAACCGACCGTCGAATCGCACCGAATTTGTCAGGTAGGCTCCTCAATCATCTTTGCAAATCATTTTGTCCGTTTAGAAATTAAAATTTAGTGATTTTCACCATTAAAACCCTTGCTAAAAAACTCGGACTTGCGCATACGCGAGTTGGTAATAGGAAAGTCGCGTATACACGCGACTTTGCAAAGAAAAAGTCGCGTATGCGCAGGTCCAAATCAAAAAATGTGTGGCTAATGGATCATTTGTTGAAATTTGATAGGATGACAATCTCATGGAGGGAGCGTGAGCACAACGCAATTGATCAAGAGGTCATGCAAGATCGAGCATCGCAAAATATCCTTCGGAATTGCGGATTGTTCAAATTTTTCAAAATGCCAAATATGAAAAGCAATGCTCGGTTGCTAGAAATGCTCGTCAATTACTGGGAACCAGACCAAGATTGTTTCGTGATAGATCAGATGCCAGTACGCATTGAAGTGGAAGACATATACTTTATTACTAGACTCTCCCGGAGGGGAGAACCAGTAGACTTGCACGGGAAGCCCCTGGGAGGGCTAACCGTGGAAGATTATGTCCACGTGTATTGCGTAGAGGGTTCCAAGAAAGTTGGAACTCAGATTGCTATTAAAGATTTATGGGATTTGCACATGAAAATCCTCTTTTTCACCATTGGCAGAGTGGCAGGATCTTCCTCCCTACATCAGGCGTTCAGGACGCAAATGAGCATAGCAGTAGAATGCTTGACTCATGTGTATGATTGGTGCACAACCCTTTTACTGAACATGAAACAACAGTTGACCTCAATCCGCCAAGCAAAGACCAAACACTTTGGGTACGGTACTATTTTGATGACATTCTTCTTTGAGAAGATACCAGCATTGAGACCCAGAGTTATCTCTACCATCAGTAGCCCGCGGGACCCAAGAATTGCCCGTTGGGCGGACATGATGAAGAGATTAGGGGGAAGTGAAGTTCCCCGGACCACTTGGGACGATGAGTTCTTCCTTTGGTGGGGAGAACAAATCATCGCAGTGGATGACTATCCCCATGCCGGGATGGAATATCGTGGAGATGCAGATCTAGTTATCCCACAAGGCACAGCATGGGGCACAGTCGGTAAGTTTGCAAAATTTTTTGACTTATATAATTTTTTTGGATTTTTTCAAATATGTATGAAAAAATGAAAATAAACATGTTTTTTATTGGATTCATAATGACTGACAATGTAAACATGATCATGATACAGATATTGGACCAGTTCGACCTGAGGGTTTCCCGCGCCACAAGCGTCGCAGGGGCAAAGCAGATATAGTGGATTCAAACAGGACTCTCCAGGCTGTGCAGAGGAACTTGGAGGGGTTAACCCGCCAAATACCTATGGTTGCCATAGAAGACCTGCCGGAAGCCATCCAGAGACGGGTTGTAGGAGTGCCCCGAGACTGGGTACGATTATTCCGCCGAGTTGCCACCGCGGTCACATTCTATAGGAACACGACTTCTGGGCAGGGACCTCAGGAGTAAATAGATGTTATGTATTAGATGACTGTATATTCTTTTTTGAGACTGAACATGATCGGGCATAAGCCCAAGTTTTGTATGACCTTATGGATCCAAATTTTTGTAAAGTTTTTTGAACACTCTGATGATATATATACAACGATATTTGATGTGATGTGATAAATGTATCAAATGTATGATGTTTTTGATGATTAAATTTTATTGTATGGAATGATTAATATGCCAATCAATTGCTTGATTAGCTAATGAATCTGCTAACCAATTGTCAGCTCGAGGAATATGAATGAAAGTTAAAAATTGAAATGATCTTTGTAACAAACGTACCCTCAAGAACAATCGTAAATAAAATGGGTCACGAACTCGATAAGTATTGTTCAACTACGACACCACCAGCTGAGAGTCCAAGAAAACTACCAACGAATCAACACCCAAAGATATTGCCTCCGAGAGTAGATAAACAACTGCAGTGTATTCTACTATATTATTGGAAGCAGGACCAATGCAGACCCCTCTTGATACTAACAGCTGACCGGAAGGATAATGAAGCACCCAAGCCACGGAAGCTAAGTTCCGGGTGTGTCTACTAGCACCATTAGCGAAACCAAAATGACTCATGACATCCAACACAACTTGCCAAAGCAGATCAAAAACATCACCAACTCATCAAAGATCGAAAATCAACCAGATATGTACAAAACAAAACTACTATATACAAAAGCAACATGCCAGGCCGAAGCCTAGGCATAATACTTCTTCAAATAGAGCCCATTTTGGGGCTCCGGCAACTCGTTTCCTTCGAAATCAACCAAGGTATATGCTCCTTTCTTAAGGACTTTTTTAACGATGAAGGGGCCATACCACATAGACTTAAACTTTCCTTCCCCCAGGGCATCTTTTTCTTGGGCATAGACCAAAACAAGGTCACCTTCCGAAAAAACCCTGGGTTTGACCGCCTTATCGTACTGGACTTTGACTCGGTTTTTATGCGCTTCATTCATCGTGGCGGCATCACGACGCTGCTCATCGAGATGTTCCAGATGAAGGAGCCGTTCTTCAAGACTAGAAGTGTCAGGAAGAAGTTCAACAGCTAACTTAAGAGAAGGAATCTCGCATTCAATGGGAAATACGGATTCCAACCCGTGCACTAGCTGAAACGGAGTAAAGCCAGTTGCAGTTTTCACTGACGTCCTGTATGCCCAAAGTGTAGGATATAGCATAATATGCCAGTTGGATCTAGATTTATCAATTGTCCTTTGAAGAATTGTCTTCAAGGATTTATTCACGACTTCCACTTGCCCATTGGCTTGAGGATAATACGGAGATGAATGCTCCTGCCGGAAACCCAATTTGAGAGCCAACTCAGCCATCATACTATTCTGAAAATGACTGCCATGATCAGTGAAAATCTCTCTAGGAATACCAAAACGAGCGATAACCTGGTTGAAAAGGAAAAGAGCTGCAGTCTCACCATCATTCCCAAAAGTAGGCATAGCCTCGACCCACTTCGTAAAGTAGTCTATTGCTACAATAATGTACTTGTGACCTTTAGCCGAAGGCGGGTTACAAGTAGTATAATCAATACCCCACTTTGTAAAGGGACCGACGGTAATGACTGGAAAAAGCGGAGCTGGATGAGCGCGCATTTTTCGAGTATAGACCTGACACGGATGACACTTTTTGACCGATTCAATACAATCCTTGAAAATCGAGGGCCAAAAGTATCCAGCACGCAAAATCTTTTGGGCTGTAGCAAGCCCAGATAAATGACCCCCACAAGCTCCACTGTGAGAATCATTGAGCACAGCCTCAGCTTCTTCGAGAGTTAAGCAACGTCTTAGGATTGAATCAACCCCTCGACGGTACAAAGCATCACCAATAATCAAATAATTCTTGGCCAAGTGACGCAGCTTACGACGCTCATCTTTCGAAAAAGTAGAGGGAAACTTCGCAGTCTGGAGATACACAATTATATCTCCATACCAAGGATCCTGTGAAGAGATAAGAAATAAATGTTCATCCGGAAAGGATTCATCATAGATCATCTCTTCCCCACAGGGCAACTCGGAGATCAATTCCGCGAAAACTAATGATTTCTTGGATTTGGCAGACATAAACTCAAGATCAAATTCCTGTAAAATCACAATCCATTGATTGTATTTGCCCCCAATCACTCGCCTACTGAGGACAAACTGATATGGATTGGTTGCTGCCAAAACATAAGTTTTGCGAAGAATAATGTAATGCCGGAGTCGCTGCACAGCATGGACTGCTGCTAAGGCTAACTTTTCTATCGGAGTGTACCGGAGTTCAGGTCCTACCAAGCCTTGACTAAGGTAGTAAATAACATGCTCTGCAAGAGCATCATCCTCCTGAACCAGAACCATACCAATGGTAGATTCTGCTGCTGCCAGATACAAAAGGAAATCCCTGCTATAATCTGGTGGACTCAATAAAGGAGCAGAGGTCAATGCTTTTTTCAAAGCATCGAACGAGCGTTGAGCGTAGTCGTCCCAAAGAAAAGGAACTCCTTTCTTCAACAATCTCATAAATCCCTTTGTAACTTCGGCATAATTTACGATAAATCTCCGAAGAAAATTAGACTTTCCTTGTAGACTTTGAAGTTGACGGATAGAGGACGGGGGAGGGAACCGAAGTATTGCCTCAACCTTGAAGGGATCTATCCTTATCCCTTCCCTAGACACAATGAATCCCAATAGCCGACCGGATGTAACCGCGAAAACACACTTGTTCGGATTCAATCTAATCTTATAGAAATGACATCTTTCAAATATTTGCCGGAGGTGACCAGGATGATCCATCCTCTTTCGAGAATGAGCAGCTAAATCATCTAAGTACGCCTCGATAATCTTTTTGATGTCGTGAAAGGCATATGACATGGCCCGCTGAAAGGTAGCCCCAACATTTTTAAGACCAAAAGGCATCTTCTTGTATGCAAATGTACCCAAAGGACAAATAAAGGCAGTCTTATGTTGATCTTCAGGACGGATAGTAATTTGATTATATCCGGAGAAACCGTCCATGAAGGAGAAAATCTCATTACTGGCACACTCGTCAATGATCTGATTGATAAATGGTGTGGGGTAATTATCTTTAGGACATGCTTTATTTAGGTCTCTGAAATCGATGCAAACTCGAAGCGTTCCTTGCTTTTTATCTACGGGAACGGGATTTGAAACCCATTCAGTCAAAGGAACAGGGAAAATGAATCCCGCCTTAAGCAGCTTCTCAACTTCAGCTTTGATAGCTGCTGCCTTCCTAGGATTGACCGGACGAAGTTTTTGCCTCACCGGCTTAGCGTTTTCATACATCTTGATCTCATGCTGGACAATAGATGGGTCTATACCAGGCATTTCCTCATAAGACCAAGCGAATACATCCCTATACTCTTTAAAGAGCTCGGTGTAAATTTGAACCTCTTCACGGGAACATTCAACTCCGATGAAGACATTCTCGATAATATTGGGATCCCTGGAAATGTTCACCGGGATAGTAGGAGAAATCACAGCCATGTTCCCTTCAGCATAAACCTGTGTTGGTGCTAAAGGGTTCAAGACTGGGTGAACAGGACCAGGAGACTGAGGACTTGGAAAACTAGTTTCTACTTCGCTCAAGTCAGGTAAAAAGTAAGATCGATGATGCAAGTCATCCCACGGTCTATATATACTGGTCATGGCTTCCAGGATGGCCTCTTTAGATGGAAGAGTGGTATCAAGGCAATCTTGGGCAGAAGAAGAACTTAGTGTCCAAGCCGGAGCCACATCTCCATCCAACTCTTCCGGTGACAGAGGAGCTGAGATGGATTCTGCAGAGTCAACAATAGACTGATAAGCAACCTCAGCTGCAGAAATAGGAAATGCCATTCCACACACTTGACCTTCCGCTAATGTGGCAGTAGGGGAAGGTAAGGTCCAAGGGTCCGAAAAATAATGAGTTCTGAAGAACTCTCTTCGAAGAGGAGCCTTGGAGGATGAAATAGCATTAATATGAACCATAGGAGGAGGAATATCGAAAGTACCCATCAAGGAAGAATACATTCCAACTCCTAAATTCTCAACAGGCACCTTAGAATTATCCAACTTAGGAATAGATGAGTCAGTAGACGCATTCGGGTCTACAGGAGGACAGTCCAGTTGATCCACTGTAACGATCCTCCCTTCGTGAGGGAAACATATAATGCGAAATAATGAGGATGCAATAGCATCCATCTCATAAATCCAGTTTCTCCCCAACAGAAGGTTGTAGTCCAAGCTTGCATCCACTACCTCAACCTATATATTGACAGTTTTTCCCCCAACACAGATGGGCAAAGCTGGGACAATCCCATGGGGTTTGTGAGAATGACCATCAAACGCAGTCAGAACAGTGCTAGATGGAACAGCTTTGGGAGATCCAAGTGTCTTCCAACATGCGAGAGACATCACGCACGTGGAAGCACCCTCATAAACAATCGTCCGAAAGATGTTACACTTCCGGTACGATGATTTAATATGAAAAGCTATGTGATGAGGAAGTCTCTTCTTAAAATTAGTCATATCAAAAGTAATCAGAAGAGAATTTTTCGGATCAATAGCCCCAATGGCAGTGAGCAAAGCACTGCGCTGAGCCGGACAAGACTGGAGTACCTCTAAAGCCGACATAGCACAAGGACTCTGCGCCAGATCTTCCACAATCGAGTAGTTCTGGGCAGCCCTAGCATTTGGATTAATCGTTGATCGCTTAGAAGATGCTTTGGGCATCCGAGGCATAGACTCAACAGTAGGCTTCATAATGTGAAGCGGCTCAGTAGCATCAGGAACTTCCTTAGCTTTCGAAGACTCTTCTCCACCATAATCACGGGATCTCGTAGCGATATCCGCGTGAGCACTCATCATGAAAATGTTTGATGGAATTTCCCCTTCCTGGGTGCCCCCAGAGGAAGCCCCAGGATTTTGGTTCGCGCCAACAACTAATTGTTGCCCTTGGGGAAAAGGGTTTGTTAACACAACCTGGGAACTAGAAGAACCCTGCTGGGCTAACAAGCGCTGCGCATCTTGAATTTTAGGGCAAAGGTGTGTAAGATGGTCTCCAGCACATAGCTTGCATGGAAACTTCACTTTCCTTTTCTCCTTTGGACCCTCACCAACATGCTCGTTGGTTTTATTTACATTACCCTTCCTGTTCTTGCCCTTTTTCTTATTATTTTGTCCCTTCTTCTTCCCTTCGGATTGTTGATTTCCTTTGGGATCAGAAGCTTGGACAGCATTTATGGACAAAGACTGGGAAGGTGATGACTCAGCAGGCACAGCCTGACTAGAAGGAGCAGATTGTAAAGACAACTGCTGCAGTTGAGTAAGCAGGCTGGCTGCACCACTATTGATCGATCCAATCAGTCCGTCACCATGAGGACCGGGCTTAGTTTTAGATAAATCTAATTTGGAGCAAGGAGCATTGGGAAAATACTTGTGAAGGACCCCAGACTGAGAATATATCAACTCTAGCTGCTGGGCCCTAAAAATGGCCTGCTCCTCGGAAAATACCCCAGAGAGGGATACATCTTTCGAAATATCTGACTGCAGGGATTTGAGAAACCATTCCAAAAGGAATTCACCTGGAATATGAGCTTTAATCAACCTCTTCCTTCTCCTCCATTCCTGAATGTGATCAGAAATGTGGGTTGCATCGTCCTGTTTAAAATTGGCTAGGAGTTCAGTCCCAACATCATATCGGACAGGCAACTGGAAATGGTTCAGAAATGTAACAGCCAGTTCTCCAAATGTAGCAAAACTGCCCCCAGTTAGCTCAATATACCATTTGGTAGCGTTTCCAGTTAGGGTGCGTTGAAATAATCTCAACCTAATCGAATCATCGATCAGGGAGTTCGAAGAACACCATAAATGGAAAGTGGTAATGTGGTCAGCCGGATCTTCTCCATTCTTACCTTCAAACTTTGGAATGTCTGAAGGAAGTTTGGTGGGAACCGGAGGCCACCCCGGACCATAACGAATCAGATCATTAGTCAACTTCGACAGATCTGGCAAGTTTAACGTTGCCAGAAAAGGTAAGTGAGGCGGAGCCTGAGGATTCCATCCTTGATGGGATGGATTCCAAACATTCTGAAAATAATACCCTAGATTTGATGAGGCACCAGGTTGCCAAAAAGGACTCGTAGAAAAAGGAGAAGAACCTCCTCCCAACGCAGAGTTACCAAAGCCCAGACCAGTTCCCCCCGCTAAAGTATGAAATGAAGAGGAGAGCCCCTGATAGGGGTTCCAGGCATTAGAAAGAGGAGAAAAGGTCTGATAAGCACTCGACGAAGGGAAAGAAGTATTCCCTTGATGACCTGCGTAAAACTGATTCCCTGCCCCCGCTGTAGTGAACACAGGGTTCCATCCTGTAAAAGTAGTCGAACTTTGCCCCCCAGACCAAGGATTAAAACTCTGGGTCTGAGAAGTAAATGGAAAGGACCCTAAAGAAGGATTGGAACTAGGAATGTGCCCAGTTCCAAAGGGGAAACCCTGGAAAGAAGCTGATCCACTAGCCATGGAAGACATGGGTGTAGATCCAGCTGCAGCAGCGGAAAAGGAAAAAGAGGGATTCCCACTAGTGGGCATCCCTGAACAGAAGGGACCAGAATGAGAAGCATGTGCTTGGGTGAAACCAGAGCCAAACACAACAGCACTAGAAGCAATTGAAGATAAAGCAATAGTGCCCCATCCTTCAACAAAAGTAGGGGTCTGAATGCCTGCAGCACTCACGGCAGAAGCCGCGTTCCCAGTCGTGGCCATCGAAAGGTATGAATGATGCGGAAGATCTTCCGGTCTCTCAGACTTAGGTCCGATGTATTGAACAACGAATGGATAATCAGGAGGAAGAGGAGATGGACCTGACGCAGGAGGTTCAGGTACTTCTTCAATTTGAAAATCTTCTTCTTGAGGAAATAAAACTCGCGAGGTGAGCGGAACGCTCCTCTCGGAACCGACGCCGGAATCAGCTATGAAACCTTCAGACCCTTGTGGAGGATCTCTCTCCACTGCGTCAGACACCACAGGGTGGTAACCACCTGCTAAATCACTCCTACGCCTTCTTGAAGAAGGCTCTGGACTCTCGGGAGATAACCCCCGGATTCTCCTCGATCGACGAGGCGCTTGATCAGCCACTTTTATAGATTTTAATTAGACTCAAAAAATATAAAGCTAAGCAAGCTAGGAGCAAAGAGCACTCACTATAAGAAAAATCCCTGAGATACAATCAAGCAAACAGCCTTCAAGTATTTCCGCTCCGGGTGATGAGGACTGGACACCAAAATACAGGAAAGCGAAATATAGGACCTCCCGAAAGCAGTCTGGGATAATTACGGCCCAGAACAACTAGCGAAGGTATCAGAAACAGTTACGCCGACCTCCTAACGACAGCCTTTGCCGGCTCAAGCACCCAAGCTTCGCAAGGGCACCCCCCAGAAGTACTGCTGAAAGTGATGCGACGTCTGCCTCAGGTACCACGGGTATTCCCCCCCACAGTCACTTGTGTGGAACCTAGGAGTGGCAACTATGGGCACCAATCCGTGTCAGAAGCCGGGCGGAACGGTCTTGAGGTCAGATTCAGCTAATCAGAGAGGGGGTATCCCTCTTCTCAGCCTTCACTTCCCCTCGCGCTTGACTCTCTGGAGGAGAGCTTTCCCGGTCCACCTAACGGAGTTGGATTTCGCTAAATTAATCAACTTCTATGTTTTGTTTGAGCGGCCTTGGAGAGTTAACTCTCCACTCACCTAATCCAAGGCCCTACAACCTAGCTAGTTGGTGTATGACACTTAGAAAACTTGCTAGTTGATTTTAAATTATATAGCTTATTTTAATGGGCTGTTATGTTAAGTCAAAGGGATGCAGAAATGAAACTTATGATGTTTTGATGCAGAAAGAAATTAATAAAAACCAAACTACATGCAAATGCAGTTATTGTCTTTCGATGAAAAGCAACTTCTACACGGGTTCTACGAGATTAAAAATTGTATTTTTTTCTTTTCAGATAGCAAACTCACACTCACAAAAACTATGAAAGTGACTAAATGTTTAAATGCACCTGATGCAAATCACTACAAGCATGCAAATCCTAAGATGCAAAATCTCCTAAAGCAGAGTGAAATTTCCCAAAAGTCCTTCAGTTTTAACTCTTCTTGGTTGTCCAGAAAGCTAGTTCCCGAAATCAAGAACTCTTAATATGAAGACACCAAAAACGCTTAAAAACAAGAGGAAGAAATGAATGACAACTCCCTTCCAATTATCAAGCCAAAATCCAAAGGCAAGAAACTTCAACCAAGCTTCAAAAGAAACAAAGAAACGAAAACAAAAATGTGAAAACGAAAGCAAACAACAAAGGAGAATGTTTTTTGAGCTTTTGTGTTTTATAAAAGAGTTCAAAAAGACCAAGTAAAACTATAAAATTTCAAGCCAAACAACACTGAATTTCAAGCAAAAAACTTCCAAAATGCTCCAAATCTTATAGGGCTAACTAGTAGCAAGATCAAACGAGCAAAAGAAGACAAGAAAACTCAGCCACTCGGCCTAAAATAATAGTGCAACCCTGCCGCAAGCAAAAACTCCAAAGAACCAAGAAAGACTCTTCAAAAGTTGCAACAAGACCTAGCCAATTGAACTCAAGAAAACCAATCAAGAAACGGGCAAAAATCGTAGTGCCAAGAAAAACACAAAGACAGGAAAGAGTAAATGAGCAGGAGCTCTCTGTTCTGATGAAGCAGAATAGCCAAGAATGCCCAGAAAGCGATCTTGGTACTCCAACCAGAAGTGCCAGCACAAGAAATGACACTTTGCCAAAAAGACTAGTTTTCAATCAAACGAAAGAGAGAAAAGACCAAAGACCACCTTCTTCACAATCCAGAGGGTACTAAGACACTGCAGGAACAGGTCTCCACAGACAGAAAGGACTAAAAAGCCAAAGAATCCAAAATTTCAAAATCTGCCTAGGTATACGCTACTTCACAGTTTAGCAACAAGCATGCATACGCGACTGTGCTAAAGGAAACACGTGTATACGCGAGTCCCTTTAGACAAAATTGTGTGTATACACGACTGTGTGCAGAAAAAAGCGCGCATAAAAAGGTAAATAATGAAAAAACAAAAAGGACAAGCCTGGATAAGAAACCAGGACTTCAGTCTGACTGAGAAAGAGTAAACTGGACTGCAAATGAAAGTTAAAACTGTTGGAAACCTATCAAACAGCTGAAACCACCCAACAGGGGAATCACAAGAATGCAATCCCCAGCGGAGTCGCCAGTTCTGTTTCGGGGAAAATCACCCTAGAGGTTTGTTGGGTTTAAACCTCCACAGAGCAGGGCATGCTACTTAAGAAGGACTCACACAACCATACACGTTCATGAAAAATTAAATAGAGTAGATCGAGGAAGTTACCCGTAGGTCCTATGGTTGAAGCAGATCCCGCGGGGTCCAAACCCCCAACAACCCTTCTTCCTTCTTGACCTGAAATACAAGAAGAAACAAGCACGAAGAACTGGTTGTACAACATATATCTACTCTAAATTTTAGTGAAATCCATATGAAACATTAGATAAACCATAACAAATGCTTAAATAACAATATTCTCATGTATACAGGCAGACACTAACACGTATATTTCGGGAACAAGATGGTACTTCTGTATTATAAATATCATGTACAGAAATAACGAGTGGAGAGATCACCTGAATCCTTCCACGATCTTCGAGCAGACCGTCGTCCGGATCCGTCCCACCCTTGCCTCGCTAAGATTCCTTCCGAACTGGTGCATATGAGATGACATATAAAGAGATGAGCATCTCCAAGAAACAAAGGTTTCTTGTAATGAACTGGGAAGTGCAGGAGGCACGGGAATTCAGACTTGGATAGGGAATACCAACATAGTATAATATCAATAATTCTCTCTCTCCCTTAGGCCATACACATGAGGTGCTTTTATACTCCCTCCAAGTAGTTTCAACAGTTGGAAACAGTTGGCCACGTGCTGGGGTGGTTGAACTACCAGAGTAACCATCAACACAGCCCGAAAATAGGGAATTTTTATATATTTTTTAATGATTTTAATGGAATACGCGGAAAAGTGCATGTGGACTCGCGTATACACGCGGAAAAGTCTGGGCATAATCACGTATGGGGATTTTTACACTGTTTTTTAGTGAATTTGTCCAAGTCTGTAGGAATGGGTGCCCAAAGCCATAAAATCAATCATGAATCATATGAAGGTGAGAAATGATGCTATAACAGCTGTGTTTAAGTTTCGAAGAATCTTGGTTCTACTTTTACCAAATATTTCCACTTAAGATTTGATAGCATGAGAGCCCATTTTCTTGTCAATATTTATAAGTTTAACTTTATGCTCCTTGTTGATTAAGATGTCCTAGGCACTGGTATTTGTACAACTCAAGGTTGTCTCTAGGAGTGACAACATCTTTTTGGCTGCTGTTGCTGGGGATACGAATTTGAGAAAAGATAAATCCCTGGGCCTCGACAAACTTTTATTCACTCTTCAGAACAGGTGAGCAAGAAGAGTTGAGAGTTGTAGATTCCTCACCTGGGAAAATCCACTGTCATTCATAAGATAAATCTATTTGAAGTCCTGGCTTCCCGAAAGCTACATCCGAGGTCAGATACATCTCATTCGAAAACACCTTTGGTGTTTGACCCAGAAAATATTTTACATAAGAGAGGTTGGAGGGAAAGATAGTCGGTCCATACAGATATCCCTAGATTTTCTTTGGAAGATTCACCATCCTCATCTTCCCAAATTGCTCAAGATCAAGGTCCTGAATCCATAGTAAGAACCCTTGATTATCCTTCAGATAACCCCTCTCTTGAAAATATTCAAGTTAAAGACGAAGTCGAATCTGTAGATACCACCAGTTTCTTCCTTCATCCCACTCCTGAAGTTGAAGAGGTCAAAGAAGTCATGGAAATTTCTACTATTAACATTCCAACATTCCCATAAGCTCCCCAAGCCTCTGTTCAATATATACCAATTTTCATACATAATCCTCTTCCACCACCTTCTCTTACTCATCAAGTGCTCCCTCCACCCCCACAACCTCCGATGGCTGTTCCGGGTTTCATGTTAAACAAATATGCCCCCTGGCCTTGCCCTAAGTCCTAAACGATATGCCTCAAGATTATCTGAAAATCTTGCCTTGTTTCAATGGGGAAAATGAGATCGAAGCTCAAAAACACTTGGAAGTCTTCTGTGTCTTTGCAGAAAACTTCAATGTCGAACATCTGGCTGTACTGTTGAGAATTTTTGTACAGTCCTTGGACAGAGAAGCCAGAAAATGGTTCAAAACTTTGGGAGACCACTCCATCACTACTTGGGAGGAGATGGAAAATTACTTTATCAGAAAATGGGGAGAAAAGAAAGACCATGGATACTGCCTCACAGAGTTTAATGCACTCAGAAAAAGACATAATGAGGGAGTACCAGGGTTCATTAAAAGGTTTAACAAGTTATACTCAAGCCTTCCTGCTGAAATGAAACCTCACCAGACCGCTGCTAAAGTATTGTTTGTAGCAGCGTTTGATTCAAAATTTGGGTTCTCTTTAAGAGAAAGGAAATCTACCACCCTGGATGATGCCCAGACTGATGCACTAGAACTGGAGGCTAATTTTGGCTCTACAGGAAAATTAAAGGGGATATTAGATCAAGATGCTAGGCGAAGAGGAAAAGAGGAGGTATCCACATCTGGTCAAGACCGAGAGGCGACTAAAAATAAAATTGAAGAGATGAATAAAATGATCAAAAATATTTCAAGCAAGCTGTTGAAGCTTGAACTTGAAGCTAAGAACTCATTCTCTAAGGCTTTCAAAAATGCTCCAAACAGGGGTTATAATCAACAATATAGAAAGCCACCTTTACAAATACTACACAGGGAGTGAAAGGAACAGCAAGACCAGGTACTACATCCACTGTACCTGGAAGGAAAAATGGATGGCTCCACCGAAGACATTCCAGATGAACAAGATGATCCATATCTGGCTTATTCGAATAGTGACGAAGTTGAGTGTCCTATTCAAGAAGGTGATGAAATGGGGATTCCATTACAAGAAGAAGAAAAGGTTAGAGTCAATGAGGATCCATAGATCGGCGATTACTGCAAGCAGTTCGTTGATTTCATGCAAGTGCAATTCCATAGAAAATATGATCTCAGGTCTTCTAGGAAAATAACTCGTACACAAGATCAAGAGGAAGAGGTGCCCCAAAAAGAAACAACTGTGCAGAAGGAGACAACGGTGCAGAAGGTCGCAGAGAAAGGTAAGAGGCCTCTAAACGAGCCTTTACATTCTAATGACCAAATTCCTTCCTCTTCAAAGTTGGCCACTACTCCAAATACCAAGCCTGTGTTGAAAGAAGTCAAGCCCTTAGCCAAAAATTGAGAGTCGAAAGAAAATATAATAGAGAAATCTCCCTCTGTCTTTAATCTGCAAAGATAACTTGAGAAAGTCAAGATCCCGGTCCCATTGATCGAACTACTGACGTAGCCAAACTATCAGTCTCAGGTCTCCTCTTTTATGCTTCCCCCAGAAATAGCCCCCATCCCAGATAGTCTGAACCTCCAGGAAGAAAGGCCCATGGTCGTGTTTGGTCCGCATGTTGAAGAACTAGATGCCTCGACCCCTCCTTTCTATGTGTCATTACTAATCCATGATTTGCTATTGCATAATTGTATGTTGGATTCTAGAGCGTCCCATAACCTCTTGCCCCTGTTAGTAATGGAGCAACTGGGACTGCAAATCACTTGTCGATACACCTTTATTCTTTTGATTCCAAAAGGGTCAAGTGTCTGGGGATGATCAAGGACTTGGTAGTTAACTTAGCCCAAATCCTAGCCAAGAGTGTGGTGATGGATATAGTGGTGGCTGATATCCTAGCTCGTTTTGGGATGCTGTTGTCAAGGTCTTGGGGAACCAAAATTGGAGGGTCAATAAAACTAGATCTGACTTATGCTACTATCCCTGTATTTGGAGGGAAAGAAAGAAGGCTGTATCGCAAGACGAGGTTTGTAAAGATGGTTACTAAGGATGATAATTCTGTTAATTCACCAGTATGTAGTAAAGAAGGTGAGTTCTAATGTCTAATGTTGGAGGAAGACCGAGACTATGCACAAGAGCCATCATTCTGTCAGATTAAGACTGAACAATCCTCAGAAAATTGAGAAGCAGGAGTTTGCAACGTCGATGGAGCCAACTCTAAAGAGGGAAATGGAGCTGGGGTGCTCCTGATTTTCCCTATTGGCCAATGGGTTACGTTATCCTTTAAATTGGAATACGAAGCTACGGATAATGTAGCTGAATACAAAGCACTGCTCCTGGGATTGAAAATAGCAAGAAGCATGAACATTCAGAGTCTAAAAGTTCTGGGACATTCAGAATTGGTGGTGAGGCAAGTGAGAAATTAGTGCTAAGCTAAACACCTGCGGCTGAGGACCTATAGAAACGAGGTATGGGACCTGGTAGAAAACTTTTTCTTGGCATTTAACATTCATTTTATGCCAAGGGAACAGAACAGAATGGTAGATTCTCTCACTATGGCTGCTAGTACCTTTCGGCATCCTCAGAATCCTCTTCTAAGATATGAGATCGAAGTTTGTTATCAACCCTCAATTCCCGACAATATCAAACACTGGTAGGTATTTGAGGATGAAGATCAAGTAAGGAGATTCATGGAGACTGTTGGAGAATTCTCCAACATGGAGATAGATGTTTGTGAAGAAGAGACTGAAGACCTTTCTCATAACAAATGGGAAGAAAGTGTGGTTGGTCATAAAGTGCTGCAACTCAAAGGAAATGTTATACCTAGAGGTTTTGGTCCCACTAGAGAGGTTGTTCAACAAAAATGACGTCCCATTACAGCCGATTAAAGTGACAGAAGAAAATCAGGTCTATGACTTGAACCTTGGCACTGAAGCTAATCCAAAAATCGTGAAGTTGTCTAAGAAGGTTCCTGAAGAATATAAAGAGCACTACTAGAAACTATTCCAGACATACAAAGATGTTTTTGCATGGTCTTTTAAAGACCTGAAGACCTTTGATATCAGCATAATTCAACATAATATTCCTCTAAAAGGAGATGCAAAGCCGCATAAACAGAAGCTCAGACAGATTAACCATCTGCTACTTCCCTCCGTAGAGA
The DNA here is from genome assembly GCA_034641835.2 of Pinus albicaulis. Classification (NCBI taxonomy): domain Eukaryota; kingdom Viridiplantae; phylum Streptophyta; class Pinopsida; order Pinales; family Pinaceae; genus Pinus; species Pinus albicaulis. Next base: position 529,246,386 of record CM076573.1, on the reverse strand, counting down.
AGGAGATCAAGAAGCTATTAAAGGCCAAGATCATCGTGCCGCTGAGATACTCTGAGTGGGTGGCCAATTTGGTCCCAGTTCGAAAAAATAATGGAGAGATAAGGTTGTGTGTTGACTTCTGGAACTTAAACCGATCATCTTTAAAAGATAATTACCCATTGCCAAAGATGGACCATATTTTGCAAAAGGTAGTGGGAGCTTCACGGATGTCCATGATGGATGATTTTTCTAGATACAATCAGGTGGCCGTGCTTCTAGAATATCAAAATAAAACCGCCTTCACCACTCCCTGGGGGACATTTATGTATGCTCGAATGCCTTTCAGACTGATCAATACAAGGGCCACTTTCCAAAGGGCCATGGATATTTCTTTCGTTAGGGAGCAGGATAAATTCGTAGTGGTCTACATCGATGATATCACTGTGTTCTCAAAGGATGATGTAGAGCATATTGAACACTTGCACAGGACCTTTGAGAAGTGCCGAATGTATAGTCTCTCTCTAAACCCTCAGAAATCACTGTTTGCATTAGAAGAAGGTAAGCTGTTGGGACACATTGTGACAAAGGATGGGGTGAAAATTGATCCTAAAAGGGTAGAGGTTATAAACGACATATCTTTCCCCAGAAATAAGAAAGAGGTTCAAGTGTTCCTTGGGCACATTAATTTCCTGAGAAGGTTCATTCCAAACTATGCAGAGATAGTTCAACATATAACTGACATGCTTAAGAAGAATAATGAAGTAAAATGGTCTCCTAAGTCACGAGAGGCCTTTAACAGGATTAAAAAATCTTTTGCAGAAGCTCCAGTGTTGGCTGGACCAGATTATGCTAAGCCTTTCCTAATTTTTTCATTCGCATTGCCTCACACTATTGTAGGAGTATTATTACAGAAGAATGAAGAGGGGTACGAGCAACCTATTGCCTTGTTTAGTCAGGTGCTCTGTGATGCTGAGTTAAAATACAACATCTTGGAGAAAAAAGCTTATGCCTTGGTAAAGTCCCTCAAGGCGTTTCAGATGTATGTTCTGCAGTCCTCCATCACTGCATTTGTGCCCACAGCAGCCATAAAGGATATCCTGATTCAGGGAGATAGTGAGGGGAAAAGGGGCAAATGGATTGCAAAGATACAAGAATATGAGTTAGAAATACACCCCACCAAGTTGATTAAAGGACAGGGATTAGCTAAAATCCTGTCAGAATCAAATTGTCAGGCCCTGGGGATAAATATTTCTATGATAGCAAATGAGGAGTCTGAAAAAACAAATGAATGGTGTGGGATAGAGACGACTACACAGAAAACTCATATGAAGTACCTCCTTAGTCTGTGGTACAAGGAAGTTGTAGAATATCTTTTGACTCTCAGATGCCCCCCTAGCTGTGACAAAGAAAAATATAGAACAATGAGGCTGAAGTCGCAGAAATTCGTCATGGCCAATGGTCGTCTGTATTGGAGAGACCCCTCAGGCATCCAACTCCTATGCCTTACCGAGAATGAAGTGGAGGAAATAATGGCAGAGTTCCACGAAGGCATCTGCGGAGGTCACCACAGCTGGAGAGCCACTGCCCATAAGGTTTTGAAAGGTGGTTTCTTTTGGCCCAAGCTCTTTGGAGATGTCTTTGCTCGGGTTAGAGCCTATGAAAAATGCCAAAAATTCTCAGAAAGGAAGAAGTTTTCACCCTTGCCCATGATCCCTGTACACATAGAGGAACCGTTCCAGCAGTGGGGAATTGATTTTATTGGTGAAATTCACCCTGCACCAAGTGGGCAACATAAATGGATATTAAAAACTACCGAATATTTCACTAAGTGGGTGGAAGCTGTGCCAGCAAGGAATGCAACAGACTTAGTAGTGATAAAATTTTTGGAGGAGAACATTATCTCGAGGTTTGGTTTCCCTACCAAGATTGTTACCGACAATGCCCAGGCCTTTAGGTCTGCTAAGTTCATCAGTTTCTGTCACCAATATAACATTGCATTGGGACACTCCACTACCTACTACCCACAGGGGAATGGTTTAGCAGAGTCTTCAAATAAAACTTTGGTAAGAGCATTGAAGAAAACCATTAATGAAAATCAGAAAAATTGGGATTCCCAGCTAAAATTCACTTTATGGGAAAATAGGATCACCAAAAAGAGATCAACGGGGAAATCTCCATATGAATTGGTGTACGGGAGAGCATCATTTTTTCCCATATAATTGGCTTTGCCAGTGGCTAGATTAATGCAGGAATGCCAAGAGGAGCTGAATGACATTACCAGGAGGATGAACCAGTTAGTAGAATTGGAGGAGACCCAAAATTAGGTGAACCAGAGGTTGACCAAATATCAGGAGAAAATGAAGGACCTGTTTGATCAACATGCCAAAGAAAAAAAGATGCAGGTCGAGGATTTAGTACTAAGATGGGACATACAAAGGGTAGAGAAGGGGAAGCATGGAAAATTCGACCCTTTATGGTTCGGTCCCTTCAAAATTGCTGAACAAGGAGGAAACAACACCTTCAAGCTAGAGAAATTACAGGGTGACTTTCTTGATGCCCCTGTGAATGGCCAATTCCTAAAACCCTTCTTCCAGTTTTGATTCTGGCCGAAAGGGCCTGATGTATTATATTGTATAGTATTTAACTGCTTTATTTTAATGACTTTTTGTTTGAAGCATCATGAAGAAGAAAGAAAGGTGCTGAGGAGCCATGTCTACACATAAGGGGGCTAATAGCTGGTCTGCGAAGTTCTCGATACGTTTGAGGACAAATGTGCCATCCCCAAGTGGAGCCAATGTTGATTATATCATTCACCCCTTAATGTCTGAAGGAGAATTATAAAAGGTTGATTACCCGACAGTATTAAATTTGAATTACGTTTTAAAAGGGTGTGAAGGGAAAATAAAATCGAAATGAGTATGAAAAGGGGGCAAGCACACCTTATAATAAAGCGGGAGCATGTCAAAGGCCTTAACCGAAATAACAAAAGTCTGAAAGGTGCAGAGAAAAATATCATAAGGTGGTACCTTCTCGTATTCGGCACACGCACAAATGAAGGCACGCAAGCACCATTCCGGGGAGGTCACGGATGGTAGGGGGAAGGCGAAAGCTCCCCACCCGGAATTTTTATGACGTGTCAAGACTGATGCCAGGAGTCGAGCGTGCTGTGGAAGAAACGGCCGTGGGTTTAAAGATGTTACGGAGATCGTCTCACATCCTTCGTGGATTGGGTCCCAAGGTACAGCTGTTAACACGATCCAATGGTAAGGTAAGTCCTAGGACACTCGGTACCGAGACCAGTACCGACATTTAACCCAACATGCGATATTCACCTAAATAAAATCTAATACCCAATCCCTCTATGCTGCGTGTCTCAATGTCAGTGTCCTTATGATGTGTTAGTCATCAGTATTTTTACCTGTTATTGATGACTAGTTCCCTTAGCTAAGTTTTCTAGAAAATGATCTCAAAACTATCAATCTGCCATCTAGAAAACACCCCAAAACAATTTTTGTCCTCCTACCCCTTCCTGTCATTTTATGATGAGCACAAACCCTAGTTGTCAAGTCCTATCTGGTTTCAGCAAAATAACCCTGTCCATAGCTGTCATATTTGAAATTTATCTGCTATCATTTACCCTTGTTTCTCATGCCATTCGTGATCCAAAGGTTGAAAAAGTGTTTGCAACTTTATCCCTGGTCATCTTGTCATTTGAAAATATGATCATGCCTAAGAAAACATTCAGAATCTGTGAAAAGTTGTCCCTAAGTTAGATAATGGTGTTTAGGGAGTTTTTCCTTGGCTAAGATATCCTAGGCCAAAAATCCTCTGTCTAGTACTAGTCAACCATGAATTAGCTCCTTTTCTGCAAAGAAAGCATTTCTCTATCCATAGGTCTCACACCACTAAGAGGTCACTTTGTCTCATTCCAGAAGAAGTCCAACAAAGATCCAAATCAGTAAAAGAGAAGGTTGGTCGCTATCTGAAAGAAATATACTTAGATCGGGTAAAATCTCCATAAAACACCAAAAGAGCTCTTCAAGGTTCCAAAGCATCTGTTTTTACATCTCTGCAGGGATGTAACTAAATGATGATTAGTGTACAAAGAAGGTCAAAAGGGAAAATTTCAACAGGTCCTTCATGCTGACTTAGTTTGCCATAAAAGCAAGTAAAGTACAGTAAGTAAGAGCAACAAGTGTACATGTTATAAATCTAGAGGCTACCTGAAGAACAGAGATCACTCATCAAGTCAAAATGAATAACAAGGACTGAGTAATGCTAATCAACAGTGCTGCATAATCTTTCCAAAGTGCATTATCATGTAGGACATAAGAAGACAACTGCTTCTTATGTTACCTTCAACTTGGGATGTGAACAGTAGTCAAAGGAAATTTCAATAAACCTCTGACAACACAGTCAAGGGAAAAGATAGTTCAATGATTCCCAGCAGCAAACATTCTCCATGTAAAATTCACATTTTTTCTAGTTTTGTGTTCCCAGTGATATTTTACAAAAGGATATATGCATCTCACACAAAGCCTCATAAAGCAAGAGGACATGATTTCCAAGTGATTTTGTCAAAAAATGAATGACAAATTCTAGTTTGTTTCCTATTGGCATTCTTCAAACAAATATACAAAGCCAGATACAGTGATTTGAAATAGATGTAGACCCTGTGTCAAAGATGACCTCCTTCAAAGAGCAGAGGGTTAGAAACACAGTGACAACCTCCTTCATGAAAAACAGATGGTTAGGAAGACATTGTTGTGGCCTCCTTCACAAAAAAGCACAGGGCCAACATGTTCTTAAGTAAATTCAGAAGCCATTGTGCACCACCTCCTCCAAGGATGAAAACAGGATGCATAGTAGGAATAAATTTATGTTTAAAGAAAGTTTTCTTTTGGAAAGATTGGTTGAGGAATAATGGTGGAGCAAGTGAAAGTTTATAGGTTGAAAGGTCTATGTTACATCAAAAGCAAGTAGTGACATAATGGTGCTAAAAATCTCTATTTTTCTGTTTACAAAGCCTCCTTCAAAGTATAATCCGAGGCTGGAGTTTTGACTAAAAGAAGCCCCATCTGAATGGCCAAGGAGGTGGACCAAGCCCTATTTAAACTTACCTCTGCAACTGATATAAAAAGACAGTCCACCTATATCATTTATGAAAGAAGGCATTCTTGTTTTTTAGGCAGTTTTATTATGGTCTATCAAAGGTACTTCCTCCAAGTGATAAGTAAAGGTAGAGTGCCAAAGGTTTCTTCCCAGCTCATTTAAATATAGTGGACACATTATTAAGTTGCAGGGATTCTCTTCTGGACAAATAGAGTGTCTACATACAGTCAAAAGAAATTGTTGATACAAAGCGCCTAACAATAGTAGTGGCCTCCTTCAAAAAAGGCAGAGGATCAACTCTCCAAATGTTTGCACTATGAACCAGCTCATTCAAAGGGTTAAAAGGGTGATGTAACCATGATTTACTTCGGTCAAAGGGTGCCTCCATCAAATGATCAGAGACAAAGTCTTGGGGGGCACGAGCAATTTATATTATGAGGTGTTTTCAATTAGAAGATAAGCTCAAATTTTAAGTTTGAAAGACCACCTTCGAAAGGGAAATATGGCACAATGTATTATAAAGATAAGTTTTTGTTTTAGAGGCCTCATTTGTGTAAACAAGCAGAAGGAGAAAACACTGGGAACCAAATGTCATGATTTAAAGGCCTCATCTCTTCATAAAGAAATGGATACATAGTGTTTTCGAAAGGTCGCAGCTGAGTTTTTTAGGGTGACCTCTTGAATGATATAACCTTGGTAAATGATAAAAGGCCCCACAGGGAAAATATTTAGGTTGAAAGGGCCTCCACAGGAGCATTATGGAGAAAGAGAACTTTGAAGGAGGTGAAACAGTTGTTAGAAAGGGCAGTTTCAAAGCACAAGAGAACACAACCACTATTCAAAAAAGTTCATTCAAATCACAAAAAGAGATAAGTTCGAAATCGATAAAATAAGTTTTGAAAGAAAAACCTTATGAGTATAAAGGGCATAAAGCCAACGTTCATTCTCACTTTGCAAACCAAGGCACTGAGGAAAAAATAAGTATTGAGCGATTTTGAATCATTTTTTTGAATTTGTTTTTCTGCGTGGCATGCCTGTATAATCTCGTGGCGCGCCTATAGGCATCCGACAGAAGGATTAACACATAGGCACGGTGCGCCTGTAGCATTGCGTGACACACCTATGCCGGTGTTCAACGGACGCCCAGGGCCGACCCGACAACATCAGTCCGGTGCGTTTATGCCCATTCAGGCTTGCCCGACCCACTAACCACCTTTGAACGCTAGTCTCCAGCTAGGGCCAACGCTGCAAGAAACTCTCCAAGGCGCCAAGATCGATTTGTATTCAACAAATTCATTCCCAAACACGACAAAAACTCAATTTGTCAAAGTTCAGCTCTTGGCTCGTTTTTGATTTAAAGGAACAATGATTAAAGGGAGAGGGAGTCTGTCTTCATAAGTAAGAAATATGTTTACACATTTGTGAAAAGGAACACAGTTAGATAAGTGGTCTTATTTTCATCAAGAAATACTTGTTTGCCAGCTAAATATTACACAGTCTAATAGAGAAAAACTGGGATTATTTCGAAGATCTATACTTAGTGAACAAAAGAAGATATTGCTGTTGACAAAACAAACTGACCTCCATCCAAAAGAGCTTGCTTGCTAAAAAAAATCACAGAGAAACAGTGATTGGGGATAAGGTTTTGTTATGAGTGTCAAAAGGGCCCTTTTTGTTGTAAAAGGGATAGAGATTAGTTTAAACAGAGAGACCCATCATTTTAGGTCAGTAGCTTGTACTACATAAAACAGAGAATCACTATTTTCAAAAACTAATACCTTGTGAAAAGTATTAAACTTGTTTTTCAAGCACATAGAAGATCATACAACCTATAAAGGGAAGACAAAGTTTGTTTTGGAAGCTTCTGACTCACTGATAGGCAGACTACCTTTTGTTTTAGAAAAACAGTGATTTCAAAGGGACAATGATTAAAGGATCAATATTTGTTGTCAGTATCTAAAGGACGTATTCTTACTGTGAATAGCAAAGGATAGAAACAATGAATAGGGGGAAGAGTTTTTATTGTAAAAAAAAAAGGGAGCTTATCTTTAAAAACCAAAAATAGATCTCATTAAAGGCCTTTTTGCTCACAACAAAGTTCATAAGAAGAGAGCTTGTTTTCACTTAACAAAAACTTGTTGGCAAATTAAGGACAAACTCAATCTTGCAAGGAGGAAAAGGTGTGTTGATTGATGACCTATTTTAGTGATCATTTGAACAGTTATCCTTGGCAAGTTAGTGAAGGGTATCAGAAGCAAAATTCCTCCAAACAAGGACAGCAGGACTGGGTATCCCAATAGGTATGAGCCTATTACAACTCAAGAAGTGAATGAATCTCCTTCAGTAATCTTTAATTTTCATGAAGTAGGGTGCTTGGAATTCTGCCAAAAAGTCCAAGAAGTAAAAAGTCACCTTCCTTTGTGATCTGTAATGTGTGAACAAAATATTTCTTATACAAAGATAGACAGTAGGGGATTTTACTGGTTATTTCACCTTTACTATAAAGGATGAAACCAGAAGCTTCTGGCCCTCTTACTGGCTCTGCCTAAAGAAATATGAAGTAAACACTAAATCAATCTGGCAATGAAAGTATTTGTTTATGTTTGCAAAGTATTCATTAACCAAATTTTATGTGTGAATAAGCAAGTTCAAGTATTCTACAATGGAAGTAATGTGGTTTGAAGTGAAACAAATGAGTTTTGATCACTGTATAAGTCTCATTGTGAAAAGTAAACTAATATCAAATCATACATTCATAATTCAATCCCTCACCATCATTCCAGCTGTGGCTTTCGGAGGTAACTGAAGATGTCATGTACAATTTAATATATCTAAATTTGCAGAAAGGAAACTAATACCAAACTACACATTTCATAATACAATCCCTCACCATCAGTGCAGTTGTGGCTTTCGGAGGCAACTGAAGATGTTATGAGAAGTTTAATATATCTAAATTTGCAGAAAGGAAACTAATGCTAAACTACACATTTCATAATAAAATCCCTCACCATCAGTCCAGCTGTGGCTTTCGGAGGCAACTGAAGATGTTATGAGCAGTTTAATATATCTAAATTTAACTACTGAAGCAAATAAGAAAAACTAAATTAAACAAAGCAGTACTGAAATTAAACAGAAACTAAGAAAAGCAAATTAGCAGCAGAACAATGTTAATTCCATGTCATTAGTCAAAAAGTTATGCAAATTCCTGGGCTGCCTATCTATAACCTGAAACAAGAACACTGATCAGTAATCAATAACATATTCAATCCCTCACCATCAGTCCAGTTGTGGCTTTCAGAGGTAACTGAAGATGTCATGCACAATTTAATATATCTAAATTTTCAAAAAGGAAACTAATACCAAACTACACATTTCATAATACAATCCCTCACCATCAGTCCAGCTGTGGCTTTCGGAGGCAACTGAAGATGTTATGAGCATTTTAATATATCTAAATTTAACTACTGAAGCAAATGAGCAAAACTGAATTAAACAAAGCAGTACTGAAATTAAACAGAAACTAAGAAAAACAAATTAGCAGCAGAACAATGTTAATTCCATGTCATTAGTCAAAAAGCTATGAAAATGCCCGGGCTGCCTATCTATAACCTGAAACAAGAACATTGATCAGTGATTAATAACATAAAACATGAAAGACAGAAGTGAAATGGAAAGCATGAAAGTTTATAAACAGAAATGAAACATATATACCATGAGAGATGCAATGTATAAACATGTGAATGGATTATGGCACAATGAGCTTTAAAGAAATAAAATAAGAACTATACAATAATGCACAGAACCTTGGCAAGTGCAGGGGCCCTCTACACCAGCCTTGGCAATAATCTTCAAGTACGAATTATGTTGGAAAACAGAGTCTTCTTATATTAAAATGCAGTCATAACAGTAAAGTAGTATTACGGCACTAAGGCAGCGTAATTACATAACAGAGCAGACTAATAAAATATAACAGAGACTAATCGAGACTAACCCTATATGCGTATGCAAACGCGTTATATATAACAAAAGAAATATAACTGTCTCCTAAAGTTTATGCCGATGGAGAACACGTAGACCATTACGTCCACGGATCTAGGATCATGGCCGTATTGCAAAGTAAATCTATGAGGAGTGGATGTTTGAATTCGACTATGGAGCCATGTACAGATGTTGACTTGTCCTCCGCAACTCAGAAACGACCATATGAACCTTCACGTGACACGAAACAGAGTCCTGTCACCGTGAGATTCTATGGTTGACTTCCATGTGGACGCCTTTGACCGCGGCTTCTTTAGATGAGTTTGCTCGAGCCAATAGGACACGAACCATGTCCACATCATTTCTGAATTGCCCATGTGGCTCGTTTTCCCTGTAGACACTTGTACCTTAGAGTTTCACAAAATGGCTGCGGAAAGTTTCCGCAGCTGCGGAAAGTGGCAAGATTCCGCAGCTAAATGAACAAAATCTAAATCAAACAGCAGACACAAAAATATAATTAAAAA
>CM076573.1:528967331-529236693 GCA_034641835.2 Pinus albicaulis | reverse complement strand
ATCACCATAAAAGTTTTTTCTAAAACTTGGACAATTTACCTTGTTTTAGTCATGGTCTTAGATAGGTGTTAAGTCATTTGAAGTTTTTAGGGGTTAAGTGATAGGGTTAGAGTTTCATTTTCATTACAAAATAAAGTCCAACAACCTTATCTTATCCTTTGACTGTCTCATATCATGTTTAGAAAGTCCAATTTTTAACCATTTTAATTTTTTTTTTATTAAGCCACGAAACCACGTTTTTGTAGCGCAGACAGTGTTAAAACTGCTTTTGCGCTACGAAAACATTGCTCTTTTCGTAGCGCAAAACCCTGAAATTACATTAGGTGCGCTACAAAATCGGGGATTCGTAGCATGTCTAGTCAAGTTATCAAATCCATCAAATTCCGTTAATTTTTCATGATTAGGCGTCAGCTAGGAGTCTTTTCTCATACATGCCATCATTCATAACCATCATGACATTCGTTAGAGGTCATTTACGTTAGTCATTTTCAAATTTGAAAAGGGCTGGTTCCTGGTTTTATTCAAGAAACACCACATGCATGCCCTTTTTTCGAATGGTAAACTCATGGTAAGTAGAAACCAAAGCTTCTCTAATTTATCAAGCGAGATTGAATCCCTAATCAAGCGAGGCTGAATTCCTAAATCAAGCGAGGTTGATATTATAGGTTTTCAAGAAACACACATGAATTTCAAGAGAAAGATGACAGAAGAAAGAAAGAACCACAGGTCAGGCCACTGTTTAAGGATGGACCCTGAAAGCATAGAGGCTCTAACCAAGGACAAATCAGTTGAGGAGGCCTTAAAAAAAATAGGATGTTGGAAATTCTGTGAAAAATGGCAGGGAGGTCATAATCAAGTGACAAAAGAGTTTTCTCTTCATTTCACCGGTTCAAATACAAAAGTTTGAGTTTTAAACTTGCCAATTTCCCCTGAGATCATATCTTTAGTGACAAAGATTCCAAGGGGAGAAGAAAGATGGTTCAAAAATTTCAGGTTTGAGATGGAACCTTGTAAAATATTTCTGAAGCCAGAGTTTGCAGAGACAGACTTAACTAAAGCAGTGCCAAGAGGTTACATCAAGAACACCTATGCCAACCCGCTCTTCAATATTCAAAGGTATTTCACCTGTGAGGGAAGATACCATAAAGTGTATTCTTATCATTTCAAACTCCTGTTGCATTTTATTGGAATAATTTCTTTGGATTTGTCTTTCTTCTTGTTTCGAAGTTTAGCTAAAATGGCAGATAAAGTGCAAATGAAAATTCAAGGATGTGAAACTTCACTTTTCCATTATGGTCTAGTTAAATTGATAGTTTTACATGAACTTCAGAGGATAAACAGAGAATGGTCTACATTTTTGTTTTTGTGTGGATTTGGGGTGGAAACACAAGAAACAGGGATTAGCCCTAAGGCCAAAGAAAAATCACCATCAGAAACTAGTGATCCTGCAAAGACAAGATCAAAAATATTTGTCAAGTTGAAACCTAGAAAGCAAGTGAAAGAGCCAAAAATTAAAACATCAGTGATTATTCGAGAGACTCCTCAACCTGCACAAAAGAAGACAACTAAAGTTAAGGAAACAGTACAGGAACAATCAACTAGCAAATCAGTCCAGAAAAGATTGACTAGAAGTCAAATAGCAAAGGAAAAGGGTAAAACAGTGGTTTCAAGAGAAAGTCTAGATTTAAAGGGTGATTTGAATGATATTTTATAGGCTATTGATATTGAAGAATCTCCTTTGGTTCAGGCAGATTTCATAAAATTGGATGAAGGGAAATCTAAGAAGATGAAATCTTCTAAAAAGCTGGATTTTGATGATGAGATTTCAGAGTTTGTATTCAAGCCCAAAAAGCCTTTAACCAGGCAATCAAAAAAGTTGCAAGAGCTGGATATGTAGTTAGAGAAAATAGGGAAAGTTTCCAATGTTTATGAAGAACATATAGACCTATTATCACCAATGCGTGAAGCTGACAAAAACAGAGTTTTTCATACTCAAACAGAAAAGAGCAGTCATGTAGAAATTGAAGAGAAGTTGAGATTAGCTAATTTTGAAACTGCTAAGCTCAAGAGGAAAGCAAGAAGACATGCCACTGAGAAGCTAAATTTCAATAGAATAAAGGCTTTGTGGGAGGTTGAAAGAGTTTCAAAACCTGAAACAGTCAGTAGTGAAGCTCAGTATTTTACCTGGACTATTCTTGCAATCAAAGAGGCTAGATTTGTGAGAATGATAAATGTTAAATTAAGGGCTACTAACAGGAGGCTGAAGAGGCAGATTGAAGACCTGGAAATTCAATTAACAAAATCTGAAGGTAAGTTACAACAGAGATAAAACAAAGCAACAAGTAACAAATCCTTAAAGCAATTTTGTTATTAAGAAGGGAATTACTTTTTGAAGACATTTTAAAGCCAACTTGTTTTACTTGTTAAAGTCTATGGACATCATTGAAGAAGTGCAAATATCCTTAAAACTCAGAATGTTGAAAAAATTGTGTAAAAAGGGCATACACAGCAGTTTCGTAGCACGCTACGAAATTGCTGTAGGTGAGTTTTTAGGCGTTTTTCATATATATTTTGGGAGTAAAAACAATTGGTTTTCAAATTTTATTGCTCCTGGTGGATGGAAAAGAGTCACAAATGACAGCTCAGGTTTTAACGCAGAAGAAAGAGGGTGTTGAAGAAATGTTTTTCAATGATCCCTATTTTGTGCTACGAAAACATCTGCTATTTTCGTAGTGCAACCACATCACATCTTTTTATACTTTGTCAAAGGTTTACTTCTGTACAGGTGGAAGGGTAAGGTTACAAGGAAATGATAACACATGTCACCTCTCTGAAATAGTCAATATTGCCAACAAAAATGTTCGAAGATCATCAATGAAGATAAAGTCTTAATTGCAGAAAACATATTCCCTGGTTTTCAGGGCAGATAAGACATGAGTCAGCAGGATCTCATAACAAGGTTAAAGGCACCATCAAGGTCGAAGATATGGAGAAGAAGTTGTCAAAGAGAATATTTAAGTCTTAGATAAGGTTGTTTTAGACATAATAAGGAGTTTCAATCCTATTTGTATTAGGACTCCTAAAGAGACAGTTAACTATCAATTGCAATTAAGAGTCTGTTTTAGAGTAGATAGGTGTCAAACTTAGAAATTCGAATTCTCCTCAAAATGGATGGGGGAATCCAAGATTGTAAATGACTCTATAAGAGACATGAGGTCGAATTCCTCAAGGTTGGCATTTTCATTAGCAAAACAGTTGTGTTATTGTATGTTACTGTGATCTTTCAACTTAATACAGAGATTTGTTTGACTATTGAAGATTCACAAGGAGTTTAAGTGTGTCATCTTTCTATGGCCCTTTTTAATTATCTATTTGCAGTGGTATGAGCATGTGTTACTTAGAATTCATTGAATAATGCTCTAACTTCCTTCACATGCTTGTAGACTATGCTTATTCACTGTGTTACTGTTTTCACTTATAAACCTAGACTCCAAGTGCTTTGACTTCCATGTTTGATAGATTATGATGTTTTGTTGAAGACTATCTTGACTCCATGGCCCAATAAGTGTTTGCTAATATGTGATTCAACCAGTTATACATTTTTGACCTTTTTCATTTCTAGAGTTAGCCATCTAATCATTAATTGAAAATCTTAAACCTATTGAGAGAGTCCTCTCAGGTTGAGGAGGCTAAGCCTCAACTAAAAGTCTGGTTTGAAAGAGTTACTCAGAGTCTACTTGATCAACGGCCTATCAGGGTCATTTGTGATAACACCCGCAAAATTTTCCAAGGTCCCAGATGCGCCACTGTATCATCCCTGGTCTCTACATCGCCCTGATATGAAGAGATCTCTCAATATCAGGATCCCAAGCCATCCTAATCAATGTGAGGCACACCTTGCTCCACTCGCTATCCAACCGGATATAGGTACCAGAAGGCTACTACATACCACCAGTAAATAGAGCATCATAATCATATAAAGTACTATCTGTCTCCATGTGCAACTGCTCTATTAAGTCATCCATCTCATGTAATCCAAGGGTGGGAACCTGATCTGATTCTTGTGGAAATAAATCCTTCCCTACACGAGCTTCCCATGAACTCCCCCTGTTGATCATCACTCCATGCCGGTGAAGTCCCCCAGGCCAACAAAGAATCACTAAAACCCACTAGAAGATCCAAATGATCTTCCCCTGTAGGAACTAAATCACCCCTAAGAGTAGCTGAACCATGAAATCCAGTGATGCCCGGGTCCCATGCCAGTCTCAGAGGGGTGCCACCATGCTGAATCTACACCACTCTAACTATGACATACTTCCCTATCGTGCAAAGACTATATCCTCCTCTCCTGGACCTTGATGGCGAAAAATCTATGAAGGCCAAGCTCATCTTGCAGTGACATCTCCATGATATAAATGTTTTTCCATCTACTATCAACATTAGTCTGGAGTAGTAACAAGGAAAACTGGCCTTGCCATGTGACGTAGTCCTTAGGGCTCCTCCATATGTCAAACCAAGGGTGATATGAGCCACTCTTTGTCCCGATCTCGCTCATCACAATACAAAGTGTCCCATCAACCAACTGTCTCATACCATCCTCTTAGGTATTTTTGCTCGTGATGTGAGCATGAAGAGATGATATCCAAGTCCCTCGTGTCAGTGTGCAATGCTGGAGAGTGATAAATATAAGCTCTCAATCGGCGTTGTGGTAAACTCGCTCTCCAAATATGAATGTTCCAAACCCAATAGTGTGCCTTATCTCCTCGTTCGAGGATCTCTCTACTGGAAACACTGCAACCACCTGTCGTGCATCATCATCCTTTGCTACACTCAAATACGTACCCCTACACTCCTCTGCATAACACTGAACTCCGTGGCACAAATCCATGCACCACTAGATGCCAATGCCACTATGCACCATAGGGAATCCCATATGTGCCCATGCATCCACCACTTTGCTAGTGCCTCCACCACAATGTGATCTACACATCCTCATCTTCCCAGGTACACCTAAGTGGCCCAACTCCTCACATGCAATTAGGAATAATGCTGCCATGTCGAACCTCATTAGCTCTAAGGCACAATGCATCAATGAGAGAGCATTGTCTCCATATAATGCTATGTCTATAAGCACCCTTGGATACAACGCTTCACGAGCCCAATGTCACACCATATGCTACTACATACCACCAAGTGTCCTTGTACTCAATGACGTGCCATTTTGCCCTGTGGCCTATCCCTATACACCATGGGATACCCCATGCCACTACTGTACCATCCTGTGTCGTCTTGTATCGTTCCTGTGTCACTGTACCTAGCATTCCCTGCGTGTACTCAGTGCGATGGGAATCTCTCCTCTTGCTCCAAAACACACCCCAACATGCTACAACAAACAACCATGCATCTATGTGCTTCTCTATAGGCCATTGCTCGTTACTGTATGATCATACCCTTCCCTGGATGTGATGGCCAAAAACTGAGACAATATGCGTTAGTCCGTACCCAAATGTCATTGTCATATCTACCTTCGCATCATCATACCCTCCGATGAATGGATCTGCCCTCCAAATCCTGCTGGAGGGACCCAAGAAGTCAATCTCCCTCGATACTAGTAGCGATGCCACCACTACTATGCTCCTCCATGTCCTTTGTGCCCCACATAACTATGGAGAATCCCGAACCCCATACAACGCACTGTCTGGTGGCCGACCAATGCCACCTCCTCCAACAATCTCCTGCCAAAGTGTGCTGATTATCTCGTGAATCCATGCATACACATCATAACCCAATGACCCATGGAGTTCACTTGCAAACTGACTAGCCACTAATGATGACTGAAACTTCCCCAGAAAATGTGTGCGCTTGACTGTTGGGTCAACGATACCAGCAATGTCACAGTCAATCTGCATATACAGAAAATGGTAGGTAGTCCCGCCTAGATCCCAATACCGGCCCAGGGCCCCAATATCCTCGATGCCTGAGCATGCTTACTGACTCTCACTCTAGCCTATAACTGACTCCATCAGCCTAGCCCACTCCACTGGGCACCAACTCAGAATCTCTCGCCATCCAACCTTGATAGAGGAATCGAATGCAAGAATACCTACACATCATAACAATCCCTCCATCCTACGAGTGTTGCACCCTGTGCAGCTCATGTCGCCTCATCTCACCATCCTGGTCAACATATGAGATCTGACTAGGTGGCTCAGTCTCTCTCTTTCCAATGGAAGCGGTGACCCAACAGTGCTGCTAGCCCTGTTTATGTATTCCTGAAGGGGGCTGCTCTGACACTCCCTTGTGCTCTCTAGTTGTGCCATTAAGGAATCCAACCGTTCCCCAATGTGGGGCAACTTAGTTGCTGACTCGACAAACCACTCTCATGCCCTCCAGCTCTTCATTGTGCAACAAAATAGCCTCTCGTACTGATGTGGCCTTCCCTTTTAAAGCTAGAAGTTCGCCTTGAAGCTGATGGAACTGCTGTGTGTGACCATCGTCCAATACCTTTGTATCTCCTAGCGCCTCCTCAGGGGCTAGCCCAAAGGATGGATGCACACCCTCCTCCATAGATACTCCAACATGCAAGACATTCTCACTAGTCAGTTGCATGTGATTGTCATCCGAAAATTCGGTCATAGCCCTGGAAGCCTCTGTACCTATCGGCTCCTCAACAATGGTGGAGTTGTCCCCCGACACCTCATAAACCTGTGATGCGTTGCTATCATCAGAGAAATTGGTCACAACCCTAGATACCCCATCAATGGATGCCTCAACAATGGGTGGTGTCTCACCAACGAATGTATGCTCAGCTGTCTCCTTGCCAACTATGGCCCCTTCAACTACTCTTTCATCTTCTTCCTTAATCTGCCTCACCATCCTTGCATAATTCTATCGGATTCCCCCTGATCGGTGTCTGTCTCTTAGTTCATGGTACTCCCAAAAAGAGAGGGCCGCTTGAATGTCATGTCCCAATGATTGGTATGCCTGCCAATTTGTTGCCAATGACTCCACATCAGCTGTAATAATGTCCCGATCCACCATTGTTGCATGAATTAGTTCCTTCCCCGAAGTAATGATCATTTGTTGAACCCTAATCACCTGATTCAAGGTTACTGCCATGGCGTCTGAGTTTAACCTTTATTCTGGTCTCGTCATAGAATGAGGGTTTCCCACAAGCTGAGCCAAGATTATTCTTTGATACCATTGTAATATCCCAAATGGAGAAATGACAGTAATACAAGAAATAATAGACTAAAATTACAACAATATGGAAAATACATTAAAAACATCAGGAAAGAGCCAAAATTGTTGAGCCATTTTTTTAAATCTATAGGTGAAAAACAAATACAATAGTGCCAAAAATAGTTAACACTCTAACCGGCTAAAGCTGGCTGAAATGACCCTCAGGTTTGCACACTAAAACACTGTTCTACTGTTGTTGCTGCTGGACTCTTCCTTTGCGCCGCCCTGTTGGAAATGCTACAGCTCTCCAACTTCAGACCGCTGGTTGGGCTGCTTCCACTGCTCAAAAAATTCTACGAATTTGGGAAGGTGATTCTTGCCCAAAACCCAGAAAAACCCATAAATGGTTTTCTCTAATTCCAACTTTCAAAATCTGCCCTTTTTGCCTAGCTCCTATCGCTGTTGGCTGAGTAGGGACTGCGTAAATGGGCTGATTTGATGCTCAGAAAATGCTAGGATTTCAACAGCAGACTCTACTAAAAAAACCTAGAAAAACACATAAATGGTTTTCTCTAATTCCAACTTTCAAAATCTGCCCTTTTTGCCTAGCTCCTATAGCTACTGGCTGAGTAGGGACTACGTTAATGAGCCGATATACTACTCAGAAAATGCCGGGATTTTAACCACAAACTCTACTTAAAAAACCCAGAAATATTTCTCTCAAACTCCAATCTTCAAATTTTGGCCTTTCTATGATTGCCCCTCTTCTAATTTCGAATTCTGCTGCCACTGAAGCACTGAAGACAATGAAGCACCAATTGGGAATCTGAATGATTCTCATTCCAATATCCCTAAAGCTCAATGAAACTCTTGAATGAAGTCTCCTCAAAAACTCCTGTCCTGAGCGGGCACTCGAAGTCCCTCGAGGATGAGGTTTGGATCTCCGCTCGGAGACACCTGTGTGATAAACAACACCGTAGACTCGACTAAACAACTCAAGCGTGCTCAAGTCATAAAGACCAGAAAATTAGAATAATCCACAATGATTTCCATGGCTGCCCTCACCCCCTTCTTATTATTGTGAAACCCTAAAAACCTTGGGTCCACTCATTAACTGCGCTATTACTTGGCCCCTTGGCATTCACACATGCTGCGCTACTTTCTTGGCCTCTTGGCCCCACAAGGTGCTGCGCTATTCACACTAGCTTTGGAAAAGAGGTTTTATTCAAACTGTCGGGTTTATGGGTCCTTTCACCCTTTTATTCACCTACTAAAATTAAGAAAACAAAATTGGAAAAATTTAATATTTTTAATTAGCTATCAGCTAATTAGGAATATTACATCAAACCCAAGTGGAGGGATTTGTTGTATTTGTTGTGTTGCAATATAACTTGTGAGGGTCATTATGCTCTGATAGTTTTATACCACATCCATTTATTGATGTTTTTTACTAGCCATAAGCTTAATTTGCCTTATTTCTTGTATAAGATCCTAGCCAAAATGGAAAAGGTGTACTAGTTAAAGCATCAAAACCCTGAAAGGCCATTGCTTCACCACAATATCGTATGTATTTTGGTCAAACACCATTTATCTAAGACCGACCATGAATGGAAAACTTTCCTTCTTCCAAACGGTTACCAAGAACCCTTGGCTTCTAATTTATCCTGATGTGACACCGAGGGTTTCAAAAAATCCTCCGCCTCCTGACCTGGCTTCATCTGATTCTAGTGCCATTGAGGAAAACGAGCTTGAGTAGTCTTTTTATGAGGAACAGTTGTATTTTTCTGACAATGATTGGGTTGAAAACCTTGATACTCTACATGTTCACATTACTAGGAGTAGGGTTAAAGACACCCCGTTTCATCATACATGATTGAGAATAGAATCTAAGAAACGGGAGGAGCATTCAAATTTCCCAAACTATAACCCTCGCACATAATCTACACATCAAGAGCTAGAAGGCCAGTCTGATCAAAATCTTGAGTCTAAAGTTTAAATTAAATAGGCAGAAAGAAAAATATCCAGAATGAGGCGCAATAGGAGAAATAACTCCTTTAAGTGTTTGTGGATCTAGAAACAAATGTTGAGCCTGTACCAAAAAAGGCCAAACCACAAATTCATGATAGTTTTGATTTTCTTGATGATAGGAGCTATGCTCTTGATGTCGATAGTATTAATGGGAAAGCCTCTTAGGACGATTCCTATGTTAATGAAAACCTACCAAATATTTACTGAAATCAACAATTTTTACTTACTGTCCCTCGTTTGAATTGTCGTATCAACCAATTATTACATGCAAATGAACATCTCAAAGCATCGAATCAAGCTAGGGAAAATAAAAATGAACATAAATCATTTAGTTTGGAAAGAAAATCACAATCCTCTGGTACACATATTATTGTTAAATCATATGAGGTCAATGTGATAATCTCTGCATATTTAAATAATTTAAGGCATGCTAAATAAATATTTTTATTGTTAATATATTTTTCAAGTTCGAAGATTTGAAGGTATGTTCTCATTATGATTTTTATTGCTAAAATTAAAATACTGTTACAAAACCTAAGATTTTGTAACAACCCTCCTTTGTCAACAATATCAATTATTGATCTTGTCTCTTTTTTATTTGTAAGAGGTCTCCCTATTGACTTAAGGAATGTTCTTAGTTTCCACGAAACAAAGCACTTTGGATATATATGCCACTCTCACAAATCTAGTGAAGGATTCCTGATAGTTCTTTTGTTTATTTCTTTTTGTCAATTCAGATATGACCAGCTAGGCAAAAAAACAATGTGTATTTTTTGGAAAAAATAGTTTGGATTTTAGAGTTCGAAGTTAGACATGGCTAGTAGAGGTGCATTTATATAAACCTCTCGTTTTGAAAGGAGAGGAGGCGGGCGGGGGGTTGGAGAAAGGAAATGCTCGTTATTTTGTGACTGTGGAATATCATTATTAATAATCATAAGCTTATGGAATTGGTTTGATTCAGTTGCATTAGATGAAATTTCATCATAAAAGTGGCTTCCTAAGGAAAAATAATAAAATAATAGTTAAAATAATAAAATAAGAGTTATGAATTTTGGAGGGAAACAAGAAAACTAATTTTTTTAATTGTATTTTTTCAATTATATCCTTATAGGTTTACTCAAATTTCAAGTTTAGACACTCATTAGATGCAGAATTAAATTCCACATCCAACGAGTACACATTATGCATACTTTTGAGATGACCCACCTTGATAAAAATTGCAGATACATCAAAAAAATGTGTTTTAACACGTTTTTTTAATGTATATGCAATTTTTATCAATGTGAGTCCTCTGAAAAGTATGCATAATGGGTACTCGTTGGATGTGGAATTTAATTTTGTGTCTAATGAGTGTCTAAACTTGAAATTTGAATAAACCTATAAGGAGATAAGCCAAAAATAGAATTAAAAAAATAGTTTTTCTTCTTTTGTGATTTGATTCCATAAACAACCAAAAATGTCTATTGTATTTATTTTCTAATATACATTACTTCAACTTGTATTTGTTTACACTCGATCGATATCGCTCTCTAGTGACTTGTGTCTTGATATTGATAATTGATCTGGACATTCATCTGATCTAGATTGTTGTAATTTTATTCCGGAGATTTGGATTACAAAGTAAGGTCATTATTTGTATGCAAATTAAATTAATGTCTACGCTGTAATGATTTCTCATATGTATCACTATTTTGATTATTAGATTATTTGGTTTATTCATAAACTAATGATCGAAATATGTTAAGTTAAAAGATATTGTTACAGTTGCCCTTTATGTACACCTCAACCAATAATTAGGAATTAGAATGCAACAGATAGTTTTCTTCATTTATTCTTGATGCAATTAATTAAAGCAAACACAGTTTGATTTGCATTCGTTTAAAAGGATAACAAACATGAATTTTTGTCGTAGCTTCCCTTTTATTTATTTGCATGAAGAATTAGTTTTAATTTTAATTTATAATTACATATAAGAATTAAAATTATGTTTTTTTTTCGATTAATATTTCTTGCAGAGATAATTATAATCCATTCTTTTGAACCAATTACATTATGTTTTGTTTTTTTCATTTTTTATACCATAATATTTTTATTATTTTCACATACTTTATTGAATTTTTATTACTATCGATAACCCGATTTTTGTATAGTATATCTAATAGTTTTATGTGTATAATTGGTAGTTTAGATTTAGCATATTAGTTAGCCTATAAATTGTATTTTATCATTTATTAAACAATAGATTTACGTATATTAACAATATTTTAGGTTTCACATAGATAAAGTAGGTTAGGATTAGTTTTCCCCTAGTGTTCTTCTTCACAAGAGGAGGAATCTAAAGGCTAATGGAGCCTTAAAACACGCTGAGAGTGACCACTGTAGGTTTTAACCCTGAACAAAAATTATCTACACACGAATCTTATAACAGAAAATAAACAATAGCGAGAGCATAAAACATAAAACAGATGAACACAGAGATTTTCCCCTGGATCCCAAAGAAGGACGACCAGCTTGATTTTTCATTATATTCCTTTTAGTGTTACAACACATATATATACATGCCGAAACATACATAAACCCCAATCCAATAACCCTGGATTAGAACATAACCGTAGTTCCCTTGACCGGATCTACAAAATACCAGGGGCTGAAAACCATCGTACCCCAAAACCATGTGCAAAATCATGCACAAAACATGGGTGGGTCCGCCTATGAGTGGGTCCGCACACCAAACAAATTTTCACCGGGGCGTTGCCCCAGACCCCAACAGTGGGGGCTGCCTCCCTCCTTGTGACCCCCCTGCTGCGCCCGGCTCAACGTACAATGCGTGGGGCTAGTCGTGGAAAGAATATAACACATACCCAACATTCTCCCACTTGTTGTTTTCTTTCCACAGGGGGCCACATGAGAGCTTAGTCATTGGGCCAATTCTTCAACACCCATTGTTTCTCTCAACCAAGAGAACTTCTGAGTGATCACAGACTTCATCAATGCATCTGCAACATTCTTCAAAGTGTCCACCTTTACCAGCAACAACCTTTTTGCCTCAACCATATATCTAACAAAGTGATATTGAAAATCAATGTGCTTTGTATTTGAATGGTAAGTAAGGTTCTTAGCCAAGAAAATTGCACTTTGGCTATCACACTCTATCCTTATAGCTTGCTGTACCAACCCCATACTTGAACACAATCTCTGCAACCAAACTGCTTCCTTGCTTGCATGAGTGGTTGCTATGTATTCTGCCTTTGTAGTTGAAAGAGCCACTACAGACTGTCTTTTACTCATCCAACCTACTGCGCCTCCAAATAGGCTAAACACATACCCACTTGTAGATCTTCTTTGGTCTAGATCTCTAGCCCAGTCTGTATCAACAAAACCACGAATGTCCAACATTATTTCCAATCCTGGTCTTCCTTGGTAGCACAAGCCATAATCAGTGCCACATAAATATCCGAAAACCGCTTCACCGCCGCCGTCCAATGCTCCTTTCCTGGGTTTGACATAAACCTACTCAATACTCCCACTGAATGTGCAATGTCTGGTCTAGTACAGACCATTGCATACATCAGGCTACCCACTGCACTTTCATATGGAACACGAGACATATACTCCTCTTCTTCTTGTGTCTTGGGACACTGTTCAGCAAACAACTTTACACCTACAGGAATAAGAACATTCACTAGTTTACTATCCTGCATATTGAACCTCTGCAATATAGTTTCGAAATACTTCCTCTGTTTTAACTAGAGCGTCCTCTTTGCCTGATCTCTCTTAATTTCCATGCCCAAAATATAGTTTGCAGCACCAAGATCCTTCATGTCGAATTTGGAGAACAGTTGGGTCTTCAAATCATGGATAATTTCGAATACCTAAATAAAGAACATATCATCCACATATTGCACCAAATAAATAACACTACTACCAATTAATTAAAGCAACATGCTGATCCTCCTTGTTTTCGGTGAAGTTCGTGTAGGCCAAGTCTCGTATATAGGTATCAAATTTTTGATACCAATAATCCTTGGTGACCGTTTTAACCCATACAGACTCTTCAACTCGCATGCCGCTCTTTCTTACCTCACTATAAAGCTCAAAGGATTCCATGTAGATTCTCTTCGTATCCCCGTGAAGAAATGCTGTCTTCACATCCATCTGTTCTATCTCAAAATCAAATGCAGCAGCAACAGATAAAAGTAATCTAATAGAAGTAACCTTGGCAGCAGGAGAAAAAATATCACCAAAATCAATTCCCGACAATTGGGAATAACCTTTTGCTACCAACCGAGCTTTGTATTTCTCCACCTTGCTTTTTACATTCATCTTCTTCTCTGTCTGGTTTTTTACCAGAGCCTTAAATTCTTTAAATTTGTCAAAGATTTCAGATTTTTTCATCAAGAAATATATCCATGTATTCCTTGAGAAGTCATCTATGAATGAAACATAGTACACAGAATTTCCCAGTGATGGAACTGACACAGGTCCAAACACATCACTGTGCACAAGTTCTAATATCTTGTTCGCCCTCTTAGCACCAGAAGGAAAACTCACCCGATTCTGCTTTCCATATACACAATGTTCACAAAAATCGAAATCCAGAGAGAAATTAGACATACCTTCTACCATACCATTTCTATGCAGTATCTGAAGGCCCTTCTCTCCAATATGTCCAAGCCTTTGATGCCATAGTATGGTCTTTTCTCCAGACAACAGTCCTCCACTTTCGTGAACCATAGAACTAACCATAGAACCGTTACACCCATCAATAATAGGGTTACCTTGTATCTTGTACAGAGTTCCAGTCCGAACTCCCCGCATTAATACCAGTGCTCCCCGAACCATCTTGCAAGCATCTTTCTTGAACACTGTTTTTACACCCGCATCATCCATCTTGCTTACAGAAATCAGATTTCTGGCCAATGTAGGAATATGTAGAACACCAAGAAGTGTTCTAATCCTTCCACCTTGCAACTTCAGCTTGAACTTTCCACGTCTGACGATTCTGGCCTTCCTATCATCTCCTAGGAAGACATCACCACCATCAAATTTCTCATACTCGCAGAACCACTCCCGATGGGGAGTAAAGTGAAAGGATGCACTTGAGTCAATTAACCATGACTCATGATCTACATGTGTATTTGAAGAAGAAGCCAAATACACATCCCCGCCTTCATCCGAGGTGGTTTTTGCCTCTGCAGAAGGAGCATCATCAGATCCCTTTCATTTCTCAGGAGCTTTAGATCTGCACTCCTTTTTGTAGTGCCCCCTTCCCTTCCACATTTCCAGCACACACTTACAAACTTTCCAGGAGATTTATATCTCCCTCTAGATTTAGATCTCCCACTCGAAACCTTATTCTTTTTTCTATTCTAGGACCTTCCTCATACAGATAAGGCATCTCCATTCTGACCCTCCATATTTCTCCGTCTCATTTCCTCCGACAGCAAGGCCGAGACAATGTCATCAAAATTCAAGGTAGTTGTATTGCTACCTATTGCAATAACCAGACTGTCCCACGAGTTTGGTAGAGAACACAACAAACTGATGCACTTATCTTCATCTGAGATTTTAATATCAACAGATGACAGCTGACTTACCACAGTATT
The DNA here is from genome assembly GCA_034641835.2 of Pinus albicaulis. Taxonomy (NCBI): domain Eukaryota; kingdom Viridiplantae; phylum Streptophyta; class Pinopsida; order Pinales; family Pinaceae; genus Pinus; species Pinus albicaulis. The sequence continues at coordinate 529,221,877 of CM076573.1, read as the reverse complement.
GAAGGCATTTAGATGCTCTATCACCGAGTCTCCATCCTTCATCCTCAGGTTATACAACTTTTTCCGCAGGAACAACTTATTCACTAGAGACTTAGATTGATACAAAGTCCCTAGCTTATCCCACAAGGTCTTCGCCGTAGCTTCCCCAGATACATTCAACAATACTGAATCTGAGACACACAACCGTATTGTGCTCTTAGCCTTCTGATCTAGTTTCTTCCAGTCTTCATCTGAAATTGCCGTTGGTTTAGTACCTAGTGGATCTACCGCGATCCACTAATCTTTATCCACTAGCAGATCCTCCATCTTGAGCTTCCACAACTCAAAAATCTGACCATTAAATTTCTCGATCTCTATCTTTCGACAGCTTGCCATCTTCTTTCACCGCAAGAATCGATCCCGCAGATCTCCCACTGAACAAGGTCTACCTCAGGCCCGAGCAAAAAATCCTTAGCAGCAAAGACGTCCCCTTGAAGCTGAAACAACTCTGATACCAAATTTAGGTTTTAACCCTAAACATAAATTATCTACACACGAATCTTATAACAGAAAATAAACAATAGCGAGAGCATAAAACATAAAACAAATAAACACAGAGATTTTCCCCTGGATCCCAAATCGGGACGACCAGCTTGATTTTTCATTATATTCCTTTTAGTGTTACAACACATATATATACATGCCGAAGCATACGTAAACCCCAAATTAATAACCCTGGATTAGAACATAACCGTAGTTCCCTTGACCGGATCTACAAAATACCAGGAGCCGAAAACCATCGTACCCCAAAACCATGTGCAAAATCATGCACAAAACATGGGTGGGTCCGCCTATGAGTGGGTCCGCACACCAAACAAATTTTCACCGGGGCGCTGCCCCGTACCCCAACAGTGGGGGCTGCCTCCCCCCTTGTGACCCCCTTGCTATGCCCGGTGCAACGTACAACGCGTGGGGCTAGTCGTGGAAAGAATATAACACATACCCAACAACCACATCAACCATACAAATATATTTAAATAGCTTCGATCTGGGTCACTTCTCCCTTGACAAAGGTCATAAAACCTGCATCAACAAGATGACGTTAGAAGGAGGGCATAACCAAATTTAAATGGAAAAGGGCAGCCATAAGAGACAAAAATATTAGGTCCTCTATTGTCACAAGGAGTCACACTGATACTCCACCTACTAAAACTTTTGTTAGTTCTCGACCCAAACATGAATAAACCAACAAAAAAGCTACCACTCCAACCTAATTACATATTCGATCTGAAATTGACGAAATTATTAAAAGATCTCACTAAATTCTCTCTAGAAATCAACATATATTGGAACAAACTAGCTCTATTCAAAGAAGACTATATCAAAAATTAGTCACTTCTCTTGATCTTCAATTACAAGAACCCACAGTACTAGATCCCCAGGCAGACATCCCTCAAACTACTACCAGTCTTAATGATATGTTGCAAGATATTTGACTGGGAGGATCATTGATCTTAATTAGTCCGTGTTTGATACATCCGCGGGTGAGTTCAGTGAACCGACTCTTTTTTCAGGATCTGGTTCTCCTCCTTCTCCACCAATATCACCTTCTTCTTTTGGATAATCCTCTAGTGAAGAAGACTCTTTTGAGTTATCAAAATCTGAAGGATCCCCAAGAATGGAAAACAAGTAAGGTAATTTTGGAAATAACCAAGGAAACCAACAAAACAATCCTGCAACTCCCAAACTTGATCATGATGCTGTTTTTATTCCTAGTGTACAACATCCCCTGCTTAGAAATTCTCACAAGTTTCTCCCCAAATTCGACCTTGATTCTAAGCAGCCAACCAGGGATCATATCAAGGCACTTATGCTAGCTATTAAATAAAAAATTGTCTGACATGAAGATGTAGTTTGAAAATTGTTCCCTTACCCATTTGAGGGGAAGGCTACTACCTGGTACTTCACCCAAACCTCTCAAAGCATTATTTCATGGGATCAATTTGAAACTGAATTCTTGGAGAAATTTAGAGTTTATAACCCCCAAAGGTTTTGGTTATATAATTTTCAAACATGAAAATGGATAACAAGGATAAGTTAAAAGATTTCAATGTTAGGTTCCTTTCACTAAAGAATAAAATTCCCATTGAATCTATGTTTGCTTAGAATTTGATTATTGCCTATTGTTGTCCTCTGAGATAATTCTAGTTCAATTAATCATGCTAGAGCATCTATAATGTTTTGTTTGTTTTAATTTGGGTTTTTGGATGACCAATGTATTAAGAAAATATAAACATATGTCTTTAAATTTTTGATAATATTAACTATTAAGAAAAGGGTCATTGCTTTACTTCAAACAATGATTTAATTTTGCATTTGTGAAGGCAGAAACTGTAAGAAAATATGCTCAGTTAAATTTTCAGATTGAATTTTTAATTTATCACAAGTGTGAAAGACTGTCAAACAATGTTTAACAACTCAACAAAACATACTTAATATTATGAAGATTAGTGACACTTAATTGATATAGAAGGGCTTATAAAAACATATAGTTCAATAAGTCATTCTCTAAAATGGATTATAACTTCATAGGATTTAAGATAGACTGAAACATGATTTTTTCTTACCTACTTATCTTCATAAAAATCAAATATATGCATAAAACAAATTGAAACGAATACTAGAAAAACTTACAAGGAGACAAACTGATTGAAATAAATCCAGAATCCTTTTATTTATCATCAATGATAAAAAAGATCATACACTTCTGCTTACAAATGCTCATCCAAGGGTGCAACTGGATGGATGAATGAGTCAATGAAGTCTGCAAAAGAAAATTTATATGAAATAGATTTGACCAATTCTGTCCAATGAATCACTGACTGGTTAATTTCCTGATCATCCTGCTTGTACAATGTGATAAGTAGTGAATCTCCATGCTGAAACAGAAACATATGAATAACTACAAAGGTGTACTTAAACATTCCTTGGGTTTTTAGATTCATCAATTGTTCATGCATATTATCAGCCAAAAATTGATTGTAATTGTACATGAATGCAGGCTGATGATCTTTAGAAAAGATACAAAAGTAACCAAGGATGGGTTCATCTACTATTCTGTCATCTGGATATCCTAATAAAAAATAAACTAATGAGATGATGTGTCTGGTAGCCTCAAGAAACATGGAGGATGGATAAGGTGGGTTTTTCTTTGGAAATTCAGCATCATCAGGAATGAAGGTCTCAAAAATTTCAGCTCTCTTAGGGAAAGTGAGCTTATGATATGGATCCATAAAAGAAGCTTGGGAGAAAAGGCTTAAATAGTAACTCTCTGGGATCAGTAATATATTGTTAATGGTTTCTGGAGTGATAGATATCAAAATGTTTCCATTCTGAGCTACCACTTCTCTTTTGATGGGATCATACTTTTTTTGGCACCAGGTGACTAGATCTGGATATTCATGGGTTTGAGAGAATGAAAACAAAGGTAACAGGGATTCTCAGAGCTTAATGTAATCTTGATGATCTAGATACTTCTGTTTTAGCCACAGGTGCAATTCAGGAAGTTCAAATTCACACTCTGTGTCAATGATTTTGAAGTATGAATTAGCTAAGGGAATATGGTCAAGATAAACTGGGGTAGAAACAACAGGGTTTTCCTTAGAGGCTAGTTTTTGGATTTTTCCCTTGGGGGCCATGTGATCTGCAGAGAAATAGAGAAGGAATATTACTGTTAAGCTATTTAGCATATGTAAGAGAGTATATCTAACATAAATGTCTATTTGATAGGATGGAAAATAACTGAGATGATAATGCAATGTATCTTCTGTAAAAATTTGCAACACGACAACAAATCATAAATGTATCAAAGGTGGTAGAATATATGGTGAGGTTTTATTTATAATGCTGCTCGAATTACTTTTATGGGGTGACTATTGGGAAAATATAACTGTGGAGGTTTAATGCTAACGGTACAGGGGCTGGCGTGGGATGAAATGGATAAACAACGACTATGGAGCAGGCTTAACAAGACGTACATGTGTTGACCTTTTATTTGGCATCGGGAAATGGTCAGGGGATTAAAGTCAAAGACCATTGGCGGGAGTAAAAATCGGAGATGGGAGGAAAGTGGATTTCGTTGTGAAGGCAACACATCGATGATGGCCCACCATGAGAAAACTACTTTTCAGACCCCCCTCCCCCCTATCGTTAACAAGAAATGGGAAAGGGGGGTGCGAAAAGGCTTCCCTGTCGTTGATTTGGGTGGGGAATAGATCAAACGTCGGATCTTGCCTAATCATTAAACCTAATACGACAAATATTATTTTTCGCTTGCAGACTTTGGATAAAGGTAAAAGTGCTTTATTACAAGTTTAATTAATCGCTAAATGAAAGCAATTAACTAATCTAAATAATTTTAACCTTTAATCAATTTTTTGGGTGCATTTAAAAAATTTGCCACTATTTTACTTTGTTTTATTCAAACTAAGAAAATATTTCTTTTATTTCTTTTCAAACTATCCCTAACATTTTTAGATATTTTCCTTCATTTTTTAGATCAATCTAATCCTAACATTTTATGATGTGAATAATTTATTGTTTATCAATCCTAACATTTTTTGTTTTTGTCTATTCATATCCAAACTTAATATTTTTAAAAATTTTCATTTTTTTTTTCTAAAATGCTACCTCATCAAAACCAAATAATGTTACAACATTGGCTCCAATTGGGGACTGCTTCCTCCTGTAGGATGCAGAGAACAAGCAGATCCAAGTGCCTTCTTCTCGGGCTAATGGAGTAGTTGTTGAGAAAACAAACAGACTTAAAAATTTAAATAAACCAATATATGTACAATGATGAATGTGAATGATTTTTATGCATCTTCAGTACTTGATGTAGTGCTTTAGGTATCTTCCATTGATTGGAAATGAAGAAAACTGTCCTTCCAAGTTTTGCAATATGAAAGTATTTTTACCCTTTACTTCTGCAATGCTAAAAGGTCCAAACCAGAGGTTGTCAAATTTTCCATGTTTTCCTCTTTCTTCCCTCCTAGTATCCCATCTCAATACTAAATCTCCTTCTCTGAAATCTCTTTCTCTAGCTTTTATATCAAAGAGACTTTTCATCTTGTTCTGATATTTCCTAAACTTATATTGAATTTCATCCATGTTTTCATTTAGTTCAATGATCTGATTTATCCTCCATAAACCAACTGAAATGGAGATTTTCCTGTAGATATATTTGGAGATATTATATTAGCTGTAAAAATGCATAAATGAAGTGACTGTCCCAATTTTTCTTATGATCTTCTAAAGTATTCTTGATTACCTTAACCAGGATCTTATTTGATGACTCCGCTAGACCATTTCCCTGTGGATACTAAGGAGTAGAATTATGTAATAAGATTTGATACTTTTGACAGAATTCAATCATTTTCACACTACTAAATGCTGATGCATTATCAGTTACTATCTGCTGAGGACATCCAAATCTAGACATAATGTTTTCTTCAATGAATTTGATCACTACAGTGTCTGTGGGATTTCTAATTGGAATTTACTCTACCCATTTAGTGAAGTAATCAATTGTATTTAGTATCCATCTATGCTGGTTGCTTGATGCTGGATGAATTTCCCCTATGAAATCCAATCCCCACTGTAAGAAAGGTGCTGAAACTAATACTGGAACCAAAGGAAGGGCTGCAAGTTTTTTCTTTCTAGCAAAAATTTGTCATGTAATGCAGCTTCTAACCTTTTCTCCTAATTGTGAAAACATAGTAGGCCAATAGAATCCCGCTCTCAATATTTTATATGTTGTGGCTCTCCAGGCATAGTGTCCACCATATATACTTGCATGAAAGTGCTCAATAATTCCTTATGTTTCACTTTTTGTCAAGCAAAGTAAAAGGATATTGAGTGGATCCTTCCAATATAAAGTTTCATTGATGATACAGTAATTTACAACTTTTAACTTAAGTGTCTTACATTGATTTATTGAAAATTGAGTAGGACACTCAAAGTTAATAAGAAAATGTACAATATCAGAATACCATTCTAATAGCAATTTTTTTTCATCAATATGAACAGGGACTGATTGATTTGAAGATGAAGGTTCTTGTGTGTTATTTCCTTCTTAACCTTGGGAAGGTTCTTGTGGATTCTCCCCTTGAGAGTTTGGAGAAGGTTCTTGTGTATTCATCTCTGAAATTTCAAAAACAGAATTTATCCCCAAAACTTTACAATTAGATTCAACTAACAATTTGGCAAAACCTCGACCCTTTACTAACTTTGTAGTTTTGATACTTAGATCAAATTCAAGGATTTGGGTAATCCATATTCCTCTTCTCCCATTAGTTTCTGGTTGAGCAAGGACAATTTTTACAGCACTGTTGGGAACATAAGCAATAATGGTTGAGTGGAGGACATAAATTATGAAGGAATTTAAAGCTTGAACTAGGGATTAAGCTTGCTTTTTAATAATTTCATACTTAGGTTCTGCATATCTCATGAATTTACTGAAAAAGGCTATAGGTTGATCATCACCATCCTCATTCTTCTGTAAAAGGACATCAGCGAAAGTGATTTCAAAGGCAAAGGAAAATAAACTAAAGGGTTCAAAATAATTAGGGCTAGCTAAAGTCGGGGCTTCAGAGATGTCATTTTTAATCTGGTCAAAAGCATATTTAGCAGGTATGGTACATTTAACTTCATGAATCTTCTTTATCATATCAGTGATATCCTTAACTATTTCAACATAGTTAGGAATGAATCTCCCTAGGAAGTTAATTTTTCCAAGAAAAGCTTGTATCTCCTTCTTATTCCTTGGCGATAAAAGTGTTTGGATTTCTGATACCCTTTTAGGATCAATCACCACTCATTCCTTAGAAATGATGTGATCGAGAAATTTTCCTTCTCTGATAGAAAACAAAGACTTATTGGGATTGAGTGATATCCTTAATTTTCTACACCTGTCAAAAAATTTCATCAAGTGTTTTAAATGTTTCTGATCTGAGTTAGAAAAGACAATAAGGTCATCAAGATATATATATATATATATATATTACCCACAAAAGCTAAGTCCATAGCTCTTTGAAATGTTGCTCCAACATTTGTTAATCCAAATGGCATCTTGGCATACATAAATGTACCCCAAGGAGTGCTAAAAGCAGTCTTCTCTCTGTCTTCTGGACTAACCATCAAGCATTGAAAGTATATTTGCACCTGAAACTTTTTGAAGCAACCGATCCATTTTGGGTAATGGGTAGTTGTCTTTTAAGGATGTCTTTCTTAAGTTCCTGAAGTCTACACAAAGTATGATTTCCCCATTCTTCTTCCTAACATGAAATAAATTAGCTACCCAATATGAGTATCTTAATGGAACTATGATCTGAGCATCAAGTAACTTAAATTCTTTCTCTATGGTAGGGATCAATACTGGATTGATTATTCTTAATTTTTTCCTATAGGATTTGACTTCAGGTTTCAATGGAATTTTATGCTCAATGAGAGATGTATCATAAGTTTTTAATTCAGCATAAGACCAAGAAAAAACATCCTTATAAGTTTTAAGAAGTTTCAGATATTCTTTTTTTACTTCCTAAGGTAGAGATGCACAAATTCTAATGTTCCTAATATCTTCAGGTGTTCCAATGTTAAATTCTTCAATATCCTCTTCAGGTGAATTTGATAGTGGATTCTTGGGAACATCATTATGGTCAAATAACTTCTCTAGAGGGACTAGACCTTTAGGAATAAATTTTTTTGACAATTGAATGATATTATGGTCAACCATCATTGAATTTAAGTCAAAGGTTTCATTTTATTTATTAAATTCATTCATATTTGATTGATCTTCTTCAATTTGCAAAACAGAGAATTAACCAATGACCTATATAAAATATTTTAGCTGTTCACCATCTTCAAATTTTTTCCAATATTTAAGATTGTCAGGGATAGATGGCCTATATTTGACTTGAATTTTATATTGCACTTGTATTTGATTTGGAATTTTAAATGAACTAGATGAAACAACTAGGGAGTCTGCATGAATGTTCTCATTTTTAGGGATAACAGTAATATTAAATGCATGAAATAAATTTTCCACTGAATTTCCAAACCTCATTTCTGTAAGACCTAAGCCTAGGATGCTTTGTTTGAAAAATATTCCTAAATTGTTTAACTATGAGTTCATAACCACTGAAAAAACTTAGGTTCCGCACTTTAAGACTCCTAGCTAGCTCTAAACCTAGAAGAAAGGCTTCATACTCTGCAACATTATTAGTAACATCAAAATCAAGCTTGCAGGATTGGATTATGTTTTCTTTTTTTGGTGAAATTAAAACAACACCAGCTCCAACTCCATATTTAGAACGAAACCCATCAAAATACAGTTTCCAAATATAAGTTTTGACAATTTTTGGGGTTTCTACAACATCTTCAATTTTAAGTTGAGGATTTTGTAAATTATTTGAAGATAATTAGAAACAACCAAAATCTTGGTCAACTGCATATATGGGATGATTTCTAGCTTGATCTGCTTTACAAACAATATGAATGAATCTGACCTCTCTATATAACCTAAGGTTTTCACCCCCATATACATGAATTGTAGCAAAAGACATATCCATCTGAAGGCTCCCTCCTAACTTAGCACAACAAGATCTTGATAGAAGCATTCCAAACTTAGGAGGGATATGAGTGACAACAATATCCAAAAGTACACTTTTCACAGGTATTTGGGCTAAGGTTACCACTAAGTCTTTTATGAGTGCTAGACATGGTACCCTTTTAGAATAAAAGGTATATAGGTCATGGTAAGATCGAGTAATTTCCAAATTTAACTGATCAATAATAACCTTTGGCATAATATTATGTGAGGCTCCAGAATCTAACATACAATTATATAGCAAAGAATCACGTGTTTTCAAAGTAACATAAAAATGTGGCACTGTTTCATCTATTATGTCAGAGCTTGGACAAAATACTACTAAGGGGTTTTCATCTTGTAGACTAATTACATCCCCCCCAACATCCACACTTGAGTTTTGAATCCATTTTGTGACTTGATTTTTTTATCTAGGGTAGTAGAATAAGGACTAATGGAATACTTCAACTTATACATTCTAATATTTATGGACCCATGCGTGTGACCTCTTTCTTGTGGATGAATTTTCTTGCAAGACATGGATTTTATTCTTAAATAAAAAGGACCAAGCATTTGATATGTTTAGAGACTTCAAGGCACTGGTAGAAAATCAAACCAGAAAGAAGATCAAAATTAAAAAAAATTAGGACTGGCAATGGAGGAGAATTCACTTCACATGAATTCATTGAATTTTTCAAGGAAGGAATAATTAAGAAGAAGACCATCGTACCTTATAATCTTGTAAAAAATATTGTAGTTTAAAATAAAAATAGCACTTTCATGGAAACATCCAAATCCATGTTGCATGATAAAAAGTTATCAATATTTCTATGGGGATAAGCTACTAAAATTGTTGTCTGTGTTCAAAATATAACAACTCACTGAGTCTTAGGTGACAAGACTCCCGAAGAAGCCTTCATAGGTATGAAGCCCAAAGTTGGATACTTGAGGATATTTGGCTTCCCTGTTTACTTTCATGCGTCGAAGGAGAAAAGGACCAAGATGGAAGCTTTAGGAAAGAAAGGTACCTTTATTGGTTATTGTAAATATTCTAAAGCTCATAAAATATATATTCTTGGTTAAAGGAATATAGATTTTAGCATGGATGCGGAATTTGATGAAAATGTTTCTCTTTGAAAAGTAAGGGACACACCTCCCCTTGCCAATGTTGAAAGAAAGGATGATGACATGGATGTACAAAAAGAGCACATGCCTAAGGTTGAGTCTGATTTTACCAATGATCCCATGGAACCCATGGATCCTTTAGATACCCATCCATGTGATCCTCCCTCTTCTATAAATATTCCATTATGGCTCAGTGTAAAATTTGTAGAATGTTGAGAGATATGTCGCCGAAAGAGGAGCCTTCATAGAAAGCAAGAAGCCATGTTGATACCAGGGATATGTTGTAGCAATGAGAAAACTTAGATAGGTTGAACCATGCACCTTTGAAGAAGTTGTGAAAGAACAATTTTGGAAGGATGCCATGGTTGAAGAATATGAATCCATCATGAAGAATGATGTATGGGAGGTGGTTCCAAGGCCGAAAGGTAAATATGTTGTGACTTCGAAATGTATCTACAAAATTAAGCATGGTGTTGATGGTAGTGTTGAAAAGTACAAGGAAAGGTTCGTAGCTAGAGGTTACTCCCAAAAAGAGGGAGAGGCCTATGATGGGATTTTTGCACCTGTTTCCTGATATACTACCATTTGATCTATCATTTCTCTTGCTACTACCCAAGGATGGACTCCTCACTAGATGGATGTGAAGATTTCATTTCTACATGGCATTCTCAAGGAGGAGGTATACTTGGAGCAAACACAAGGATTTGAGGAGCATGACAGGAAGACTCGTGTGTAGACTAAATAAAGCTCTTTATGGATTGAAGCAAGCCTCTAAGGTTTGGTATGCCTGCATTGATATGTATCTAATGAAGCTTATATTTACTAGAAGAAATGTTAATTTGAACCTACACTATAAATTTAACCATGGTATGCCTTTGATTTTGGTATTATATGTCAATGATTTATTCTTGATAGGTGGAGAGTCTCTTATTCTCCAATGTAGGAGGGATTTTTCCACTGAGTTTGAGTTGAAAGACCTTGGTTTGATGCACTAATTTCTAGGCCTAGAGGTGTGGCAGCGCCCTGTAGAAATTTTTCTTTATTAAGAAAAATATGTTGTCAAGTTGTTGGAAATATTTGCGATGGTGGAGTGCGATCCGATGGCCACTTGATGGAAATAAACTTCAATAAATTTGTGGTGAAGATGCATGACATGGTTTGGTGAATCCTTATGAATACCAACAACTGATTGGGGCAATGATGTTCTTAGTGAAAATTAGACCATATATATGCTTTGTTGTTAACACTTTGAGTTAGTTTGTGGTGGAGTCAGTACATGCACATTAGGTCACTACTAAGCATGTGTTGAGATACCTACATGGAACTATCAATCATGGATTGAGATATTCTTATAGTGAGTTGAGACTTCATGGATATACTAATGCTGAATAGTTTGGTAGTGTTATTGACAAGAAGATAAAATTTGGGTGTTGTTTTAGCATGGGGTATGCCATTATAACTCGGATGAGCAGGAAGCAGAAGTCTATGGCACTTAGCATGACTGAGGTTGAGTACATTGTTGGTATCATGGCTAGTTGTGAGGAAATATGGTTGAGGAAATTCTTTGGTGAGTTTTTTGAGTAGGTAATAGATATGAATATGGTGATAAGAAGAGTGGGATTCGACTTTCAGTGAATGTTGTGTTTCACGACAGGTCCAAGAACATTGAGATTAGATATCACTCTATATGGGATATGGTGCAGAGAGGAGCAACATTGCAAGGATCCAAAACATATCTATATATGAGTAGATAACTAACATTCTTACTAAGTGTTTTTCCAAAAGGGAAGTTCTTGGTATTTAGAGAGTAGCTTGGATTGGTAGATGTGACCCTCCCAGGAAAGGGTCATGACTAATCATGAAAATTGAGCTCTGGGAGCTCCTAGGGGTGTGGGGCACTCCTTGGAGCTATATATTTTGGAGGAACCTTATCATTTGTGATAAGTTGATCTCTCTTAGTCAAGTATAGGACTTAATGGAGTACATAACCTAACATACATCCTACCAGCAAGTCAGAATTGTTGTGATTTCTACTCATTTGGAAAATGAGTTATGACACTTAGGTTTGGAGGATCTTTACCCATGGAAGATGCGTCTCGTAAATTGATCTCCCTAAGTCCAAGATACGTGGTGTTCAACCACTTAATCACTAAGTATCATGTTGGATATGGCATAGTGTTTGGAGGATCTTTACCACTTGTGGTAAATCGATCTCCCCTATGGTTGATGAGGATCATTTGGTGGACATAGGGTTTGGAGGATATTTACCCTAGTGGTAAATTGATCTCCTCCCTTGTCATTAAACATAGGGTTTGTAATATATTTACCCCAGTGGTAAATTGATCTCCCCTATTGTCATTGGATATAGGGTTTGGAGGATATTTACTCTAGTGGTAAATTTGTCTCCCGTGGGATGATTCTCATTCTTTAGATCGAGACATCATTTTTCAAAAGATGAGACAAGATGAGATGAGATGGGCTACCCTATGTTGATAGACGTACATATGAGATGTGAGTTATGATGCAATTAGAAATTCCTCACTAGCTAAGAGGGAGTGTTGAAAATTGGTAGTTGAGGGATGAATTTTCCCATTAGAGAAGCCCAAAAAACCCTAAGGAGACCCCTCTTCCACTTGGGAAAAATTAAATTTTCACATGGAAAAATATTATTATTTTGTTGGTTGGGTCAACATGAAACTCAACAAGTCGACCTCGAGAGAGAAATTGGCCTTCCAAGAAACCACATAAATATGATCTCGTTCACTTCACTTGGAGGCATCATCACAACAACACATCATTCAATCATTGGTTCATACACTTAAAAAATTTCAAGGTCAAGTTCACATGAATGCAACAGAGAGAGACGCGTTATCTTGAACAATGTTGAATTTTTGTTTTGGGCATATTTGACTAGCGTTGACTTGGGGCTGATTTGTCTTGGTTGACCACATTTTTTAATCTATTTTGGAAGGCCAAATTTAGGGAGGCTATGAGAAAATTTACCTAGGAACTTTGACCATATTTGACCACATATATGAGCATGGTTTGATCGTAGGTTTACTTTGAAATATGACTGAATTACTGGCAGAATTTTTGGACTATTTCGACTAGGTTTGACTGAGAAAAGGAGGTCGAGTTCATTGATGGTTTGACTGAAATTTTCTAAGCACTGTTGATGTAGAAATAACTTGAAATTTGCAGTTGCTAATGAAATGATATTGAAATCAATAGAAAAAAATTTCTTATACTCAATCTATGGAAGGGAAAACATATAATAGAAACACATGCAATCATTCTATCACAATGAACATAGTATTTTTACTCGGGAAACCAACTGTGAAAAAACCCTCCTTTGTTTCTATTATATCATATGAGACAATGATAAATTACAATGACAACTTCAATCCTTGAAGCTCAACCTACACTGCAATAATAATCTCCTACTTTTCCTACTCTGACCAACACTTAGCCAAGATAGGCCTCCAAGTTCCTCCTATTTCCTTGCACAATTCCTGCTCCTAAAGAATAGGAAGCTCCTATTTCCTTGGAAAATTCCTAAAAAAATTAGCTCACCTACTACATGAAAATTTTTTACACTCACTAGTATACAATAATAATTGCATTGATTCCTTTTTCCTCCACTCAACTAGGCAATTCGAATTGCATTAATGACTAGGGATATTTTTAGTAAAATGACTAGTTAGCTGAGAGATCGATGAGTTAAAAAAAAATTAAAACTACTCAACTAAACTCATACTAACTTTATTTATGACTAGAGCTCAGATAACAACTCTACTTCTTTCCCACAAACTCAAATTTACTTACTTAACTAAGTGACTTGGCCATGTCACTCCTAATAATTGCAACCCAATTCATCCTACTAATGTGGAAATTCAAATTTCTCCATTTGACTAAGGCACATGTCAAATGAATCCTTTTCTTGCTACAATTCAACTCTCCCTCTTAGCAAGAAAAGGGTTCTGAAAAACCCCCATCCCACTCCTGTGGAACTCAAACTGGCCTCTTGACAAAGCCTTTGTCAAAATGTTAGCATCCCGGTCTATGGGAATTTACTGCAACATGATAATCCTCCTCTGCACACAATGTATCAGGTCATGGTACCTGATGTTTATATGATTGTACCTATCATGAAATTGGATTTTCAAAAAAAATTATACAAATTTCATTGTCAAAGTGGATAAATGTAGGCTTCATCCCCTGACTGAAGAGACCAACCAATATATTACTCATCCAAATAGCCTCGCATGTTGGTTGAATAGTAGTCATATACTCGAACTCTGCTGAGCTGAGTGCTACATATCTATGTTTCATGTTGTACCAAGAAATTGTTGTTGACCCAACACTAAATACTACTCCAATGTGCTCTTCCTATCTAAGGGAATCCCTGCCAAATCTACATCTATGAAGCCTTGGATCTTCATTCCATTTTTGTACATGTACCATAATTTTTTTTTTTTGTGCCTCTAAGGTATCTAAGTACATGTTTTGTTTCTTTCTAGTGAAGCTTGATAGGCTCCACCATAAATTGAATAAGTTTATTAACTCCAAAAAAAATAGTGGTCCTTGTGTTCACTAAGTACATCAAGGGCTCCACAAACTGTCTGTAGATAGTGCCATCTAATACCTCTCTATAAGCATCCTCTTTCCTTTAATTAGTACCTAGAAGAGCATCCATGGGTTTGTAATCCTACATGTGGAATATTTTAAGGATCGCAGAGGTGTACTTCCCCTTTCCAACAAATATCTCTCTATCTCCCTGCAACCCCTAAAAGGCAAGGATATAGTGCATCAAACCCATATCCTTCATTTCAAACTCTCTTGCAAGGTCCTCCTTGAAAGACTGGATCAACCTGTCATCTCTTGTCAATATCAAATCATCCACACAGAGAACTAAGATTAGAATACTTCCATCTACCATAATGTAGTAGATATTGGCACATAATTCACTCTTAGTGAAGCCCAATCCATTGAGATACGAATATATGTGATTCTACCAAGCACGAGGTTACTACTTGAGACCATAGAGGTATATCTTAAGCCTACACACATGTGTCTCCCTGCTAAAGGTCTTGAACCCCTCAGGTTTCCAAATGTATATCTCTTTCTCAACCACTCCATTAAGGAATGCATTTCTAACATCCATTTGGTGGATCCTCCACCCAAACTATGCTTCCAATGCAAGTATGGTCCTAATATATGAGTATCTTTCCACAGGGGAAAATGTCTCCTCATAATTAATTTCCTCCACCTGTGAGAAGCCTTTAGCCACAAATATGGCCTTGTACTTCTCAATACTGCCATTAGCTACATGTTTCACCTTATACATCCACTTGGAGCCAATAATATGTTTTCCCTCAGGTCTATGCACAACCTCCCAAGCATCATCCTTCATGATGGATTCATACTCCTCCACCATGGAATCTACCCAAAACCTGATGGGAAACTGAGTTTGCAAAAGTAGATGGCTCGAAATATATCAAGTTTTTCATGAGTGTCATATATCTTGTGTATCTGTATGGTGATCCCCTATGTTTGTGAAAGTATATAGGAGCTCCAACCTGCTCCTGAGCTTCCTGCACCAACCTTTCTGCCTCCTTGGTTCTTTTCTTCCCTTATTTGGAAGGCTATGTGTGAGTGGGTGCCTCCACTCATATTTCTCTCTGCTTCTCCACATGTGGATGCTCCACAACATCCTCCTGGAATATCCTCTTTCCTTTGAGAAAGATATGATTATGTGGTTTTGACTTAGGATCCTTCTTTGGAACTAGAAGTTCCTTCTTTGGAGCTAGAATATCCTCCTTTGGTGGTATGCACAGCTCTCTCCCTAGAGAACTCCTCATGGATTTCTACTCATCAAATCTCAAATCCCTCCGCATAACAGTCGTCCTAAGTGAGGGCATGTACAACCGGTAAATATGAGGTTTATCTGTGTATCCTACAAAGATCCCCATCTCTATTGTGGGATCCAACTTTTTCCTGTTATCTTTGGAGGCATTATAATAGACCATGGATCCAAAATTGTGAAAGTGGGAGACAGCTGGCTTCATCCTAGAGAAAGAATCTTCAGGTGTTATCATTCCAAGAGTTTTGTGAGGGATATTTCTCTATAAATAAACAGTTGTATTGCATGTTTCTGCCCACAGGTATAATGGCAGTCCTTGATCATGAAACAATGCTCTTGCAACCCCTACAATGCCACTATTTTTTCTCTCTGCCACCCAATTTTTTTGTGGGTTGTGAGGTGCAATCAAATCCCCTCTAATAAATTCCTTGGCACGTAATTCTTTGAAGGCATTAGACACAAAATATCCTCCATATCACTTCTCATGGATTTAATTTTCTTTCCAGACTCATTTTCAACTAAGTCTTTAAATTCAAAAAACTTTGAATAAACCTCATATTTCTTCCTAATGAAATAGATCCAACATTTGTGGTAAAAATCATATATGAAGATCACATAATACTTGCGCTTTGCAGTTTAGACTGTATAAAATGTTCCACACACATCTAAGTGAACCTGCTTCAAGATGGCTTTAGCTCTGCTATCTCGGCCCTCGAAGGAGGATTTAACATATTTTTCAAGAGTGCATCCCTTGCAAACATCATGTTGATCAAGGGTACATTTTGGAAGTCCAATGGTGACCAGTTGCATTATTTACAGAGCTCCATGGTGTAGTTGTCCCACGTGCCTATGCCAAATCTCTCCAACATCTCGACCTTGAACATGTTCTGCTTTGCTACTCAATGCAACACATGCATCCACCTTTAACTTGTAGATATTTTTAGCTTTAACACCAATTTGTTTAACCTGTCCGGAAGCAACATGATTAAAATAGGCCTTCCCTCTACTGAACACCACATCATATCCTTTGTCTTCCAGTACAACTAAAGAAACTAGATTTTTCTTCAGACTGGGAACATACATTACATTTTGTATGTGAATATGGGAGCCTAAGTCCCTCTTAAAGGTGTCAGTTTAAATCCCTTTGGTACTATACCTCCCATCATATCCAAGCTCTATGTGTAAATGTAGGTCCTTCTCCTCCAAGCTCCTAAATAACTCCTTATTTCCTGTCATACAAAATGAAGCACTAGAGTCTAAGTACCATACATTTCCTCATAAAGTACTTTCCATGCATGCAATAAGGGTGAAATAAAACTCAATTTGTGATGTGAGAGCATATCTTCCTATTGTTACTACAAGCTTCTTACTATATTTTTTGTGTGGACACTTGGTTGCATAATGTCCCTACTCATGGCAGTGAAAGAATTTAATTTTACTAAGGTATTTCTTCTTGCCATGGTTCTAGCTAGATTTTGCCTTGCCTTGGGCCTTCTTGCATTTGGATTTATTTCCTTTTCCTGCTAAAGCAACATTTTATTCCTCATCAGTTCTGGATGTGACACCATCTCTAGTGTTTATTATGATCTCCTCTTGCACAAGTTAGACAAAAGTCTCTCCCAATCCGGGAGTGTGCCCCTTCCATTAACTGAATCCTAATAGTTGTGATAGGATTTTGGAAGACCAAGGAGTACTATGCTCACAAGTTCAGATGGTGGCACATTCCCTCCAACTCCTCCAAGTTTGTCTCTATCCTGAGTAAATTTGAATAGGTATTGAAAAATAGTTTCATTTTTTCCCATTCAAATGTTCCCGAGTTGATCTCTCAATGCCAACTTCCTAGCATCACTGTTACTTTGGAATATATCTGGAAGGGTTTTCCACATTGAAAATGGAGTATCCTTTCCATGAAAATTAGAAACCACACGATCTCTGAATCCCTCTAGATAATCCTCCTTTTGTTTGTTGTGTCTTTCTTCCATTGAGCCAGTTGTTGTGGATATGATGCAGTTGTTCTGAAATATTAGTTTGTGTGTACTCCAATACTCCATTTTCATCCAGCACAGGTTCCATATTTTCTTTCCAAGCACAAAAGTTTTAAGTTCCCTCCAATGCATATTTAAGCCTCAATCCATTTAAATACATGGTTCTGATACTTAAGAAAATACCTGCACCACATCTGCTATTCAAAATTTCTTTGAGAGATGATCAAGAACCTAGTTTCTATGTAGTTTTCAATAGATTTGATACCATGTAGAAATAACTCAAAAATTTTAGCTTCTAATGAAATCATACCGAAATAAATAGATACAAATTTCTTCTACTCAATCTATGGAAGGGAAAAAATACAATAGAAACACATGCAATCATTCAATCACAATGAACACAGTATTTTTATTGGGGAAACCATATGGGAAAAACCCCTTCTCTATTTGTATTATATCAGATGAAAAAATGATCAATTACAATGAAAGATTCAATCCTTGAAGCTCAACCTGCACTGCAATATTGATCTCCTTCTCTGCCTGCACTAACCAACACTTAGCCAAAATAGGCCTTCAACTTCCTCCTATTTCCTTGTGCAATTCCTGCTCATAAAAAATAGGAATATCTTATTTCCTTGCACAATTATTGAGAAAATTATCTCACCTACTACATGCAAACTCTGTACACTCACTGACATACAATAATAATTACATTGATGCCTTCAATCCTGCACTCAACTAGGAAATTCGAATTGCATGCATGCCTAGGGATATTTTTAGTAAATTGGAAAGTTAACTGAGATATAAATGAGTTAACAATAGTTAAAACTACTCAAATGAACTCATACTAACATTATTCATGACTAGAGCTAAGATAACTGAGTTTCACTAACTACAATTGCACTAGATTGCTAGATCTTAGAAATAAACTCATGCACAACTCTACTTCTTGCCCACTAACTCGAATTGAATGAATTAACTAAGTGACTTGGCCATGTCACTCCTACTAATTGCAACTCAAGTCATCTTGCTGATGTGGAAATTATAATTTATTCATTTCCTAAGGCGCAAGTCAAATCAAGCCTTTTCTTGCTACAATTCAATGGTTGACCATTGACTTTGTCTGGTTATGGTTACCATTGATTGTACATTTACAGGGCCAAAAATAAAAAAACTAATACTTTGACCAGATTTGACCTTATGTCTCATCTTTGATTGGTTATTGGATTGTTGACTTGGATATTCAATGCTTTGACCTTAGACTTTTTGATGGGTTTACTTAAACCACGTAGATTTTTTGAACATTTCATTATCTAATAGAAGAAGAATTTGGTTGGGTTTTTCCACCTTGTGGGGGTTTTCCTTTTCCTTTTACCTAAATCTTTGTGTCTCATTAATCTTTGTTTTCTTCTATTATGCTTATTGTTTATTGTTTTATCTATAATTGCTTAATGTTATTGATTTATTGCAAAAAAATTGGAAAAGTGAATGACACTGAAAGAAGAAATTGTTTAAGTGATTGTTACAACATAGAACATTGTGAAAAATTAACAGGGGTTATAGCTCATGCTAGGCTTTTCCCCATGTGCTAATTATAGTCCCTGTCCTCTTTTTCATTTTACATTTTATTTCATTGTGGCTTTATATGCTTTTATATTTCTTTTAGTTGCATCAATCTTTGGGGCCAATTTTCCAAGCCCTAACTCAAGGATGTGGATGAAGTTTCCCAATCCTAATGACCCATGACTACCAATCCAAAGAATGGAGATGCATAACAAGGAGAGATAGAGAGTGGTAAGTATGGATTACCTTGGACATAGTACATCAATTAATGTCTCCTGATAGTTTTCTTCCTAAACGCTAAATTCTTAGAGGAGGTTCCATTGGATTAGAGTTAAACAATAATTTCCAAAGTGAAGTGTGAGAATAAGAATACAATCGAGATCAGTAAATCATCCAATTTTCCTCTTGATTCATATTAGTATGGCCATAAAATTAGATGAAGGCACATGATTACAATAATGGTAAAAGTACTTGCTAATAGATGATCCATCTTCCTTCAAGAAGAAATGCCATATTGGAGTGAGATATAACCTGAGAAAAAGTGGTGAATTTTGAAATTGTTTTATGTGTTAATCATCATAGGGTTTCTCGATGGCTAGCTATCCAAAGAGGAGAAAACATTTCTCCTAGTGGTTACCCACTTTTTGATAGGTAACAATAACCTTCATGATGTTTGAAGGAAAATATAACATCGATTTCACTTCTAGTGAAAGAATATGTATGGTTAGAAATTATTGCATCTTATGAATCGTGCAGAAAATGTGAAACTGTGGGTCTAGAGGTTTTGAAGGTAACAAAAATAAAAGTACTTCTGGTTTCTTTTTAAATGTTTTATTGGAAAACTCATTTTGTGGTTATAACTTAGTAAAGGTATATATGAAGATATAACTTCATGATATTGATTTCTGGAATACTTCATCATGTAAAATGTTATATGTAGAACTGATATCGGTGTGCTTAAGATGGGATAAATCCTTCCAATATTCATAGAAAATTACTACAAACTTTTGTTTAAATGCTTGTTGGATGAAATGCAAAGCTTTGGCCACTTGTCAATAAATTAGTCAAGGTAATGATGTGTTGGTCCCTAGTGTATTAATCAAGGAATTAGTAAAGTAAAAATATCTAATCTTGGTTATGGTTTCTATCCTAATACAAGTATTTGATATTTGGTAAGTATTAGGAGTTCTCTTTCTAGAAAAATCACTTTGTGTCAAGCAGATTCTATGCAAGAAAGTTAAATAATCAATGATTAAAAATCTTCCTACAA
Source organism: Pinus albicaulis (assembly GCA_034641835.2). Lineage (NCBI taxonomy): Eukaryota > Viridiplantae > Streptophyta > Pinopsida > Pinales > Pinaceae > Pinus > Pinus albicaulis. The sequence continues at coordinate 529,201,448 of CM076573.1, read as the reverse complement.
GCAATAAATTGCTTTGCGACAAAGAAATATTTAATATATTTATATGGTATATGGTTTTGTTTTGAATATTTAACTAATTTTTTTTCCTTTCTATAGGCAAAACATAAATTTAGTTGTTAGAATAACTATTGGCAAGTATTTATTTGCATTTGCAGGTTTTGCATCTAGAATGTTAGAAACATTGAGAGGGAGAGTGAATCGATATTTCATTTTTTCTTACAATTGAATATCAAAACATTAAATAATAACATTATATTAAAGGAACATAAGATGTATATATATAAAAAATGATTTATATTACAAGGGAATCTACAACTTCCAATTTACCTTCCACAAATAGAATGGCTACAACCACAAGATTGACCATCTCCCACTAGAAGGAAGTGGAAACATCCTGAAGGAAGCTCTAACACCACCCTGCCACCCTATAAAATAAAATATAATACAAAAACTACATGGGCCCAAGTACTAGGGAAAATGAACCAAATACAACAATGTACAATCATTATTGCCTCTGTTAGATCCAACTTCAAGTTTGCTTCTTGAACATTGATATGTATGCTACTATAACTATGACTTGTAATAGTCCTCAAAAAACATACAATTTAACAATAGGAAGGATTCTAATTCATACCTCCAACAAACCTTATTCTCTACTTAGCAATGCTCCTCAAATAGATGGTTGAGTTACTTCAAGATATTTTGTTTAGCCTTAAAGAAGACTAAGAGTAACTTGCATTAGAATATATGTTATATAACCAAATAAGAAATATATACCACAATATAGGCCTACAATATTGTTATAGAGATTCAGGCTTCCTTAGGATCTTAAACTACCACATACTTGATTAGAAAGAACCTCATATCATGCTACAATTGACCTTGGTTAGAAGCAACATAACAACTTCAAAAAGGAACTCAGATCAACCTTGAAAGGAGCATGAATCAACTTCAGGAATGCCTCTATAAATGCTTCAAATTGTTGAGATTGCAACAAGATGATGAGCTTAGTGGAAAGAAGTCGCCTTCACTAAGTGGGCCCGCAGGCTATTTTTGGCGCAAAGTCTATTTTAGACTATGTCTATTTTTAGACATGTCGATCATATTATATAAGTTGCAGGATGCTATTTTTGGATGGTTGGTCAAGTCAGAAAAAATAGATGGACTTATATTTTTAGACATATTGGGCGGAATCTATTTTTAGATTTCCAGTCTAAAAATAGATGTGTCGAATTTTATTAGCTCTTAATAATATTTGGACTATAAACATTATCTTATTCTCTTGGAGCACTTCAGTTAAGTGCACAGATGTGGCACAGGAGCTGAAAGAAGGAATTACACTATTCCCGAGGGTTAAGTGGAGCTGTTGCATGGATAATTCAGTTAGAACTCATGTGACAGAGTTTGGTGGAGTTGATTGAGGAGTTAATGGAGTTGTGTTCTGTTTAACTAATCTAAACATAGTTGAGCTAGTTGTATTTAGTATAAATGATTAATACACTAGTGAAGAGTGGTTTGAATTAATTATTAATTAATTCACTAATTATAAACTCATTAATCAACTAAAGAATAAATCAGTTAACTTCAGTGCATGGACAGTTTCAGTGGAGACCAGTGAAGAGATAGGTGAAAGAGCAGGTTAACTATCAGTTGTGACTATACTGTTGCATATTTTCAACAACCAGTGATTGGAGAAGCCAATGAGGATTGTGCTGTACAAGCCAGGTGGTTCGAAGTTATTTATGAGCCATCCTACAAAATTGATTATGCAATAGAGGCTGGCTATCAGGTAGCAGAGATTGGAGCATGTGTTTTGCTAAATCAGGTAGCAGAGATTGGAGCATGTGTTTTGCTAGATCTAGCTTGATTAGTGTGTAGCAATTGGAGGTTGTAGAAATTTGAATAATAGATCACTTATTCATCGATATTATTTTGATTACACACTATTTGAGCTTCATGCATAATACATAACCTCTTCTACCATTGATCATCAATTTTCGGAATTAGAAGCAGTCACATGCGCACATTAAAACATAATCAAGCACACATATAACACAGTATGTAATGGGGAAAGATTACAGCTGAAAACCCCCAACTATCTGTATATTATAATGATAGAGAACATGTAACAATACATAGCACAAAGCTCCTCATAGCTCTCAGCACTATCTCACATGCTACACACAAAATAGCACGGAAGATGAACAAGTCACAGGTTCAAATCTCCTCCACAAGTCTGCCTGCCTCTACTACGCAATCCAAGATGAATAATGATGAGATCCAAGTTCGAATCCCACTGGCTTGTACTGCGCAATCCTCATTGGAAATCTCAATCAATGTGTGTGCAAATCTCATGCACAGCTATAGTCACAACTGATAGTAGACTCACCCATTCACCCACCTCTAACACTGGTCTATACTGAACTGTCCATGCACTGCAGTCAACTGATGTATTCTTTAGTTGATTTATGAGTTAATAATTAGTGAATTAATTAATAATTAATTCACACCACTCATCACTAGTGTATTTATCAGTTAGACTAAATACAACTAGTTCAACTAAGTTAAACCGAACACAACTCCACCAACTGCCTCATCAACTCCACCAAACTCTGCCACATGAGTTCTAACTGAAGTCAACCATGCAATAGCTCAACTAACCCCTAGGAATAGCGTAATTCCTTCTGTCAGCTGCATGTGCCACATCCAAGCATCAAACTGAAGTGCTCCAAGAGGAGAAGATAATGTTTTATAGTCCAAATATTATTAAGAGTTTAATAATATTTTAATCGATCATTGTACTACATTCTAAAAAATAGACTCTCGCTTAAGAGTGTATGTAGGTTTCGGTCCTACATATTTTTACCAACTTGACCAACCATCCATAAATAACATCCCGAAATCCTATATAACATGATCTATATGCCTAAAAATAGACTTTGCGACAAAAATCACCTGTGTGGCCCCACCTAGTTTAGGTGATCACTTTCCAACTAGGATCATGAAAGATGTTTCAGGATGCCTCCTTCACTGTTTCTTGTTGCCATCTTCAACACTCCCTCTCAACAAGAAAGGACTGTCTTTGCATGCGACATGCAACTCCATGCATTCGCCCTGCAACCTTCACAAGCGCCATGCAACTCCATGCATTTGCTCTGCAACTTTTCTGAAACTGAATAGGCTCCAAACAAACTCAATCAGTCTGATGCATCTATTTATCAATGGGAAGTCTTCGATTTTCACCAAATAATTGCACATAACATCGAACTACACTACGCCGTTGGAACTTTGACCACATAATCAGCAAGATTTCCATGTCATTAACTCATTCATACCAAAGATTCAACACCGTCACTTTGATCTCGCCCGCATCATCTAATCGATCATGTTATCATTGGCAAGCAGGGTATACCTCGTAGTTGTGTTCAATCTATGAGATCCACACCATCTCGCTACATTTCAACATCCTCTTGGATTATCCATGCATGTCGCCCCACCTCTTACCTGGTGGTATAGCTGCATGCACTCCCTCTGCCCATCTGGCACGAAATTTCTCTGCATGAGTGGTTGCTCCCACTCCATGATCCTCATCTTGTGGCTGCTCCACATCCCAAGGTTCACTCTTACCTGCATGCAAAACTTTCTCCCTCTCAAGCATCAATTGCATGTCTTTCTTGCACTTCCCAACAGTAGGAAGCTCCGTAGACATCCCATCTACTTCAAGTCTGTAGAGATTCTTTGCTCGAATCCCAACCTTCTTGACTTGTCCTATTGCCTTGTGCCGAAGGAAAAATTTTCCTTCACTGAAGACAACTTCATACCCTTTATCCTCTAACATTACGACTGAGATCAAATTCTTCTTTAAACCTGGAACATGCACTACATCTTGTAAAAGAATGAGTTTACCTGACTCCCTCTGAAAGGTTATGGTACCAATGCCGGTCGCATTGTATCGTCCATTTTCGCCCAACTCAAAATGCAACAGGAGATCTTTCTCCACCAAGTCACTGAAAAGATTCACATCTCCCGTCATGTGAAAGGAAGCGCCACTATCAAAAAACCACCTCGATCCCAATGCACTAGACACCATGCATGCGATCAATGAGAAGTAAAGCTCAAATTTCGAGGCAAGAGCCTCACCAGCTGCAGCTCCAGTAGCCTGCTTGTTCTTCTTCTTCTGTGGACAATTCGTGGCGTAATGCCCATGCTCGTGACAGTGAAAACACTTCACTTTGGACATGTCACGCTCTTTACCATCCGCACTGGATTGAGAAGCATTCTTCTTGCCTCCTTCCCCTTTCCTTTCTTTGGCAGCCAAAGCCAATCCCTCATCGATGCTTTCGAACATGAAGATCCATCCCCGTACCCCACCTTATCCTCTCGCATGAGATCCGACCAAAGTCACTCCTATCCCGGAAATTTCTCCCCACCATCGCCGCAGTCCTTCGCACACAGCGCCAACTCTTCGAATCCCAAAGGAGAGCCAAGCTCTACTCAAGTCTTATCTATCCACACTTACTCCTACACTCCCAAGCTCATCCTTGTAGTGGACAAACTTTGTCAAGTATACCGGAATAGTGTCATTCTTCTCCATCTTTATTTTCTCGAGTTTATCCTTGAGCGCCAACTTCCTTTGGTCACTCTTGCTTTGGAAAAAATCTGTCAAAGCTTTCCACATCAATAATGGAGAAGCTTTACCATGTAGGATGGATACTATGTGATCCTTCACGCCCTCCAACAGAATCCTTTGACACCTTGCTGTCTTCTTTTGCCAAGCTTCAACTACAGCAGCATTAGTAGAAGTAGGCTTTGGAACTTCTTTCTCTATGAACTCCAACAACCCATTATCATCTAACACCGCCTCCATCCTATCTTTCCATGCAATATAATCTTGAGCCGCCTTCAAGAGCATACTCCAATCGCAACCTTGATAAGACATTTTGACTTCATACCAAGAAAACATTGTCACGAAATTCGAATTCCACCAAATTCTCAAAATCCCGACCGCTTTCCATCCGTGAGAAAGTATTTCAGTACGAGATCGACCAGAGGGGAATTTACTGGATTTTTCACCTTTTGCTGCAGCAAAGACAATCCACTCTGCCCGCTATTAAATAGTCTCCGTTCTACCGAAATAAATTGTAATCACTGTAATAGATCCGATGATCAATTTCGCTCCGATACCATGTAGAAATTTGAATAATAGCTGAATTATTCACCGAGATTATCCCGATTACACACTATTTAAGCTTCATGCATAATACATAACCTCTTCTACAATTGATCATCAATTTGCGGAAATAGAAGCAGTCGCATGCGTACATTAAAACATAATCAAGCACACATATAACACAGTATGTAATGGGGAAAGCTTACAGCTGAAAACCCCCAACTATCTGTATATTATAATGATAGAGAACATGTAATAATACATAGCACAAAGCTCCTCACAGCTCTCAGCACTATCTCACATGCTACACACAAACTAGCTCAGATATGAACAAGTCACAAGTTCAAATCTCTTCCACCTGTCTGCCTGCCTCTACTGCGCAATCCAAGATGAATAATGATGAGATCCAAGTTCAAATCCCACTGGCTTGTACTGCGCAATTCTCATTGGAAATCTCAATCAATGTGTGTGCAAATCTCATGCACAGCTATAGTCACAACTGATAGTAGACTCACCCTTTCACCCACCTCTAACACTGGTCTATACTGAACTGTCCATGCACTGCAGTCAACTGATGTATTCTTTAGTTGATTTATGAGTTAATAATTAGCGAATTAATTAATAATTAATTCACACCACTCATCACTAGTGTATTTATCAGTTAGATTAAATACAACTAGTTCAACTAAGTTAAACCTAATTAATAACCCACCAAATCCCTACAGATGAGTTCTAATCAAGTCAACTATAATAGCTCAGTCCTAAACCCCAGCACAGCGAATTTTCCTGTCACTTAAAAGGCTACATCCGTAGCTTGAACTGAAGTGCTCCAAGAGGATAAGATAATGTTTATAGTCCAAATATTATTAAGAGCTAATAATATTCGACTGATCTATTTTTAGATTGGCAGTCTAAAAATAGACTCCGCCTAGTATGTATAAAAATAGAGGTCCATATATTTTTACCAACTTGAACAACCATCCATAAATAGCATGCCGAAACTTATATAACATGATCCATATGTCTAAAAATAGACATAGTCTAAAAATAGACTTTGCGACAAAAATCACCTGTGTGGCCCCCACCTAGTTTAGGTGATCACTTTCCAACTAGGATCAAGAATGATGTTTCAGGATGCCTCCTTCACTGTTTGTTGTTGCAATATTCAACACTCCCTCTCAACAAGAAAGGACTGTCTTTGCATGCTACATGCAACTCCATGCATTCGCCCTGCAACCTTCACAAGCGCCATGCAACTCCACATCGCTTCCAGGAACGTCCTTCCAAACTGAGCGGGCTCCAAAACAATCATTCAGCTTAATGGTCATCAAATTATTCCTACTTCACAAGCCCACTGCATGTCATCGGAACCATTGCGCTCGTTGAACTCTTGCACCCATGCACTCGCACTTGTCGTCAACTCGATTTGCGTCCAAGATTCAACACCACTTTGATTCTGCCCAGCATCATCCAATCAATTACGTTATCACAGTCAAAGGGTCTCCGTAGCTGTGTTCAATTCATGAGATCCACACCATCTCATGAATTCTGCCCAGAAATATCCTCTTGGGATTACTCATGCATGTCGCCCCACCTCTCACCTGGTGGTATAGCAGCATGCACTCCCTCTACCCATCTGGCATGAAATTTCTCTACATGATTGGTTTCTTCCACTCCATGATCCTCATCTTGTGGCTGCTCCACATCCCGAGGTTCACTATTACCTACATGCAAAACTTGCTCCCTCTCAAGCATCAATTGCATGTCTTTCTTGCACTTCCCAACAGTAGGAAGCTCCGTAGACATCCCATCTACTTCAAGTCTGTAGAGATTCTTTGTTCGAATCCCAACCTTCTTGACTTGTCCTGTTGCCTTGTGCCGAAGGAAAAATTTTCCTTCACTGAAGACAAATTCATACCCTTTATCCTCTAACATTGCGACTGAGATCAAATTCTTCTTTAAACTTGGAACATGCACTACATCTTGTAAAAGAATGAGTTTACCTGACTCCCTCTGAAAGGTTATGGTACCAATGCCGGTCGCATTGTATCGTCCATTGTCGCCCAACTCAACATGCAACTGGAGATCTTTCTCCACCAAGTCACTAAAAAGATTCACATCTCCCGTCATGTGAAAGGAAGCGCCACTATCAAAATACCACCCCGATCCCAATGCACTAGACACCATGCATGCGATCAATGAGAAGTCCAGCTCAAATTGTGAGGCAAGAGCCTCACCAGCTGCAACTCCAGCAACCTGCTTGTTCTTCTTCTTCTGTGGACAATTCGTGGCGTAATGTCCATGTTCGTGACAGTGAAAACACTTCACTTTGGACATGTCACGCTCTTTACCATCCGCACCGGATTGAGAAGCATTCTTCTTGCCCTTCCCCTTCCTTTCTTTGGCAGCCAAAGTGCAATCCTCTTCATCAGATGCCTTTGATGAAGATCCATCCCTGGTACTCCGCCTTATCTCCTCTTGCACAAGATCCGACCAAAGTCGCCCACTCAGGGGCCCCACTACGGACAAGAGTCCGCAATGCCAACTCTTCGGAAGCCCAAGGAGAGCTGCCTACCTGTCTTATTCATCCACACTAACCTACACTCCCAAGCTCATCCCCGTAGTGGGACAATTTGTCAAGTATACCCTAATAGTGCCATTCTTCTCCACTTTATTTTCCTGAGTTGACCTGAGTACAACTTCCTCCGGTCGCTCTTGCTTAACAACTGTTGTTTTCCATCAAAATGGAGAAGGCTTACCATGCAGGCTGGATACAATGTGATCCTTCACGCCCTCCAACAGAATCCTTCGACACCTTGCTGTCTTCTTTTGCCAAGCTTCAACTACAGCAGCATCAGTAGAAGTAGGCTTTGGAAATTCTTTCTCTATGAACTCCAACAACCCATTATCATCTAACACCACCTCCATCTTGTCCTTCCATGCAATATAATTCGAGCTGCCTTCAAGAGCATACTCCAATCACAATCCTTGATAAGACATTTTGACTTCGACACCAAGAAAACATTGCTGCAAATTCGAATTCCACCAGCTCAAAACTCAACCGCTTCTGATCTATGAGAACAAAGTATTTCTAGCATAGAGATCGACTGTAGGGGCATTTACTGGATTGTTCACCTTTCAAAGAAAGGATGAATCCAGAGGCTACCTGGCCCACTTACAGACTCTGTCTAGCTAAATAAATTGTAATCACTGTAATAGATCCGATGATCAATTTCGCTTCAATACCATGTATAAATTTGAATAATAGATCACTTATTCACCGAGATTATCCTGATTACACACTATTTGAGCTTCATGCATAATACATAACCTCTTCTACCATTGATCATCAATTTTCGGAATTAGAAGCAGTCGCATGCGCACATTAAAACACAATCAAGCACACATATAACACAGTATGTAATGGGGAAAGCTTACAGCTGAAAACCGCCAACTATCTGTATATTATAATGATATATAACATGTAAAAATACATAGCACAAAGCTCCTCACAAGCTCTCAGCACTATCTCACATGCTACACACAAAGCAAGCTCAGATCATGCACATCCCATGCTCCAATCTGCTCCACTTGTCTGCCTGCCTCTACTGCGCAATCCAAGATGAGAATGAATAAGATCCAAGTTTGAATCCCCTTGGCTTGTACTGCGCAATTCTCATTGGAAATCTCAATCAATGTGAAATATTGTATGGGGACCCACAACAAAAGTAGGTTGCACCGATAGTAGACTTACCTTTCATCACCAATACCGACTTACTAACCGGCCCATGCACCGCAAAGGACCGATAATTTTAGTTGATTTATGAGTTAATAATTAGTGAAATAATTAATAATTAATTCACACCACTCTCACTAATTGTATCAATCAGTTAGACTAGATACAACTAGCTCAACTAAGTTAAACTGAACACAACTCCATTAACTGTCTCACCAACTCCACCAAACTCTGTCACATGAGTTCTAACTGAAGTCAACCATGCAATAGCTCCACTAAACCCTAGGAATAGCGTAATTCCTTCTGTCAGCTGCATGTGCCACATTCGTGACTCGAACTGAAGTGCTCCAAGAGGATAAGATATCATGAGAACTGTAAATATTATTAAGAGCTAATAATATTCGAACAAGATCATTTGACCTAGCCTAAAAATAGACTCCGCCAAATATACCCAAATGAGGTCCACCATTACCAACTCACCCAACCATCCATAAATAGAACTGCAACTATAGAACATGATCCATATGTCTAAAAATAGACAGTCTAAAAATGGAGACTTCATAATAAAATCACCGTGTGGCCCCCACCTAGTTTAGGTGATCACTTTCCAACTAGGATCGGGGAAAGATGCTCCAGGATGCCTCCTTCAACGTTTCTTGCTGGTACCTAAATGTAGGGTGCTGAGAGCTTGTGAGGAGATTTGTACAATGATTGTTACATGATCTCTATGACATATAATATACAGATAGTTGGGGTTTTCAGCTTTAAGCTTTCCCATGAAATACTGTGTTCATATGTGTGAATGTTTATGGTTTTAATGTGCGCATGCGATTGTTTTTATTTCCGCAATTAATGATCAATGGTAGAAGAGATTCTGTATTGTGTATGAAGATAAAATAGTGTGTATATGAGAATCTCAAGAATAATATATCATTATTCAAATTTCACATGGACTAGAGGGATATTGATCATCGGAGCACTATCCTTAGACAGAAGGGTTGAGTTTTTATGTCAGGAATTTAATCTAAGTGTTGTTTATGCCTAAGTTACATGTCTTTCAACGGATTGCGACTGAGCATTCTCGAGGGTAGCTAATTATATTGTCGTGGAAGGACAGGATGGAGGCGGCTTTGATGAAAATGGTTGAAGGAGTTCATAGACACAAAAATTAAAACATACTAAGGATGACATCGACACATATAAAGAAGACAACAAAGTGTCGAAGAATTTTGTTGGAAGGTGTGAAGGATCACATAGTGTCCAGCCTTCATGGTAAGGCTTCTCCATTCTTGATGTGGAAAGCATTGACAGAATTATTCCAAATCAAGAGCAACCAGAGGAAGTTGGCGCTCAAGGATAAACTCAGGAACATAAAAATGGAGAAAGGCGACAGTATGCCCAAGTACCTCACGAAGTTTGTCCAATGCAGGGATGAGATGGGAAGTGTTGGGGTTACTGTTGATGACAAGGACTTGGTGAGCTTGGCTCTCCTTGGGCTTCCGAAGAGTTGGCATTCCTATCAGGACTCTGTTAATGGTCGGGAGAAATTGATAGGATGGGAGTGACTTTGGTCGGATCTTGTGCAAGAGGAGATAAGGCGAAGTACCAGGGACAGATCTTCATCAAAGAACTCAGATGAAGAAAATTGCGCATTGGATGCCAAAGAAAATAAGGGGAAGAGCAAGAAGCATGCTTCTCAATCCGATGCGAAAGGCAAGAAGCAGGACATGTCCAAGGTGAAGTGCTTTCACTGTCACCAACACAGACATTATGCCACTAGTTGTCCACAAAAGAAGAAAAATAAGAAAGCTGTTGGATCTGCAGCTGGAGAGGCCTTAGCCTCGCAGTTTGAGCTATATTTTTTTCTGATTACATGCTTGGTCTCAAGTGTGATGGGTTCAGTGTGTTTTCTTGACAGTGGTGCATCTTTTCACATGACAGGAGATCAAGATTTGTTTACTTATCTGGATGAGAAAGATCTTGGAGTGCACATCGAGATGGGTGATGATGGTAGATACAGTGCGACCGGTATTGGTACCATTTACTTTGAGAGGGAGTCTGGTAAACCCTTCGTGTTGAAGGAAGTGATGCATGTTCCAGGATTGAAGAAGAATATTATCTCTGTGGCAATGTTAGAAGATAAGGGATATGATGTTGTCTTTAGCGAAGGAAAGGCTTTCCTGTGCAGTAAGGCAACTGGTGAGACCTGGAGGATAGGGGTTTGAGTTAAGAACCTACTGACCAGCAGTAGACAGATGCGCAAAGAATGGCAGGAAAGCAAGTGTATATACTCACTGATATGGCTAGGTTGCAAGACCGAGAGATTGAATAAATTCTTCACCATGGAGCTTTGAAGATACTGCAGCAGATTTCTACTGGGCTTCCTAAGGGTACTCTTGCGCAGTCAGATCAGTGCAAGGGATGTACCTTGGGAAAATTTATGAAAGCCACCTTTCACGAGAAGGATAGTCGCGCCACGAAGATCCTTGAGAGAATTCACACAGACGTGTGTGGACCTTTCTCAGTAGCTTCGACAGCAAAGCACAGGTAATATGTGATATTTGTTGATGATTTTTATTAGAAGTGCTAGATATTCTTCATGCAGAAGAAGAGCGATACATACTCAAAGTTCTGTGAGTTCAAGGCACTGGTTAAGAAATAATCGGGGAAGCAGGTGAAGGCTCTTAAGAGAGACAATGGTGGTGAATTCAGCTCTGGCGAATTCAAGGACTTTTGCAGCGCAGAAGGAATTCGAAGAGAGCTCATAGCACCTCATAACCCACAGTAGAATGGGTTGCTGAGCAGAAGAACAGAATGACCATGGGTGCTACACGAGTGATGTTGCATGATCAGGGCCTTCCCATACACTTGTGGGCTGAGGCATGATATAATACAGTATATGTGCAGAACCGTTGTCCTCACAGGATACTTGGCATGAGTACACCCGAGGAGGCATTTTCTGGTAAGAAGCTTGATATTTCCCTTTTTAGGATTTTTGGTTCACCTGTTTACATTCATGTAACGAAGGATGCCAGGAAGAAGATGGAGCCGATTGCAGAGGTTGGGATATTTGTGGGGTACACTGATACGCCCCACAACTATCGTGTGTATTTTCCAGACAGTCGCATGTAGAAATTTGAATAACTGATATATTATTCATCGAGATTATCCTGATCACACACTATTTTAGCTTCATGCATAATACAGAATCTCTTCTACCATTGATCATTAATTGCGGAAATAAAATCAATTGCATGCACACATTAAAACCACAAACAATCACATATATGAACACAGTATTTAATGGGAAAGCTTAAAGCTAAAAACCCCACCTATCTATATACTATATGTCATGGAGATCATGTAACAATCATAGTACAAATCTCCTCACAAGCTCTCAGCACCACCTCCAATTGCTACACACTATCAAGCTAGATCTAGCAAAACACATGCTCCAATCTTTTGCCACTTGATAGCCAGCCTCTATTGTGTTATCAATGCTATGGGATTGCTTCATTAAATAGATAAACCACCTGGATTGTATTGCGCAATCCTCATGGGCTTCTCCACCTATCTGTGTGTTGCAAATAGCAACTGTATAGTCACAACTGATAGTTAACCTGCTCTTTCACCTATCTCTGCACTGGTCTCCACTGAAACTGTCCATGCACTGAAGTTAACTGATGCATTCTTTAGTTGATTGATGGGGATGCCATATTATAATCAATGATCTGTGAAGGGAGGAAATTACATTGTAGGATTTCTTGTACCAACTACTTTGGGAGCAAAATTTTGTAAGTCGATTTAAGGGGTAAGTCTCATCACACAGGGGAAGGATATACCGATGCATGCTTTCACATGGATCTCTCCAAAATTATTACAAAATTCCATTCTTTCCCTATTATCGATAAGGTTAATCTTGCTATGACAAAGATAAGCTTAGTGGACCAATTGATCTCTTTGTTGATAATTTTTGTATTGGGATTTCTTCAATAGAAAAAGCTTCTCTCACCCTTAATCTACTTTCTCCAGCATTATGTTCAATCCATGATGCAGACGGTTTGTTGTTTCGAGGGCGGGTTATCTAGATTGTGGGTATTGGTATATGTTCTTTGTGTATGAGAAAAACTTTAATTTTGGTTTCAATATCACTACTCTCAGCTGAGATTCCCAATGGATTCATCATCAACCTGAGTAGTGAATGGTTAGGAGTTCACAAGGCTGGCCTAGTGACAATTAGTGATCTTGTCTTGTGGAGGCCCCATCATCATCATCTCCTTATGGTGATGGTAGTTGTATAACTCTTGAGGGGACAACCTCCATTGGGGTTGGGAGTGTGCATGGATGCCTTTCTTGGAGGAAGTGAATCTCTCTTCTTGGAAAGAACTTTGACAATCCTCAAGTAGCGTTCGCTTGAAAGGTAGGACATAATCAAGTAAGGTAAAAGGAAGAAATTCTTCCCCATAGATTTATCTCCTTTGAGTTCCTGCACATGGGGTGCAAGATCATGGAGGAAGTGCTTGATGCATCTAGGGATTTTTTCTTCTCTCTCTCTCTCTCTCTATATATATATATATATCCCCAAGGGAATCCTTGCTGGATTCCCCCCTCTTCTTTGGAATATCTAGATGGAGGGCAACTTAACTGCTAGCTACAATAGTGGTTGGTGACCTTGAGAGACTCTATTGGGTTTGAACCTATGAGTATGGCCTCCCATTAGCAACATGCCTCAGGTGGAGCTTTCAATTGATTGAGTTAACCCTCAAGGGTTTAGAAGTATATATATGTATATGTGTTTGTGTATTTTGTTTTTAAAGGAAAATCTCATAGGGAAATCCAAGGAATGCTTCCCCACATTTATAGATGGCATCCCTAGTAAAGCCATTGGCATAGATTAGTGCACCTCAACCAGGGGGGATTTGAGCCATGTAACTACTGGCATAGAACTAGTCAAATTTCTCCTAGCACCATTGGCAACAACCAGTTGAGCTAACCCCTTGGGCTATATATATATATAAACTCCTAGATTGATGAAACTATCCAGGAAAATCAAAACCATTTGAAATGATTTAAAATTTAAAATACATTCCACAGCCTTTGACAGACTATAAATTTAGCCTAGATCATGTTGTAGGTTAAGATGTTAGGGGTTATGGTTTTGTAAAGTTGTACATCAAGTTGTGAATAGGGTCTAGTCCTTAAACCAATACAATTTTCTATTATGTGGTGACTCATATGGATACAATGAGGCAAAATGAAAAACTAAACTCTGTTTTTCCAGGTCTGATAAAGTGTTAGTTATCCATGGATTGAGGAAGAATTATTATTAAGGTTGGAGATTAGAACTTATATACGTTTTCTTGTTCCTAAAATTGTTTCCCCTATATCTTATCAAGGCCCGTTTCACCTGTGTTTTTATTGATTCAAATTGAAAATTACCTCGATAAAGCTATAAAAAGTCAAATGAAAAATCAGAATCATATTGATCCATTTTTGTAGAATCTGGGTTTGGTGATTTCACTAAGTTTTTTGGTAGTTCAATTTAAGTCCTCTTTTCTTATTCCAGACTTAATTTTTTGGGTGAACACTATGTTTTCCTGATAAAGGATGAAAATTGTAAGTCAACACCTGTTTATAAATGTAGCAAATTATCTTACTTTCATCTAGACTGGATGTACAAATTTAGGAGTGACAAGCTAGAATCCTTCCAAACCATTCATGGACTAATTGGTTTTATCTTTCGTTTATATTGGATTCTCCATGCTGTTTATGTTTACCTTTGAACTGACATAGTATGTTAAACTCCCATTTCTTGATATGCTAAACTGACATTTGATGTTGCTGTAATAGGTGATTCATTTGGTACATTATTACCCCATTTTTCTTTAACATAACAAGCCATAGAAAACACCTTTAGCCTTTAGGTAGTAGTTTAGATAGATTAATCAGAGGGTCAACCATTTATTTATTTCTTATTCCCCTATGTTATATTCTTTTCTGACTAATGAATTCCATTGTTTCCTTTGAAGATTTTGTTTACAGGTCATTTCCCGAACTCTTTGATTGCTAGTATTTGATCTTGTTTTTGTTATTTAATAAAGCCTGATGCAGTGAGGAAGTTCCTCTGCTTTCTAATCTGTTAATAGGTGCATTTGTTGCCTGACATTTCCTCCATTTAATTTTAAGTTTTAAGTGCAATCATGCTTCTCATACTATGCATGCACATTCATAGAGCAAGGTGAAAGTCCACAATTCTACTTTGAGAAGTATCTAGAGGACAATCCTGCTTTCGACTTTCTCACATGGCGTTGGGTCTTGGGGTTCTGCTTAGATCATGTTTACACAACCCCTTATTTTCTTGGTCCATGCATCTTGTTGGCAGCATCATTGATGGCTTGTACTACCACAACACAACTTCCAATGGTTAAATTTGCTCGCAGGTTTGCTCTCTTTTTGAGCTGTATCATCATGCACCAGCCTCTCTGTTCTGGAAGATTATATTTGAATGTAAATTGCAACGCTGTTTGGTTCTTATACCTTGTCTAAAAAGTGCATTTACTTCGCTGTTCTTACCTTCTTGTTGTTATAGATAAGACTGTGAAGCATGGACCTCAGCCTAGTACAAGTTTTAAGTTGATATGGGAATATTTTTGGGATGCCCTCTTCCTTTGCCACACCTTTATCATAATCTATTTTGATGACTACTAGGTTCTTGAATTGGATTTGACTATATTTTTAAATTTTTATACATTGACCTCACCGACTCTCACATTTAGAAATTCACATAGACTCAGTTTTCAGTTGTGAGTTTACTTTTAATCTTGAACTGAGAATCAAAGTATATTTGACTTGTCACTTGAAAAAAATTCTATTCAAATCTGGTCTTCTCTAACAATGATAGATTATTTCATGTAGATGGTCATTCATGAAGTCTCGATCAGCCATCCTAAAGCTTGATGTGGCAGATTCACTTCCCAGAGCTCGCATTCAGGATCTTGGTGTTCTCCTGATGGGTGCAGGATATGAGGTAAAATTTTAAAATAGTCATACCATTGGGGGAGATGAGGCCATCTCATGTATCCTGCATTTGATCTGTGACTAGCTTTCTTAATAATGCTGTGGATGATTTAATCTTGTTTGGTTTCTTAACATTCATGGATTGCAGGTCTTTTAGAATAATTCAGCTCTGTATGGATTCAAAGGGCTTGCTGGTAGGCTTGCCCCTATTGGTGTCCATGGAGCTCTTTTGCTGATAATGGCAGGAGAAACATTTAGTTCCACGGGGGCATATCAGGGTTCAGTTACAGTTCCTCAAGGCCTGAAATTTAGGATGGGAGATGTGCTTAATCCAAATGGGATTTTATCAAGGCCAATATCTGCTTTTGCAAATGAAGTCCACGTTAACAAATTTTACATTGATTACTATGAAAATGGAGAGGTATTTATCTTTCACAATTGAGAAGCACATAGAGATTGTGTTATTTCAACCCCTTTCCCCTCTTAAAAACCCTGTACAAAAAAAAAATGTTAAAAGAAAAAGGAACGGAAAGGCATGCTAGCTGGCACTATTAACACACTATTTCTCTTCCTTTTACGTAACTTGACTTTTTACTGTTGAGAATCTAAAATTTATGGGGTAATTTTTTTTTTTTGAAACAACAATGTTGAAGCAACTCTCTCTTTACGACATGGTTTGCAGGTATCCAATGGATTAAGATAAAACTCTCCTTTGTTTGTATAGGTATCCCAATTTCACTCAGACCTTTCTCTATGGAATATGGATGGCAAGGAAGTTTTAAGGAAGACAATCAGTGTGAACCACCCTTTACGATTTGGAGGGGTAACTATATATCAAACTGATTGGGGTATTTCAGCTCTTCAAGTACACAAAGATGGTGCAGGGCCATTCAATCTTGCAATGGCTACCTTACAGAATGGGGATAAAAAGCTTTTTGGTACATTCTTACCACTAGAAGATGACAGTAGTTATACCAAACCTAAAGGAATGTGAGTTGACATTGCAAACCTCTTCCTGGCTTGTAATTTTCAAATTTACTCTTTACGTGTGTAAAAAACTTTTAGAGTAATTAGCTACAAGTTTCTAACAGTATGTATAAGCTGGTTAGTTTTCTATTAATATGTTTGGGCATTGCAGATCAATTTTGGATTGGAAATATTGTAGTCAGCAAAAAGGATGGATCATGAACATGCAAAGAGAACAGAGTGCATACATCTTCTCTATATGCAACAATCCATATCCAATTCATTTTTGTCCTTGAAGTTGCCCAGGTTATAAATGCATCAAATACTGAGAAAGTCTACATATGTAACCTTTGTCTAAATCTTTGGTGCATACTGAAGCAAGGCTAAAATGGATTTGTGCTAAGTATATATATTTTTACATAGATAAGCTAAATACATCGTGGTGGGGTATTGATCATTTTTTTAAGGGGTATATGTATAAAATTTGGGTGTTTCTCAAATATTGTGGAGTTCAAAGCAGTATTCCGAGCCTTGAAGTGATCTGTGGTATTCCTGTTCTAATTATGCAATATTTCCTGTTCATAGTTATGGTACGCATTAGCCAAGACACTGTCAGAGAGGGCTGCATGGGCGCTGGCCATGGAGAAAGTTGTGTCAGAGTATTTCTAAGCAAATATATTAATCTCCAAAATTATTTAAGATGGGGCATTCAAGTCTTTGGCAAACATGTTGATAAGCGCTCCTGTGGTGCTTTTAGGAAATGGGATATCAATTGCATGACAAGTTGTTGATGTTCAAATCACTGGCCAAATTCCTGCTCAAATCACTAAAGCAGCCAGTCTGTGGGCGTTGGAGATATCAAACAATCAATTCAGTGGAACTATTCCCTCTGGCATTGGACAACTGTGGAATCTCAGCAGCTTTCTGACTAGTCACAACAATATATCAGGGACTATTCCAGTGGAACTCACTAGTTTATCCTCACTATCTAGGCTTTCTCTTGATCACAATATGTTGTATGGGGAGCTTCCTGAGACAATAATATCATGGAAAGGTCTTTCTCAGCTTAACCTTGCCAACAAACGCATCACCGGATCAATTCCTGCATCGCTTGGGTTGCTGCCTGTTCTTAACAGCCTTGACCTCTCAAACAATTTGCTTTCAGGAAAAATACCTCCTGAGTTAGACAACCTCAAGTTGAGTTTTCTGAATGTGTTTGAAAACCTTTTGTCTGGCTCTGTTCCTTTTGGTTACAATAATCTGGCCTATGATTAAATGAAAGGAGATGACAGTTGACTAGCCCATATGCGCAATGTCATATGCTTCACTCCAGAAAAACCAAAAGTCAGCTGGAATCTGATCACCCATGCATTGAGGATACCAAATAAAACTATTTAAAAATTATACTCAAATGTTGGAGGAAGGAAAATGGCTGCTACTAACAAAAATGGAATCATATATTGAATTAAAAATAAATAAAATGGAATCGTATATTGAATTGAAAACGAGTGAGTAAATAAATTGGAAGCATATATTGAATTAAAAACAAGTAAAATAGAAGGATAGGAAGACTACAAACTAAAATTATAGGAAACAAACTTAAATGAATGGCACATCATAACAAGGATATAAATGATTAAATCAAGTCTCTCTAAATATAAAAAATACTAGTTTAAATTAAGTTTTCATTTCATGCATGCTAATGGATATAATTGGTATATATTTCTATTCTATATAGTGATAATTTGATTATTTGTATATATTGCTATTCTATAGTGATAATCTGATTTTTATATACTGCTATTCTATGTAATGATAATTTGAGATGAATTACACAGATGGTATTACTCCAATACATGAACAAAGAAAAAATTGTATTACTCCATACATGAACTGAACTTCGTATCTTATTTTACCAGGACCAAATTAGATAAACTATTTACCATGAAATTGCAGCCGAATCTAAGCTTAATAACTACAAAAACTGATTCATTCTTCATGGAACATGTTTCTATCAATTCACCAGAAAGGCTTCGTTGCATTTTTAACAGTTGCCCTCATATTTTTCTGCTATAATTACATTTGATTCAGAAAATATTTTCAAACCCAGAAGTTGTTTCAGGAAGCCCAAATCGTGGATATATTGGCAGCATCTTAGGAGTGTAAGTGTCATTGTTTGCAATGAAGGAGTACTTCTGAATAGGCAACCTAGCAGATCAATTTCCTCCTTGTAAAAATTTGAAACATTTACATGAAATTTCTTCAAAAATTTCAGGGAAAGGGTCAATATGGATACTTCCACGCTTTCTGCTTGGGTTTGCCATCCAAACCTGGTATGAAAATTCTCACTCCAAGATGAAAATATTATGGTAAGATTAAATCTAAAAACATGAGAATGACTAACCTTAAACTAGTCACTTTCTATTGAGAGTTCTTCAAGATTGAGAAACCTGCCAAGAACTTCAATTGAAAGCACTTCTACACTGAAATGAAGAGTAAGTTCTCCAGGCCCATGGAATACATGAAGGTCATGCACTTGTCTACGGTACCCATGAAGGGTAACTTTTCTCAACATGTTTGTAGTAGAAAACCCTGTAATTACATTAACCTCTGTAGTGGATAAATGCAGAAACCCACAAGAACTAACCTCCAGCCTTGACATACTTGGACAATCATCTACCATGAAATTCACTAGCTGGGGGCAATTCATTATCAGTTGTGGGCAATCAAGTCCATTTGAATCTAAATGCCTGAGATTCAGTGCATACATTTTCAAACTGTTCAGCCCTGGACAACGTTGGAATCTCAAGTTTTCAAGAAGATGGCATTTTGCAACAAGCTTCTCAATTATATCATCATTTGTATAAATATATGCTAGAGAACATGTTACAAGGCAACTGAATCCACTAAAATAAGGAGGCAGCTTTGTTAACATGAATCAGTGCAGCTTCAAAAATGTGAGGCAGTTGCAAGAAAAGAGGGAATTTGGAACTTCCAGCAACATGCCATTTCCCAGAGTGATTTGTTTCACTCTTTTCAAACATATAGAATGGACCCATATTTTAAAACACTTACCAATGTTCTTTATAGTCATATCACCCATTGAAATTGAAAGCTCAAAACTCTGAAGTTGAGCAGAATGAAAGAACAAGATTTTATTAATTGCTTGCTCTGTTGCTTTTCCTTGATGAGGAAAAAATTGGCTGCAAAATCTGAGATGGGGCAATAAAGTGCCGAGGTATCACCATCTACGGGACAGGATAGAGCAACGAGTTGCATCCCTTAACAAGAGATTTGAGAGAATGTAAGAACATAGTAAATTATCCGGTAAAGCACTGAGTCTGCCACTTGCCATGGGATACAGTTGTAAAAGAGGAATAACAAAGGAATGACAAGGAAATATAGAGAATCATGGAAACCAATAAATTGGACAATGTTGCATGCTAAATTTTTACCCATGATGGGGTACTCTTTGTAATTCTCCACCATTGCTACCTTCCATGCTTCCTCAAACTCCTCTCCAACCTCAATATCAGTGCTAATAGTAGCACGGGAAACAACACTACGCTTAGCAGAACTAGAAGAACACGTTTTCCAAACTGCACGAGAACTACTTCCCTCACGAGTCACCATGTGCCATGCTTGGTCTCAGTGGTTCTCTTCCTTCTACTCCTGGTTCAACTACCATATCTTCATTGGAACTAACACCCCGAACTCCACTAGACAACGATTCACCTTTTTGTAGTAGTGATTCGCCCATTTGTACTGGTGATTCGCCATGATTTTACAAGATAATATAATCTCGTGAGAGATTCGCCAAAAAATTATATATACATATTATATTATTAATAAAATCGCCTTCCATTTTTCCTATGTATCATGGGGATTCACCCATTTATTATATATATAAATTTAGGGGGGTTCTTAAAGTTTTCCCTAGTTATGAGGTGCTATGAGCTCTCTTCGAATTCCTTCTGCGCTGCAAAAGTCTTGAATTTGCCAGAGATGATTTCACCAGCATTGTCGCTCCTCAGAGCCTTCACCTGCTTCCCCAAGTCTTTCTCAACCAATGCCTTGAACTCACAGAAATTTGAGTATGTCTCGCTATTATTCTGCATGAAGAAGATCCAACACTTACGAGAAAAATCATCAACAAATATCACATAATACCTGTGCTTTTCTGTCGAAGCTGCTGAGAAAGGTCCACACACGTCTGTGTGAATTCTCTCAAGGATCGTCGTGGCGCGACTATCCTTCTCTTGAAAGGTGGCTTTCACAATTTTTCCCAAGGTACACCCCTTGCACTGATCTGACTGCGCAAGAGTACCCTTAGGTAGCCCAATATAAATCTGCTACAGTATCTTCAAAGCTCCATGGTGAAGGTGGCCCAATCTCCGGTGCCACAATTCGCCATCATCCCGACTCACCACTCCTTCTGCCTTGCCTGCCATTGCTGCAAAGCCATCTACCTGTAATCGATAAATGTTCTTAACTCGAACCCCTATCCTCCAGGTCTCACCATTTGCCTTACTACGCAGGAAAGCCTTTCCCTCGCTAAAAACAACATCATATCCCTTGTCTTCTAACATCTCCACAAAGATAAGATTCTTCTTCAATCCTGGAACATGCATCACTTCCTTCAATACAAAGGGTTTACTAGACTCCCTCTCAAAGGAAATGGTACCGATACCGGTCACACTATATCTACCATCATCGCCCATCTCGATGTGCACTCCAAGATCTTTCTCATCCCGGATCGATGCAAACGAGTCTCGATCTCACAGTACGCGAAAAGACGCACCACATCGAAAACCACCAGAAGCGGGTACCGCGGGACCAAGCATGCGATAGAGCGAAAAATCGACTCAAAGAAAGCTGCGGCTAAGGCCTCTCCCGGTGCCGGGTCCCGGCTTTGCTTATTTTTCTTCTTCTGTGGACAACTAGTGGCGTAATGTCCGTGTTGGTGACAGCGAAAGCACTTCACCTTGGACATGTCCTGCTTCTTGCCTTTCGCACTGGATTGAGAAGCATGCTTCTTGCTCTTCCCCTTATTTTCTTTGGCAGCCAAAGCGCAATTTTCTTCATCAGAGTTCTTTGATGAAGATTCGTCCCTGGTACTTCGCCTTATCTCCTCTTGCACAAGATCCGACCAAAGTCGCTCCCATCCTGGCAATTTCTCCCGACCATTGACAGAGTCCTGATAGAAGTGCCAACTCTTCGGTAGCCAAGGAGAGCCAAGCTCACCAAGTCCTCATCATAAACAGTAACCCCCACACTTCCCATCTCATCCCTGCATTGGATGAACTTCGTGAGGTACTTGGGCATACTATCGCCTTTCTCCATCTTTATGTTCCTGAGTTTTTCCTTGAGCGCCAACTTCCTCTGGTTGCTCTTGCTTTGGAATAAATCCGTCAAATATTTCCACATCAATAATGGAGAAGCTTTCCCATGAAGGCTGGATACTATGTGATCCTTCACACCTTCCAACAGAATCCTTCGACACTTTGCTGTCTTCTTTTGCCATGCATCAAGTACGGCAACATCACTAGAAGTAGGCTTTGGAATTTCTGCATCTATGAACTCCTTCAACCCATTGTCATCCAGCACCACCTCCATCCTGTCCTTCCATGCAATATAATTCGAGCTTCCCTCAAGGGCATACTCCAATCGAAATTCGTTGAAAGACATCTCAACTTCGACACCAAGAAAACACTGCTGCAAATTCGAATTCCACTAGCACAAAACTCAACCGCTTCAGTGTTTTGTAATTGCTCCAATGATCAATATCGCTCTGATACCATGTAGAAATTTGAATAACTGATATATTATTCACCAATATTATCTTGATCACACACTATTTTAGCTTTATGCATACTACAGAATCTCTTCTACCATTGATCATTAATTGCGGAAATAAAATAAATTGCATGCACACATTAAAACCACAAACAATCACACATATGAACACAGTATTTAATGGGAAATATTAAAGCTGAAAACCCCAAATATCTATATATTATATGTCATGGAGATCATGTAACAATCATAGTACAAAGCTCCTCACAAGCTCTTAGCACCACCTCCAATTGGTACACACTATCAAGCTAGATCTAGCAAAACACATGCTCCAATATTTTGCCACTTGATATCCAGCCTCTATTGCGTTATCAATGCTATGGGATGGCTTCATTAAATAGATAAACCACCTGGCTTGTACTGCACAATCCTCATGGGCTTCTCCACCTATCTGTGTGTTTCAAATAGCAACTTTATAGTCACAACTGATAGTTAACCTGCTCTTTCACCTATCTCTGCACTGGTCTCCACGAAAACTGTCCATGCACTGAAGTTAACTGATGCATTCTTTAGTTGATTAATGAGTTTATAATTAGTTAATTAATTAATAATTAATTCACACCACTCTCACTAATTGTATCAAATTAGTTAAACTGAATACAAATAGCTCAACTATGTTTAGATTAGTTAAACTGAATACAACACCACTAACTTCCTCAATCAACTCCACCAAACTCTGTCACATGAGTTCTAACCGAAGTATCCATGCAATAGCTCCACATAACCCTCAGGAATAGCGTAATTCCTTACGGAAGCCTCTGTGCCACATCTGTGCACTTAAAAGTGCTCCAAGAGAATAAGATAATGTTTAGAGTCTAAATATTATTAAGAGCTAATAATATTTGACATATCTATTTTTAGGCTGTGATCTAAAAATATATTCATGATATGTTAAAAATAGAGTCCATCTATTTTTTTCGGCAACCAACCATCCCTGACAACATCAGCAACTCACGTTCTTGGTCCATATGTCTAAAAATAGACTTTGCGCCAAAAATAGCTTGCGGGCCCACTTAGTGAAGGTGACTCCTTTCCACTAAGCTCATCATCTTGTTGCAATCTCAACATCACAAGACTGTTGTGCGACGGGATATCAAATTTCATGAGGAGAAAGCCATGAAGTGTTCGCTTGAGAGGGAGCCACACTTGCATGTAGATGAGGAGCTATTAGTTCCTAAGGATGAGTCTCAGGATGTGGATCAGCCACAAGATGATGTTCATGGAGTGGAAGAGATCACTCAAGCAGCGCCAACCATCAGAGGGCGGAAGCGCACTACAGAAGCTGAGCGACTGGCTCAAGATGCAGAGAAGGTTGTAGGAGCACCTACATCACAACGCAGACATAGACAGTCACCTGATCAGTATAATGGATACATGGCTCTTATGAGAAAGTGTATTGTGACAGAGCCATCCTATTTCGAGGAAGCTGTGGAGGATCCCGCATGGGTAGATGCCATGGTGGAAGAGTATGATTCGATTGTCAGAAACAGTGCATGGGAGATTGTCCCAAGGCCGGAAGGGAAATCAGTGGTGGGTTCGAGATGGATCTACAAGGTGAAGCAAGAAGCTGACGGGAGTGTGGAGAAGTACAAGGCAAGATTTGTTGCCCGAGGCTTCTCACAGATTAAGGGGATCGATTATGAGGAAACCTTTGCACCTGTCGCAAGGTATTATTCAATACAGACGATTCTTTCTCTCTCAGCACATATGGGGTGGCACATTCATCAGATGGATGTGAAGACTGTGTTCCTCAACGGGGTGATTGAGGAGGAGGTGTACATAAAGCAGCCCGAAGGTTTCGAGATCTTCAGCAGCGAGTCGCATGTGTGCAGACTCAAGAGAGCGCTGTATGGGTTGAAACAAGCACCTCGTGCTTGGTACACACGGGTAGACATTTATTTCACCGAACTTGGATTCTCCAAGAGTGAGGCGGATCCGAACCTATACCAAATAGTGGTGGAGGGTAAGTTGCTGATCATTGTACTTTATGTAGATGATTTGATTTTGACAGGTGATGAACTGTTGATACTCTCATGCAAGGATGATCTTGCAAAGGAGTTTGAGATGAAGGACTTAGGCCTCCTTCATTATTTCCTAGGATTGGAAATTTGGCAGCGTAGTGATGGACTATTTTTTTCTCAAGGCAAGTATGCCTGGGAGATACTGGAGAAGTTCAACATGCAGGGCTGCAAGCCTGTTGATACTCCTCTTCCTGGTGGATGGAGGAAGGAGGATGCTACTTCGGCGGAGGTAGTGGATGCCACTGTTTATCGACAGTTGGTGGGGTCGCTTATGTATCTGGTCAATACATGACTCAAAATATGCTATGCTGTTAACTAGATTTCAAAAGCTATGGTTAAGCCTACCAAGCTCTACTGGAAGGCAGGAAAGCATGTATTGAGATATCTCAGAGGCACATCGGGATATGGATTATGGTACAGACAATCGGATGAGGTGAAGCTATGTGGCTTCACGGATGTAGATTGGGCAGGGAGCCCAACAGACAAAAAGAGCACATCTGGAGGGATTTTCAGTATCGGGTCGACAACATTTTCTTGGTACAGCAGGAAGCAGAGATCCGTGGCACTCAGTTCAGCAGAGGCCGAGTATATGGCAGCGAGTTTGGCTACATGCGAGGCTATATGGATGAGGAAGATCCTGGTCGGGTTGTTCGATTCACACTTAGATCCTACTGTGATTTATTGTGATAATCAGAGTTGCATCAAACTCTTAGTTAATCCAGTATTTCATGATAGATCTAAACACATTGACATCCGGTATCATCATATCATAGATTGTGTGCAGCGGAAGATCATGTTACTTTCATACATTCCCACGGAGGATCAGGATGCTGATATCTTGACGAAGGCGCTCACCAGGAGAAAATTCGAATACCATAGAGGTAGGATAGGGGTGGCAGATAATCCTTATCTTATTGAGAGTGAGTGTTGAGATTGCAACAAGATGATGAGCTTAGTGGAAAGAATTCGCCTTCACTTAGTGGGCCCGCAGGCTATTTTTGGAGCAAAGTCTATTTTTACACTATTCCTATTTTTAGACATGTCGATCATATTCTAGGAGTTGTAGGATGCTATTTGTGGATGGTTAGTCAAGTCAGAAAAAAATAGATGGACTTCTATTTTTAGACATATTGGGCGGAATCTATTTTTAGATTGCCAGTCTAAAAATAGATATGTCGAATATTATTAGCTCTTAATAATATTTGGTCTATAAACATTATCTTATTCTCTTGGAGCACTTCAGTTAAGTGCACAGATGTGGCACAGGAGCTGACAGAAGGAATTACGCTATTCCTGAGGGTCAAGTGGAGCTATTGCATGGATACTTCAGTTAGAACTCATGTGACAGAGTTTGGTGGAGTTTATTGAGGAGTTAATGGAGTTGTGTTCAGTTTAACTAATCTAAACATAGTTGAGCTATTTGTATCTAGTTTAACTGATTGATACAATTAGTGAGAGTGGTGTGAATTAATTATTAATTAATTCAATAATTATAAACTCATTAATCAACTAAAGAATACATCAGTTAACTTCAGTGCATGGACAGTTTTAGTGGAGACCAGTGAAGAGATAGGTGAAAGAGCAGGTTAACTATCAGTTGTGACTATACTGTTGCATATTTGCAACAACCAGTGATTGGAGAAGCCAATGAGGATTGCGCAGTACAAGACAGGTGGTTCGAAGTTATTTATGAGCCATCCTACAGCATTGATTATGCAATAGAGGTTGGCTATCATATGGCAGAGATTGGAGCATGTGTTTTGCTAGATCTAACTTGATTAGTGTGTAACAATTGGAGGTTGTGCTACGAGCTTGTGAGGAGATTTGTAAAATGATTGTTACATGATCTCTATGACATATAATATACAGATAGTTTGGGGTTTTCAGCTTTAAGCTTTCCCATGAAATAATGTGTTCATATGTGTGATTGTTTATGGTTTTAATGTGCGCATGCAATTTATTTTATTTCCGCATGTAATGATCAATGGTAGAAGAGATTCCATATTGTGCATGAGGATAAAATAGTGTGTGATTAAGAGAATATCGGTGAATAATATATCAGTTATTCAAATTTCTACACAAATATTTCCCTAAACCAGATACATGTTTTTCCTCAGAGGTGCCTTAAAAAATCAGCTCACACTTAGCCTCAGGTTGTTGGAATCACGATTTCCGTTAAACCAAAAATCGTAGGCATTAGTCTGCGCTACAATCGCCATAGTTAGGATTCATGAGAGGTGGTTAGTCCATGTCACGAAACACATGGTGAGTGTTGAACCCAATTTCCAACAATCTCCCCCCCAACGTGAGTAGGGTGAGTTTCGAACTCGAGACCTGTCCCTCTGATACCACTTGTTGGAATCAGGATTTTCGTTAGACCAAAACCTGCAGGCCTTAGTCTCCACTACAATCGCCAGAGTTAGGTTTCACGAGAGGTGGTTAGTCCATGTCACGAAACACACGGGGAGTGTTGAACCCAATGTCCAACACAGGTAGCTTGAGTTGGGCCTAAAAACCCTACCCTAAATAGAAGTTATTATGTCTCAAATTTTTTTTTCACAAAGAATCAAACCTGTGGTAGAATAGGCCTTAGAAGGTCCAAAACGAAGCCTCAGAGATTAGCCGAAATTTTCTACAGAACAACCTTGGAAAAATTGTGAAAAGGCTACAAAATTCTATCCACAAGAGAGCCTGAAATCCTGGCCTTAGAAAGCCCTAGAATAGGGCTGAAATTATGCTTAAAACCCTGATTCAAATCACTTCAAACCAATGAAAACCAACCAATAAAAGCATAGATTTTTAAGCCGATAAATCCCTCTTTAAACTCGACATTCTTATTCATATTTTAAATGAGCTCAAACCTCTTGTTTTTCTTCATATCCAATACTACATCAAACCTCTGAAGCGATGCTCCAATAGTCCATGAATGAGGTATATTGATCTGAAATCTCGATCAAAATTGATACTGGTTCATTAAATTTTTAAAAGAGTTTGAATGAAATTAAAATCACCATTAAAAATAGCTCAATTTAATTGACATAGAAAACTTGAAAGGAAATTAACAACAAATAAAGAGCATTAACAAAAACAGACAAGAGAAAATGAGACCAACACGTTGATAACAGAGTTTGGTTATCTTCAAGCCTACCTCTCTGGGCCCAATATTTAATGGGGAGGCATTTTTGTTCAAAGTTTTCAAAATCCATAAAAATTACATATACAAATGCTTTAACTACGATCCAAACTAAATTTTTTGTGTTCTTCTTTGTCTCTATATCATGTAGCAACTTTTGGATTTCAAAAAGGCATCGTAGTTTTCCCGGAATGCCTCTCCAAATTTTGGTTCTCTCGCCTCTTCTCTTTGCACATTAACCTCGCTACTGCATAAAAATACAAAATTTCCTTCCTTGGCACAATGGAATAATTTTATAATAAAATTTTAGAGGTCGGGGAATAAAATCCCGATCTCCCCATCGTGGTGGTGTGATACGATACAATGCATAAAATATAATAAAAATTTAAACAAATGATATGGTGTTATACCATATCCCACCATATGTTATGAAACTAGCTCCAAAAATAGAAGAAAAGAGAGATCAACGCCTTAGAAATAAACCACTTCGAGGGGGAAACCTACAATATATTACATAAATGAACAATTCTTGGATGATACAAATGACAAAACCTCCTTCTATATATAGGAGTCCATGGGGTCACAATATAATCCTAGCTGACCTAACAATAATAATGTAAGGGCACAATAATAACAATATTGTGGTTACAGGGGTACAACAATAACAATAAGGGGGTTACACTAACAACAATAAGGGACTATACTAGTAATATAGGGACCTAACATGCCCTTCTCCTTCAAAAAAGTGTTTTCTTCAACGCTTGAGTAGCTCCGGATGCTTCCGTATAAAATTCTCATCCTCCCATGTAGAATCTCAGTGGGTAAGTTCTTCCACTTGATGAGATACTCTGAAATTGATCGATTTCGTAGCTGTCGAGTTCTTGTTTCCATGATTGCTTCAGGTTCCAATATGATTTTTCCTTCCTCATCAAGTTCTGGCAATATTGTTTGAACTAGAAGTTTGTCACCTATAACCTTCTTTAATCATGGAACATGAAAAACTGGATGCACTCGCGAAGAAGCAGGCAACTCCAATTTGTATACCATAGTACCAATCTTTAGCAACACCTTGTAAGGACCATATTAATTTAGCGATAATTTATTATCCTTCTTATCTTTCTTGAGGGACATTTGTTTGTATGGTTGTAACCATAAAAATACCCAGTCTCCTACATGAAAACTTCTCTTGCTGCGATGTTGATATGCCTGTTGCTTCATTAAATTTTGTGCCAAACTTAGGTTATCCTTTAAGAGTTGGAGAAATTATTGTTGATGTTCGATGTGATCTTCCACTTCTTGAACCTTAGAATTTTCTCTTAAAGATGATGTGATAGACGGTGTATGATATCCATAAAGTTCCATAAATGGGGTCATTTTTGCTACAATATGGAAGTAAGTGTTATCCACCATTCAACTAGAGGTAACCACTTGACCCATTGTGTTTTCTTATCAGATACAAAACAACGAAGATATCCTTCAAAACATTTACTCACTATTTTAGTTTCACCATCGGACTGAGGATGATAAGATGAGCTATGAGCTAGTTGAGTACCCAAACAACAAAATAATTTCGTCCAAAAATTTCTAGTAAAAATGGGATCTCTATCACTTACAATAATCTTTGGGTTTCCATGTAGCTTTTGAATTGTTTCCATAAATGCAATAGCAATTGTACTTGCTTTAAAATGGATGAGATAATGCACAAAAGTGTGCATAATTGGTATGTCTATCAACTAACACCATGATGACACTCTTTCCTCTAGACTTAGGCAAACTTGTGATAAAATTCATTGAAATCTCCTCCCAACATTGACTTGGAATGGATAAAGGTTGTTGTGATATCCCTTTTTCAGGATTTTCTAGGATAGGGTCCTCTAGGACGCTGTATAATGAAGCCAATGTGAAAAGAAGCTGAACCGGGACTTGAATCCCTTTGTTCACCCTTCATAGACTACTGTTCTAGAAGATGAGATCAAAGAAATAACCTTAGGAAGGTTATTCAGATCCTCCAAACCTGTATGTCCCAAAGAATGCTCGAAAGGGAGAGCTACAACGATACATGAACTCTAACAAGTAACAACTATGAAATATCAATAAATGAGGTGAAAGAAGAGTGCATAGCCATTATATTATGTGCAGCAGCAAATATATGTACAAGAACTCGAAGTAAGCCCTCTCAAGTTAGGCCAAATCATCCCCAAGACAGATGTACACGCAACAATGGAAGTACACAGCTACATAACCCAAAAACAAGCTATGACTGCACATTATATAGTAATAAATGACTGAAAACTAGTATAGACACAATGATGTAGCAATAATAGGCTCAAATAAGTGGGAGAGCAAGATCTCAACCCCAGAAAATAATACTACCAAAATCCTCCAAGGGATTAGCCAAAATACACTAAATGGAAAAATGCCAGAGTTGTTGGGTAGCAGCAGCAACTCAAATAAAATACAAAAAGGGAGAAGGATGGAAATGATAAAAATAATGTAGAAACATCCTCCATTGATCTTCTAAGTGAAAGGTTTCTCCCTTCACTGACGATTACACCCTACAATCCACAGTGTGAATCCCTCCTGCAAGTGCCCTCTGTAAATAACGCAGTATGAGGAAGAGACAGCGTTGGGAATGAGATGAAATGTATGGCCCAATGAAAAAATATGCAATGAAGCTCCGATATCTTCCTCATTGATCTCCCAGAGAGAGAATGAGCTCCTCCTCTGCAAAACCAACTCTGGAAGTGGGTGATAATGAATCCTCACTGCAACCCTCAACAACTCAACGTTTCTGCAAAGTTGGAAAGTGTTGTAGCTGAAGATGGTCACCTTGGCCTCAAGCCTAGATGTGAGGAGAATGAATAATAGGTCCTCAAAATCTTCCCAATGAAGTAGAGGAAACTTCTAAACAGAAATCTCCCTTGTGCTAAGCAGCACAAGCTATCCCAGTTGCACAACTGGAGAGAGTAGAGAAAATTCGAAATCTTCAACATAATGAGTGATGGCTCTCCTTCCCCCTTTTATGCCAAGAGGAGGCTTCCTTGTCATGAACCCAACCCATTAGGGTTTCTCTCATCCAATAATATCTCTCCTATGAAAACTGCGTTGTCCCACTAGTTGACTCACTCCCTCCATGCAACGCTATTTGACTTGGTCAAATTGGACCTAGTCTTCTTATATTTTCCCCTTTTCACACTAGGAGATGAAAAATAAGCCACTTAAGTGACCCCTTGCACATTTGGAGTGTTTATTATGCTTCTTCATGGGACCCCTTACCCATTTTATTCTTTTTATTAAAAGGAAAGCAAAATTAATGTTCCAATTAACTTAATGAAAAATTTGGAACATTACAGTCCTCCCCTCCCAAAGATTGCTTGTCCTCAAGCAAGTGCAGGGGTATACTGATTATTCCTCTTCTCTGCTGCAGCACCCATGTATGAAGATATCCTCCAAGAAATAGGATGCTATCTCATCAATAAAGCTCCCACATTGCTTCTCCTCAGCATGTAAATTGGCTACCAAGCCATCATCATGAAAAGGTGAGGTGCTAAAGAGAGTGGAAAAGTGTTTTATAGAGGTCCTCCCAAGGCATGGAGTATGAAATGTGTTGGGAAACATTATCCCCATGTGTATCCTCCATCCCCAAGCAATCAACCATGCAAAATGAGTCACCTCCCAACTAGGCAACTCCGGGAAATCATCCTCCACCTTGAGTCCAAGTAGAATAGGTGGGCTGAAAATCTGATCATGGTAAGCTTTATAGCCTACCCCACTATATCCTCTTCTCCAATTATGATAAGTGTGGAGTGAAAGCTGAATTTGGGCTGCAATAGTGTTGTCCTCAAGTGGAAAGATGAAGTTTAGATCCCCAAGGATCTCTCCTCCAACGCTACAAATCAAGCTGGCTCAAATAATCTCATATGTGATGAGTTGGAAGTCATCATCATATGGAATCCCATCAATCATATGGTTCACCTCATGGAAAAAAAACTTTCTTATCATGGTGACCATATCATCTTCCATACTCCCCTTAGAGCATGCGCTGCAAAAAGTGTGGGGGTCTTCCCCTCCAAAGGACACATCCTCCCAATGTGTCTCTCCCTCCTTATGATGAATATGGGGCTGCTACTAATATATGGCTGAAAAATAATGATCTTCAAGTGAGACCCAAGCCATCCCATCAAATCCAACACCCATGGGGTGCCTCCCCAAAAAGCTCAAGCTTTCCAAATGGCTCCTCCCATTTGAAAGCAAATGGTGTAACATGGAAATCAAGGCTGGCCCATTTGTTTTTTTGAAACATGCAATGTGAGAAGTATGGGAAACCACACTCCCTATGGGCATCCTCAAATATTGTGCCACTCATCCAATGATGCTTCCCATGTTCAGTGTTCTACTAGTAAAATATGGAGGCATAAACCTATGAGAGCAAGGAGGTGAAACATAGCTCCACACATGGACCCAATGCAGGGAATAATTGGCCTGCCACAATATATAGTGCAAAAAGTGTCCTTTCAACCACTTGTTTTCTGCCACATTCATCCTGCAAGATGAGATCATGAAAACATAATTCGGTGCCAATGGTGCACACCGGAAATCCTGTGGCTTTCCCCCACAATCCACCAACAAGATGGCCATCATAATTGCTGCAATGGACCATAAGTACAACAACACCTAATGTGCAAGAAGGAAAGATCCTCCTTGATGTGATATGCTACTCAAAAGGATAAGAGAGTGCAAAAAATAAAGCAAATAGTTACCTCCCTCATCAAGTACTCCGGTCTTTGAGCTAAAATGGCTCAAGTGAAAATCCTCCCTTACTGCAACAACATAGGGAAGTGGTTGTGCCAACCATACCATCATATCTCAGGCTATGCATCTGAGCATATGCTGATATACATCCATTAGGATTCCCTCCCAAGTGGACTCCTCCATCAACAAAGAGTATGCATAAGAATGCATAAAAGGAGAATCCATAAATGTTGGATGTAGGTGTCCCTCCTTGTGCTTGTGTACCCAAGCCAAGAAGATCAAGATATAGCAAGGGATGATACCATCCATTACTCCATCATCCTCATCTCCTACATGCCTCCAATGTACATCACTTGTGAAGTGGTTTTGGATACACTTCAACAAGTAAACCCAACTCTGAAGTGACAACGCTGCTGGCTTGTGAAGTAGGGCCACTGTCATCTCAAAGCTCAACTCTTTGACATGGATCTTGTCAAAGGCTCTACTCATCATGTTGCTGCACATATAGAGCCCCTCCCATAGAGAAGGTACTTCTTGGGCATCTAAGGCCAAGGAGCAATCCCTTTGAACTATGCTAGTGCCGCCTCCTGCTCCTGCAACATCTGAATATAATATGAGGAACAAGAATGTTTGCTGCTCCTCCATACTTCCACCATAATAAATATGTGAAGGTGGCATAATGAGTGGTAAGAAGAATGACATCTCATCATACTGCACCCATGCTCCTCTCTGCCCCATGGTGTAAGTATCCTGCCAGTCCTCCTCCTTCTCCATTCCCCATGAAAAAGGATAGGTCCTATGCCGACCAAACTCTCTCAAGAGTAGCCAACACATCATTTCCTCTTGCTACCTTGTATCATAAATTTTCAAAAGGCTCACCATCATCTTTCCTCTCATCCACATCCACTCAACTCTTTGCGGATGTCCCCCTTCATCCTGCATCTTGGTATCCTCCCAATAAGGGCTACCATCTTCCCAAAACATATTTTTTCTTTTCCATTTCATGGGACATTGAAATGCAATCTCTTCCATGTCAAAGTGTATAAACCCTAACCTCAATGGTGGTACACAACATATCCATGATGTATAAGGATGATGGCACATCACAGTGAAAACTTCCCGCTTTAGACAATCAGCATGCAATGATGTACAATCCTCCATGAAAAATAAAAACTTAAGCATACCTTGGAGAGTTTCGGAAGAATATTGTGTTGTTGTAAGAGTCTCTTCCTCAATAGTGCTGGATGCCTCAATAGCTGGAGGTGAAGGTTGCTTCTCCATCACTATGACAGCGCTGGTATGTGCCTCTTCAGCTGGTGGTGAGGGCTCCTCCCTCCTTTGACCAAATATTCTGATCAATCTTTGAGAGAAATCAACAAGAGTAGAAACCCTTGCATGGTCCCAATGGCTGAACCACCAAGTATTTGCTTCACCCTCAAGGTGCAGTGCTGCAACTTCTACAACCTCTTTTTCTACTACAGAATTTAGCAAGAAGGAAGCCTCTAGTTTCTTCACCCAAACCTCTGCTGCACATGTGAGTGATCCATCAAATGCGGACAATAGAAATTTATTGCCTCTCATCATCCCATAGCTGTGGGGTCTTCTTTCTTCTTTCTACAGAATACATTGTGGAAAAGATAGAGTCTCTTGGAAGGATCTAGGGTTTTCTCGGTACTCAGCAATATACTCACTTAGAATTTCGAATTTCAAGTGTTTCCCATGCTCCATTTCTCCTCCATGGTGAGAGTAGGAAGTGCATGGTCCTTCCTCTTCTCTTTCTTTAGTCTTCTCAAACTCCTTGGAGATGCCTTTGTTGGATCTAAAAAATTATGAGAGTAATATCATCCTCTGCATCATCTTGATCTCTTTTGTATCTGCTCCACAGGTTGGGCCAAGTTCGAAGCTCTGATACCACTATAATATCTCTTTTTTAGGATTTGCTAGGATAGGGTCCTCTAGGACGCTGTATAAGGAAGCCAATGTGAAAATAAGCAGAAATGAGACTTGAATTCATTTTTTCACTCTTCATACATTACTCTTCCAGAAGATGAGCTCAAAGAAATAACCTTAGGAAGGTTATTCAGATCCTCCAAACCTGTATGTCCCAAATATTGCTCGAAAGGGAGAGCTACACCGATACATGAACTCTAACAAGTAACATCTATGAAATATCAATACATGAGGTGCAAGAAGAGTGCATAGCCATTATATTATGTGCAACATCAAATATATTTACAATACCTCGAGGTAAGCCCTCTCAAGTTAGGCCAAATCATCCCCAAGACAGATGTACATGCAATAATGGAAGTACACAGCTACATAACCCAGAAACAAGCTATGATTGTGCATTCTATAGTAAGAAATGAATGAAAACTTATATAGATACAATGATGTAGCAATAATATGCTCAAACAAGTGGGGGAGAAAGATCTCAACCCCATAAAACAATACTACAACAATCCTCCAAGGGATTAGCCAAAATACAATAAATGGAAAAATGCCGGAGTTGCTGGTAGCAGCAGCAACTCAAATAAAGTACAAAAAGGGAGAAGGATGGAAATGATACAAAAAATGTAGAAATATCCTCCACTGATCTTCTAAGTGAAATACTGCTCCCTTCACTGATGATTACACCCTCCAATCCATAGTGTGAATCCCTCCTGCAAGTGCCCTCTATAAATAACGCAGTATGAGGAAGAGACAGTGCTGGGAATGAGATGAAATGTATGGAACAATGCCAAAATATGAAATGAAGCTCTGCGATATTCCTCACTGATCTCCCAGAGAGAGAATGAGCTCCTCCTCTGCAAAACTAGCTCTGTAAGTGGGTGATAATGAATCCTCACTGCAACCCTCAGCAACTCAATGTTTCTGCAAAGCTAGAAAACGCTATAGCTGAAGATGGTCACCTTGGCCTCAAGCCTAGATGTGAGGAGAATGAAGAACAAGTCCTCAAAATATTCCCAATGAAGGAGAGGAAACTTCTAAACAGAAATCTCCCTTGTGCTAAGCAGCACAAGCTATCCCAGTCGCACAAATGGAGAGAGCAGAGCAAATTTGAAATCTTCAACATAATGAGCAATGGCTCTCCTTCCCCCTTTTATGCCAAGAGGAGGCTTCCTTGCCATGGAACCCACCCATTAGGGTTTCTTTCATCCAATACTATCTCTCCTATGAAAACTGCACTGTCCCACTAGGTTACTCACTCCCTCCATGCAGCGCTGTTTGACTTGGTCAAACTGGACCTAGTCTTCTTATATTTTCCCCTTTTCACACTAGGAGATGAAAAATAAGCCACTTACGTGACCCCTTGCACATTTGGAGTGTTTATTATGATTCTTCATGGGCCCCCTTACCCATTTTATTATTTTTATTAAAAGGAAAGTAAAATTAATGTTCCAATTAACTTAATGAAAATTTTGGAACATTATAGTCCTCCCCTCCCAAAGATTGCTTGTCCTCAAGCAAGTGCAAGGGTAGAATTATTCTTCCTCTTCTCTGCTGCAAAACCCATGTATGAATATATCCTCCAAGAAATAGGATGCTATCTCATCAATAAAGCTCCCACATTGCTTCTCCTCAGCATGTAAATTGGCTACCAAGCCATCATCATGAAAAGGTGAGGTGCTAAAGAGAGTGGAAAAGTGTTTTCTAGAGGTCCTCCCAAGGCATGGAGTATGAAATGTGTTGGGAGACATTCTCCCCATGTGTATCCTCCATCCCCAAGCAATCAACCATGAAAAATGAGTCACCTCCCAACTAGGCAACTCCGGGAAATTATCCTCCACCTTGAGTCCAAGTAGAATAGGTGGGATGCAAATCTGATCATGGTAAGATTTATAGCCTACCCCACACTATCCTCTTCTCCACTTATGATAAGTGTGGAGTGAAAGCTGAATTTGGGCTGCAATAGTGTTGCCCTCAAGTGGCAAGGTGAAGTTTAGATCCCCAAGGATCTCTCCTCTAGCGCTGCAAATCAAGCTGGCCCAAATCATCTCATATGTGATGATTTGGAAGTCATCATCGTATGGCATCCCATCAATCATATGGTTTACCTCATGGAAAAATAACTTTCTTATCATGGTGTCGATATCATCTTCCATACTCCCCTTAGAGCACGTGCTGCAAAAAGTGTGGGGGTCTTCCCCTCCAAAGGACACATATGGGGCTGCTGCTGATATATGGCTGAAACATAATGGTCTTAAAGTGAGACCCAAGCCATCCCATCAAATCCAACACCCATGGGGTGCCTCCCCCAAAAGCTCAAGCTTTCCAAATGGCTCCTCCCATTTGAAAGCAAATGGTGTAACATGGAAATCAAGGCTGGCCCATTTGTTTTTCTGAAACATGCAATGTGAGAAGTATGGGAAACCACACTCCCTATGGGAATCCTCAACTCTTGTGCCACTCCTCCATTGATGCTTCCCATGTTCAGCATTCTACTAGAAGAATATGGTGGCACAAACCTGTGAGAGCAAGGAGGTGAAACATAGCTCCACACATGGACCCAATGCAGAGCATCATTGGCCTGCCACAATATATAGTGCAACAAGTGTCCTTTCAGCCACTTGTTTGCTGCCACATTCAGCCTGCAAGATGAGATCATGAAAACATAATTCGGTGCTAATGGTGCACATCGGAAATCCTGTGGCTTTCCCCCACAATCCACCAACAAGATGGCCATCATAATTGCTACAATGGACCATAAGTACAACAAAAAATAATGTGCAAGAAGGAAAGATCCTCCTTGATATGATATGATACTCAAAAGGATGAGAGAGTGCAAAACATAAAGCAAATAGTTACCTCCCTCATCATGTACTCTATTCTTTACGCTGAAATGACTCAAGTGAAAATCCTCCCTTACTGCAACAGCATAGGGAAGTGGTTGTGCCAACCATACCATCATCTCTTGGGCTATGCATCTGACCATATGCTGATATACATCCATTAGGATGCCCTCCCAATTGGACTCCTCCATGAACAAAGAGTATGAATAAGAATGCATAAAAGGAGAATCCATAAATGCTGCATGTAGGTGTCCCTCCTTGTGCTTGTGGACCCAAGCCAAGAAGATCAAGATATAGCAAAGGATGTTGCCATCCATTACTCCCTCATCCTCATATCCTACATGCCTCCAATGTACATCACTTGTGAAGTGGTTTTGGATACACTTCAACAAGTAAACCCAACTTTGAAGTGACAGTGCTGCTGGCCTGTGAAGTAGGGCCACTATCATCTCAAAGCTCAACTCTTTGACATGGATCTTGTCAAAGGCTCTACTCATCATGTTGCTGCACATATAGAGTCCCTCCCATAGAGAAGGTACTGCTTAGGAATCTAAGACCAAGGAGCAATCCCTTTGCACTATGCTAGTGCCTCCTCCTGCTCCTGCAACATCTGAAAAAATCCATCCTATAATTGAAGTGGTAAAAGTGAATTTTGGTTGAATCTTTGATTCTTTGAGTCAATTAAAATTATTGTTTGCTTCTTGTATGTTTGGAAGGAATATTGATTTGCTATTGATTGAGAATTATTAGTTCTTTTGATACCATAAAATAAATTTATTTTTCATTCATTTAGTTTTCATCTCAAATTTTACTTCTCATTAAAGTGCATTAGGTCAGATTGCATTGAAAAGTCATTTTTGAGATCTATCATTGAACTCAGATTACATTGTTTAATGATTGAAAGCTGAAAGGTCCATTGAGTGAATTCTCATTCATTGGAAGGTGCATTAATTAGATTCTCATTCCATCTAAAAGTGCATTGAGTGCATTCTTATTCATAAAAAATAAAAAGGAAATTGTACATAGATTACAGTTGCATAGTTTTCAGAAAAAAGGAGATTATGCATAGATTACAATTGCATAGTTTTCAGAAAAAATATTTTTTCATAGATTACATTGCATATTTGAATGCTTTGACTTGAATTGGGATAGTGAAATTGTTCAGGATTAGGAAAAGCTTTGTTTGTTTCATCACTATTTGAAACTCTTCCCTAAACTAGATAGCATTCATTGAATTGAAAGAATCATTTTCTCATGCTAGTTGCATTATAAGTATTCAGGTGACATGATTTTGAGCCTTGAAATTGAAACTTTAATGAAGATCAACTTAAAATTAATTCTAATTAACCTAAGGAGAATTTGAAATTAATGAAAACATTTAGAGGTCTAGGCTAGAGGCGTGTTCCGACATCGTTAAACGTAGGAGCTGTTGCTAACAATCTGCATTAAAATCCGGGGGTGATATCCTGTCCCACGTATGGAAGTATATTGATGTATGATAAGTATATTAGGGGAAATCTCATTGAATGTTTATTCATTAGACAACAATACTACAGACTGGATTCCCACGTACCGTCGTGTATATTTTGGGAGACACCATTTGGTTGCAAGGCTACCATAGGTAACTGAGTTGGAAACCTTGTAAACGTGATACACCGAACACGACATTCGGAGAGATTGGTTGTCATATGTTAAGTCCTTGGTAAATTTATTTGCTAAGGTGTATATTTCATTTCGTGGATACCTAGTAATCCTTTATGCCTAGTTTGCCCTTTTTGATTTATTTTGTGTTTAATTTCTAAAATTTACTTCTGAAGGAATAACATCTTACCCGTGCACAACTCCTTAGCATATCTTATGTTGAGACCAATGGAAAAAGTTCCTAAATTTAACAATCATGGAATCCCCTTAGATGGTAATCCTAGCCCTTTTCCTTCCTTTGGAAATGTTGGTGCTCCATATATGGCAACGTTGTCCCTCCCAAGATTAACCGTTGGTTTCCCAGTTTGGTTATTTTCGATTTCAATGGTTTCAAATGTCCAAGCTACTTCTCAACCAAGTTCGCCTCCACCTGAACAATGTAAACCTCATGTTGATTCTAAAGTTTACCCCTCGCCTTCTTCATTTGTTTCTTCACCCAGTTATTCCTCTTCACAGGGTGAAAGTATGGATTCTATTAGCTAAGAAGCTAAGAAGAAGAAGAAGAGGACAAAGAAGAAGAAGAAAAATGAGCAAGGGGAAAACCAAGTGACCATCGATACCCATGAAAATTATGTTGAAAAACCTTCCACTCATCCCCGTGTTGAAGCCCCAAAAATCGGGTCTACAACAAGGGGGATACCCACCCGGTCCGGACCTTGGTTAGCAGCTCCTTTTCCGTTTGGTGTAGTGGGTCCGAATAGGGATAATGGGACTAGTTTCCCAATGTGTGTGTGTGTGTGTTGAGAATAGATATTTTCTAAAAAGGTTCCTAAGTGAAATGATTTTATTCTATTTCTAATCTAATCATATGCAAATTGTATTCTAATTTAAACATGTATATTCATAATTTAAACGCAAAACCCTAGATAGATTCTGTTTATGCATTCAAATACGCATTTTGTAAAATTAATCGTAATAAGATTAATTTTAATAAGAAAGAATTCAAAAAATAAACTATTTTCCATAAAAAATAGATAAAACAACAGAAAAACATATACGTATACAATGATCCATTTATACATTAAGTATAAACAAATAGTCACTACCGTACAATTTAAAATACAATCGAAGCATTCACGCATCAATATATAAATAATTGAACATAAATATCACTTTTAACACAGAAGAAGAAATAGTTAAGAGATAAAAGTACCATTTATAACTGGTTCTACTCATGAGCTAGAAGCAATAATGATTTATCTCTTCTTAATCCAACATCTACTAAGAGTACAGAAATACAACATCAGTAGCAGATATTAGACACAGATATCAATAAATTTCGTTCCATTCATTCATCAAAACCTCCTCTGAGGGTGCATAAGTGCATGTTCTGAGGACAAGTTTTTGACAAATTTCAGGACCCTTCTCTAAATGCATGAGAAGGGTTTAAATACTACTAACTAAATCTAATTATAGTTTATTACAAAAATTTAGGATTCGGTTTAAACGACCATCCTTTTTATAGGCAAAAATAAAGTAAAACTAACACTAAATCTACAACTAAAATTAACAACTAATCTACTTGTGAATTTGGTCTTTGAATCTGCAAGCATCCAACATTGATTTGAGAAGAGGGGGCTGGCCGACTTCAGATTTTAATTGTCCCGAAAAGATGGAGTCAGCAAGTGTTGGCGCGATCTTCTCAGCAGAATTAATGATGCAATTAAGAGTACTGCATTGACTGTGTGGTTTTACTAGACAGGTCCAGTAAGAATCCCAGTTTAATTTTGTCAATCCTTGAATTGATTTTTCCTTCTCTTCCGCTTTCTGTTTCCACTCTGTTTGCAATTGTTGTGCTTGTGGTAGGTATCCCGGAATGGTTTCTGAAATTAAATTAACCTTGTGCAAATTCTCATTTACACAATCAGTAATGTTGCTCGCCGCTGTAGCTGCTTCCTCTGCTGCTTTTTCTGCCTCTCTGATATGTGCATCCCAAATGCTAAAGAGCATTTGTTTATGGCTGTCATTGATTATTGGCACTCCTACTCTTTTTCCTTCCTCTGTCTTTTGCCATGCCAAATAATTAGTAACTCTTTCATTTGTTAAATCATAATCATGTCGTAATTCTATGACATGATTAGTGATTCTATCACTTTCTTGACAAAAAGAGTTCCACTGTGAAATCTTTTGGCATAATATGTCTTGTTGTTGCAGTAGTTGATTATTCAAAGAAATAGTTTCTGAAATAAACTCTGTAAGCTTGGGGTCTTCTTTATGTATTTCTTGTATAATCTGTATTTTTTTTTCTTTTTCGTCCAAGCTTTTCTGATACCCGATCTTCATTTGCTGAAACTTTTGCTGTAACTTTTTAAATTTTATCTGTGCTTCACTGTTGGCATGTGCTTGTTGCAATTGTTGTTGCAGAACTTGTATCTGATCCTCTTTTTCATTTAATAACAGCCTTACCTCAGATGCTTTGTAAATAGTTGCGAAGGCATAAGCTCCTGTTATCTGAGATAATTTAGTAATATTTTCAGTGGGATCTGTAGTAGGATCTTTCCATAAAACATCCAACTGTTCTGCATCAGTAGAGAGTGCACTTTCTAATTTTATCTTCTTTCTTTGCTTCCTTACTATTGCTTTATGTTGCGGGCTGTAGAAAATATCCAGAGGAGGAATTTCCTCTATTTTAAGTACAAGCTCGGCAGAGGGAGTAATGGGTATATGTTTTTTTTGTGACATTGCCACTTATTTCTGTAACCAAAACTTTTGCTGTCTGTACAGGAGTTTGTATATTCTGTCCTTCAACATTAATCAAATCATTAAATGATTCCCATTCTTTATCTAACTGAGTGCTGATGGATGGTTGCTATACATTAAGAGGTGTGAGATTCAACTGTGGAGTAGTTGAAATCTGTTGTTGTGAAAACTCTTTTGATTGAGCTGTATCCTTGACCGAACCTTCACTTTTATCCTGATTAGATTTTTTAGAATGTTCAGAAATTTCTTTATTAGACTTTGACTTAGACCTTTCTGAATCTTAGCTTCCACTGAGACTGACACTAGGAGTTGTTTCCCTTGCGGGTTCCAAGCGCAAATTATCCAAAGGAATATTAGTCAATATTCTTTCTCTATATACTTTAAAATCTTGAAATTCTACTGGGGAGAAACGTGCTTGAGCTAAATTCAAAATGTCTTTAAATGAACATTTTTCTTGAAACATATCATCAAAAAGATCTTCTTCTCCAGAAAATACTCTGACTTTGACAACAGTGGTGAAATCCTTGACAATACCATGCGGATCAAATAGCCTTCTCGAAAACTTAAACAATTTTAAACATGTAACATTGCTAACTTCCTTAAACGAATGACCAACATCAAATAATAAAAATGCTCCATAGGAAACAGGAAATTTTGGCCAGATGGCCTTCTTTTTATCCTTTAATTCTTTTGTTAAACCTCCATCTCCACAGGTTTGATATGCAATTTCCCGAGCTATAAGTTTATCTGGAACATATAAGGGAAAAACATGAGGAGAAGCAAAGCTTCCAAAAACCCTCACATAAGTAAACAATTCTTCTCCAAACCATCTTGCGACAGGGAGAATGTCTACTTCTGCTTCAGGGGACAACCTTGGGGCACCCTTATTATACAACACTCTGTACAGAGGAAACATTATTCCATGGCAAATTTTATAAAAATGAGGAATGAATTTTGATTCCCACAACTCTTTGTGATAGACATGAATGGGCAAGGGATCCTGAATTTTCCATTGCCAGCCCATTAAAGGGAACTTAGAAACACAACAGATTGAATCCATAACATAGGAAGATAGATAAAAAGGAGGATAAATCCTCTGAGAGACAGTCCGTTTAGATCGGTAATTGAAAATAGCAGTGGCTAAATTATCAGACAGTATTTTGGCCCAGTCTACAATGGTGGCGTTAACAACAACATTCAATAAGGGAAGCCATTTAGGCAAAATATTATTAATGTCAAGCTTTCCAAAAAGCCTGCATATCATAGCAGCAACAAAACAATATGGAGAGGTGAGTGAACCAGTACTATACATACTGTGTTTATCTTTCTTCAGTGGTTCATCTCTTCTGGTCCATTCTTTAGTGCATTCTACCAAATTGGCATTTTCCTTAGAAAATTTCTCCATAAATTGTTTGTTGTAAGTTGCCTGAGGCTCCGACAAATGATACATAAGCCTCAAATCTTCTGGAGTAAACGACCCGATGAGCTCTTGACCTGGAGTTTTGAACTGTCTGTCTGTGATACCGGTGCTATCCAACACTCATTTGACCATATCTGTATA
The DNA here is from genome assembly GCA_034641835.2 of Pinus albicaulis. Classification (NCBI taxonomy): domain Eukaryota; kingdom Viridiplantae; phylum Streptophyta; class Pinopsida; order Pinales; family Pinaceae; genus Pinus; species Pinus albicaulis. Next base: position 529,158,045 of record CM076573.1, on the reverse strand, counting down.
TGGAATAATTCTTGGTCTTGCTGCTATCCGGTGCAAAAACGAACAAGCCAGCTCTATGAGAGATGCTTCAGAGGAATTACTTGAGCCCGCAGTAGCTGAAACATCCATTACCCTTGGGTTCTCTTCTTCAAGCAAAATAAACATACCATCCCAGGTGGTGATACCAGCGTCCTTGTTGCAAGCAGTGTCTGCTTATAAGGAAGCCATCTCTTTAGCTTCAGAACTTGGATCTTTCTCTTTCTTTCGAGAACTCGGAACTTTATTTTTTTTTCCCATAATGCTCCGAGTCTCGCTTTGTATAGTCTCATATTCTTCGCGCCTGCAGTTTTACGAATTAAGTGAGAATAATGACATGAGAAAGTTGACGGGATAGTTTTAAACGCTGAAAGCGTATGAAATATATTATTAATCGTGAAATAACCCTTTGATCAAAACAAAATCCTTTTCCATTAATAATTGACAATCCATTCATAACTTGAAATTAAGGCGCATAGCGGATATCGATTTATGGAAAGATTTTCTTCGTACAACAAGCTTTCAGAATCTGTGATAGTGCGATCTGCGATTTTCTTTGTAATATCACAAAATCACAATATCGCAAATCGTAGCTTTCGCAAATCAGAAAATCCATGTCATCGCCATATCACAAATTGCAACTTTCTGAAATTGCAATCTCTTAACATCGCGAAATCGCAATATCGCAAAATATAATATATGAATAATATCTGTTAGTATGTTTTCTGTGATATGAGATTTTGCGATAAATATTTTAGTGCGATGTCATTGGATTGTGGTATCGCAATTTTGAAGATTCTGCGTTGCTCAAGATATATTCTACTTTTTTGCGATGAATGCGATGTTTCTTTCAAAGAGAGATTTTATTCTAGTCTATCATGAAGTTAAGTTTACTTAAAGATTTTCCAAAGAAATTTCTTTAAGTCCATGATAGTAAGTTTTATCGAAAATGAAAACAAACACCAATAATTTTTTTGGTTTTTTAAACCAAGGGTCCTCACTTATTTAGTATTATTACTAATATTAAATAAGAAGGGGGGGTTGTTGCTGGCCACAACAATTGGCGATTCACTTGGAAGAACCAGTTATCTCTGCTTTTCTTTTGAATTTTCCAAACTTTTTAAAACAGAAAATTTTCCAGAAAATCAAACTTTATTATAAAAAGACAAAGTACATTATGCTTCAATCTATGAATGATATTTCATTTTTTCTATGATCAGCTTTGACTATTCACTTCCTCATGCTAATATTTGTATCTACATCAGTCATTACTTGGTTTTAAAGATAAAAACAAAAGGCTTCTCTATAAATCAGTTTTAAATATGCTCATTTGTCGTAGGTAGAGCCACTGTTGCCAGCAAGCGTATATAGCCTCGACAGGGTTACCTATTACCCAGCAATGATCCTGTGTCCTACTTAGAAAAATATACAATTTTAAAAGAGAAATCCATATTCACACTTATTGCTTTTATTTTCTTTTTTATCCTTAAAGAACAATGTCTTGGTTTGGTAGCCAATTTATGACAGTGCCATTCACTTGATTTATAACTTTGCTGAATAAGTTGGCTCGTGATGAGACCCCTTGCCTTTTGATTCCAATAATCTTAAGTCATTGCCCTGTTGTGGTATGCAGTATTGGCAAAGTCAGCAAGCTATAATATCTATGATCATGATAAGTCGGCTCGTGATGAGACCTCTTACTCTTTAAGTTAAAAGTGTATCATTGGATTATTCCCTGAATTTTATAATTTTCTAGGTGGGGAGGAAGTCATTGTTTCCTTAAGATAGCTCTGGACGACAATAATAGAGTTTTCGGAAAAGAACTTTTCTACAGAGAATCTTCGTTTTGTTATTGATACCTTTCATTGGACTGATATAAAACAATATTTCACCAAAAGTTGATTTTCATCAAAATTTTCAAAGTTGAAATTAATATCATTTCTAGATTAAAATTTTTTTAACTGTATCTTTGGATAATAATGATCAATATTCTGAAAATAATTCTATTTATATAAGTGAAGAAATAAAATTTAAAAAGAGAACTAGTATCTTTTTGAGGAATTCCAAATGTAACCATTAACAACTGGTTTTATTATAACAAAATAAAGGAAACTAATCTACAAAATAAAAGAATGGTCTCCTATGGAAAATATTTTTTAAGGATCTGTCCATTAACAGGTAAAGACTCTCTTCTCCCTGTTAAATCCTGTAACATGAAAGTAGATGGACCTATGATCTCTGCAATTTGGAAAGGACCAAGCCACATTCGTTGAAATTTTGTATGTTTTCCTTTTTCCTCATGAGCCTTGTCCCATTTTAGAACTAAATCTCCTATCTGAAAATCCTTTCTGGTTATCATGTTTGAATTAAAAGAAGCTTTAACTAATGCTTGATGACGAGCATGAGTTACTTTGGCTTTTTCTCGTTGTTCTTCTAGCTTAATTATTTCCATCTGCCTTAGTTGTAAAGAAGAAGTTGGTTCTTCATCAATATATTGGACTAAGGCTAGAGAAGGAATCACTAGATTAGTTGGAAGAACCACTTCTCTCCCATAAACTAATTTAAAGGGAGAAGTGCCAATAGAATCCTTCTGCGTTATTCGATCTGCCCATAAAGCATATATTAAAGATTTATGCCAATTTTTATGATTTTAATCAATGGTTCGCTTAATGATTCTGATTAAATTTTTATTTGTGGATTCAACTAACCCATTTCCCTGTGGATAATAATTGGCAGAATATTTAACTTTGAAACCTCTCTTGAGTGAAAATTTAGTCATAGTATTACCATAAAAATGCGATGCATTATCAAACATTAAAGCAGAAGGTAAACCAAACCTGGTGATTATGAACTGATCTATAAACTCAATGATATGTTCAACATTAGCAGTCTTGAGAGGGACTGCTTCTACCCATTTCGTAACATAATCAGATGTTGTAATGATATATCTATGTCGTTTAGAAGAATGAGGAACGATCTCACTTATTATGTCCAATCGCCATTGATCAAAAGGTTGCTCAATTTTGACTGGTTGTAATGGTAATGAAGGTTTCTTTTGTCTTCCGGCTGCAGTTTGACAAATTTGACATTTCCTTGCATAGTTATGTGAATCTTTGAATAATGTGGGCCAGTAATAGCTTGCACGGAGAATATTATGTGCAGTGGCATCTCTAGCATAATTTCCACCTGCTGGCCCATCATGAAGTTCCTGCAAGACTTTTTCAGCTTCAGATTTCTCCAGACATCTAAGAAGAACATAATCATAATTAATTCTAAAAAGAACATCATTTACAAGCTGATATTGTTTAGCCTTTAGCCTTAGAGCTCTTTTCTTGGTGTGATCGAGATTTGGAGGAGCATATCCATTCTTCAGATAAAATATGATATCAGCATATAATGATTCAACATCGTTTAGGCTTACCTCATATGTTTGTATCTCTTCAGATGGTTTTTCTAAAATCTGCGATGCTCCAGCTAGTATTTTGCAAAAGCCTTGACCTCTTACAATATTTGCTGGTTTGATTTCAACATCATATTCTTGTAAGGTAGTAATCCAATTAGCTCTTTTCTCACCCACATATTTTTGGACTAAAATATTTCTTACCGCTGGAAACGACACTATTATTTTTGTATGGGTTTTAAGTAAAAAATGTCTGAAATACTTAATTGCTTTGAAAACAACATAAGCGTGTTTCTCCACATCTGAGTAATTCAACTCAGCTCCCTGTAAATTTGAACTGAAGAAAGAAATTGGGGCTTCTGCTTTGTCTTGATTTGCTTGGGTGAGTATCGCAGCATAAGATTGATCAGAGGCAAATGTATACAAGATAAAAGGATCGGAAAAAATTGGAGTTGCTAAAGATGGAGCATTAATGATTGCTTGTTTGATCAGATTGAATGCCTCATATTCATCTTGGCCCCATTTTAAGTTTGAATTCTTTTTGATCATTGCTTGCAAGGGTGATACAATTCTCGAAAAATCTGGCACAAATCTTTTTACAAAATTAATCTGGCCAAGAAAAGATTGCATAGCTTTTTTATTGTGAGGTAAAGATATTTCAGAAATTTCCTTGATTCTATCAGGATCAATATGAATTCCAGATTTTGATACTATGAATCCAAGAAGTTTTCCTTCACTTACTGCAAAAAAGGACTTTTTCGGATTAAGTGAAATTCCATACCTTTGACAGCGTTGAAAGATCTGCTTCAAATCTCTAAGATGATTGGCTCGTTTTTTGGAATATACAGTTATATCATCCAAGTAAATTGCCATAGACTTATTATCTAATCCCTTGAAAGCAATGTCCATAGCTCTCTGAAATGTGGCACCAGCGTTGATCAGACCAAAAGGCATATTTTGATATGCATAAGTGCCCCATTTGGTTCTGAATGTAGTTTTCAATTGATCATCAGGATGGACCAACACTTGATTGTATCCAGAGAAACCATCTAAGAAAGACATTAATTCTGATCTTGCAACTGCCTGTAATATTTGCTCCATAGGAGGCAAAGGAAAATTATCTTTTTGGCAGGCTTTATTAATATTTCGAAAGTCAATACAAATTCTAATGTCTCCGTTCTTATTTCTAACATGAACCATATTGGAAACCCATTTAGGATGTCGAACAGGAAAAATAATTTTGGCTTTCAATAACTTATTGAGTTCAGATTTAATTTGATTTTCTAGATTGGGATGGATCTTTCTCAGCTTTTGTTGTACAGGTTTTTCATCATTTATCATTGGGATAGTATGTTGGATGATAGAAGTGTCATAAGTTTTGAGTTCATCGTAGTTCCAAGCAAAGACACTTTTAAATTGTTTCAAAAGACGAACATATGCTAATTTTTCTTCAGGAGCTAGACCAAGGCCTAGGTTGATATTCTGTGGTTTGGTATCAGTTCCTAGATTTACTAATTCATAATTCAAAGTCGAACTTTGTAATTTTGAATTGGTAGATCTTTTAAATCGATCTTTCAAATCATAAAGGTCTTCTAACTTGACTACTGATTTCGGCATAGCATTATTGGTGCTATCTTGGAGAAATTGTTTGTCATGTTGGTCTTCATCAATTATCTGATTGGTGTAAGATCCTTCAGATGTGAGAAAATTTACAATATCAGGATCATCATTGAAAATCCTCCAATTGGTAACGTTATCAGGAATCGAGGGTCTAAATATTAATTCAATTGAAAATCGATCAGGACTAAAGTCTTCTGCAGGAATGAGCTTGGAAGCTACATTAGCTAGGAGGTCTGAACTAGCATTCTGAATTCTGGGAATTGATGAAATATTAAATGCTATAAAATGTTCAGTCAGATCTTGAACTAAAGATTGATAATGCTTTAAATGACCTGATAAAAAATGTATAGTATTGCGTACCTGTTTGATTACAATCTCTAAATCTTCGAAAACTTGTAGATATTTGATGTCTAATCCGATTGCTTTGTATAGTCCTTGGATTAAAGCCTCGTATTCTGCAGTGTTATTAGTGCAATCAAACTCGAGTCTGCAAGTTAACATAATTTTGTTTCCCTCTGGACTAACCAACACACATCCTGCTCCTACTCCTTCATTAGACTTAGAACCATCAAAAAATAATTTCCAAAATAAATATTTATTTACAGGAGTATCTACAAAATAAATATATTTAGAACTATCTGTTTGAGAAAAATTTTCTATTTGAGATAAAACAGAATGTTCTAAATAAGGTGAAGTATGAGCATTGAAATTTCCTAAGAAAGAATCAACTGAATAATTGCCAATGATATTACTGTTGTATGCAACTGGTTCATTCTCTCCTTCCAATTCTGTTACTATGTATTTTTGATGTTTTTCTCGTTCAACCTTTATCTGATTTGGTTTACCATTGTAAGGAAGCCACATATGCGACCAATCAGTTGCAAAATATCCATGAAGTTTTTCTGACCAATCTCTGCTAAGAATTAAGCCATAAAATTCTGGAATATCTGCAACTAAAATATCAATGACTTGACATACCTTTGGATTTGATGAAAATATTATGGTAACCTGATTTAATTCGCCAATTACTTCAACTTGCGATCGATCTAGCTGGACTATGCGTACAACAGATTTTTGTGGTTGAATGTTCAAATTTGCACATATTGATTTTGGTAGAATATTAGATGAAGCTCCAGAATCCACTAAACAATTATGCAAATTTTTATTGAAAACTTCATAAGTAAGAAGAAATGGAGGAGTATGAGATCTTGACCTTCCTCCAATTAAAGCGATATTTTCTAGATCAACTTTACTGATCGTATTAGCTGGAGGTCTTCCCATCTCATTGGAAGCTTGAGAAATCACAGGATCAGGCAAACGTTTTTATGGTACAACATGTAATTCTTTCAAAAGTACCTTTTGTTGGTGTTTTAACTTGCTCAATTCATAAAAAGTGATGTTATCCCTAGTCTTCTTCATGTCTTCTATGATATTATACTCCATTTCATCAGGAACAATCAGTGTTCTCGATGGAGTTGATGAATCTGTCTGGAATGGGCTAGTTTGAATTGCTTTAGATGTCGTTTTCTTGGGTGCAACTTTATCCTTAGTTAATGATCTTGCGCTCTTTGACTTAGGAGTAGATTGAGGAGGATCAAGCTGATTTCTACTTCGAGTGCTAACTGGGGATGCTTCTTGATCTTCCTCATCTGGAAGGATGAAATCCCACATACCTTGTACTTCTACAACTTCTTCATCATCAGTATTTTCCTCTGTAGCAGTTTCCTCTTCTTCTTCTTCCGATTCAACATTAGTTATAGCATTTGGTGGCTTTGGATCAGTTGAAGGGTTTCTTCTAAAAGGCTTAAAAGATTTTTTAGAAGACGTTTCTGCCACTTGTTTCTTAATGTCAACCATTTCGTTAGACATGGTTTTCAAAAATTTTTGTAGTCCTTCTAAATCAAATGGATCTTTTGATTGCTTTTTTTTGAGATCTTCCTTAAAAGTGACTTTCTTGGATTTTCGTTCTTCTATCGCATTTTTCTTGTCTAAAGCAATGATACGTTTTTCTACCGCTATTGCCTCCTTCATGTTTTCTGCTAAAGTTGGTTTGTTAGCCCTATCAACAAAGATTGCTATGTTTGATGGTAGATCAGAAATGTACCATTCACTTCGCACTTCTTCACTAGGCTTGGAAGCAGTAGGAATTTTGTTCAACAATTTATTGAAACGTGAATTGAAATCCTTGACAAGTTCCTTTGAGTTAGCTCTAAGATTAGATAGATCATTGATCAATGTTGCTGTAGACTTGTTATCGCCAAATTTAGTCAAAAATTGATCTTGAAAGATATCCCAAGTAGTAATGGATCCAGATGGTAATGAAAAATACCATGATCCAGCTGCTCCTTGTAAAGTATAGGGAAACAGTCGGACAACAACATCTTCATTAGTAACTACATTGAGATTTATAGACAACATAAAATTGTTTATATGTTCTTTTGCTAACATGCCTGCTTCAGGATTAAACTTAGGCAGCCATTTTTCAGGATAGGCTGGTAATTGACTCAAGGGTGCAGGCATTAAGACTGCCCCTGGATTATTCCATGGCATTTGGGCCATCGCTAAACTACTAACAGAGGAAAGTGCAGAAGATGATGTCTGTGATGAGGATATTACTATTACAGATGATTGAGAAGGTGATGCGGAAGTTCTAGTGGAATGAGGAACAATAGTCTGAAGTGGAGGGGTGGACGGTTGGCTTTGTGGTGAAGAGGTTGAAATGGATGATGATGAGGAAAGAGTCTCACTGTCAGACCCTTTACGTGATTTCCTAGCTCTCTTCCTTGTAGGTAGAGGTAATTCGGTTGGCTAAATGCCAAGCTTTTCAGTCTGTAATCTAGTAAGAGGATGAGCAGGATTATATTGCGAAGTTACACTGCCCTGAGATTTATCATATCTTTGAGGTGATATTGAAAATCGCTGAAGTTTATAAATCAAAGATTCAACTTCGGGAGTTTCAATAGCAGATTCTTCTGAAAAGTCAGGGTTTGTAGCAGTGTTTGTTGCTCTTGCGACTTTTGGCTCTAAATTTACAATTTCTGAGTGCGATGGAGAAGCCGAGGGATATGGTGAGGGTGTTTTAATGTCAGAATGGTATTTAGATTTAGATTTACTTGCCATTCATATTTCGTGGCCCTCCTTCTAGCGCAAAATATGTTGAAGCCCCGAAAATCGGGTCTACAACAAGGGGGATACCCACCCGGTCCAGACCTTGGTTAGCAGCTCCTTTTCCGTTTGGTGTAGTGGGTCCGACTGGGGATAATGGGACCAGTTTCCCAATATGTGTGTGTGTGTGTTGATAATAGATATTTTCTAAAAAGGTTCCTAAGTGAAATGCTTTTATTATATTTCTAATCTAATCATATGCAAATTGTATTCTAATTTAAATAGAAATATCTAATTCTAAACTAAACCTGGGATAAGATCTTATTTATGCGATCTAAAATGATTTCGAATAACAACTGGTAATAAAGATCATTCAATTTTTATAAGAAAAGAATTCAATAAAAATAAACCATTTCATATAAAACATTAGATAAAACAGTTGCGAAAAACATATTGCATAATAAGCTATTTATACATTAAGCATAAACAAATAGTCATCACCATACAAAAGTGCCAAATGATAACTGAAGCATTCAAGCATCAATATATAAATAAGTGAACATAAATATCACTTTTAACACAGAAGCAGAAAAAGTTAAGAAATAAAAGTACCATTTATAACTAGTTCTACTCATGAGCTAGAAGCAATAATGATTTATCTCCTCCTAATCCAACATCTACTAAGAGTACAGAAATGCAACATCAGTAGCAGATATTAGACACAGATATCAATAAATATCGTTCCATTCATTCATCAAAACCTCCTCTGAGGGTGCAGAAGTGCATGTTTTGAGGATAAGTTTTTGACAAATTTCTGGACCCTTCTCTAAATGCATGAGAAGGGTTTAAATACTACTAACTAAATCTAATTATAGTTTATTACAAAAATTTAGAATTCGGTTTAAATGACCGTCCTTTTTCTAGGCAAAAATAAAGTAAAACTAACACTAAATCTAAAACTAAAATTAACAACTAACTACTTGTGAATTTGGTCTTTGAATTTGCAAGCATCCAGCATTGATTTGAGAAGAGGGGGCTGGCCGACTTCAGATTTCAATTGTCCCGAAAAGACGGAATTAGAAAGTGTGGGCGCGATCTTCTCAGCAGAATTAATGATGCAATTAAGAGTACTGCATTGACTATGTGGTTTTACTAGACAAGTCCAGTAAGAATCCCAGTTTAATTTTGTCAATTCTTGAATTGATTTTGCCTTCTCTTCTGCTTTCTGTTTCCACTCTGTTTGCAATTGCTGTGCTTGTAGTAGGTATCCCGGAATGGTTTCTAAAATTAAATTAACCTTTTGCAAATTCTCATTTACACAATCAGTAATGTTTCTTGCTACTGTAGTTGCTTCCTCTGCTGCTTTTTCTGCCTCTCTGATCTGTGCATCCCAAATGCTAAAGAGCATTTCTTTATGGCTGTCATTGATAATTGGCGCTCCTACTCTTTTTCCTTCCTCTGTATTTTGCCATGCCAAATAATTAGTAACTCTTTCATTAGTTACATCATAATTATGTCATAATTCTACGACATGATTAGTGATTCTATTACTTTCTTGACAAAAAGAGTTCCACTGTGAGATTTTCTGGCATAATATATCTTGTTGTTGCAGCAGTTGATTATTCAAAGAAATAGATTCTGAAATAAACTCTGTAAGCTTGGGGTCTTCTTTATGCGTTTCTTGCATAATATGTATTTGTTTTTCTTTTTCGGCCAAGCTTTTCTGATACCCGATCTTCATTTGCTGAAACTCTTGCTGTAACTTTTCAAATTTCATCTGTGTTTCACTGTTGGCATGTGCTTGTTGCAATTATTGTTGCAGAACTTGTATCTGATCCTCTTTTTCATTTAATAACAGCCTTACCTCAGATGCTTTGTCAATAGTTGCGGAGGCATAAGCTCCTGTTATCTGAGATAATTTAGTAAGATTTTCAGTGGGATCTGTAGTAGGATCTTTCCATAAAACATCCAATTGTTCTGCATCAGTAGAGAGCGCACTTTCTAATTTTATTTTCTTTCTTTGCTTCCTTACTATTGCTTTATGTTGCGGGCTGTAGAATATATCTAGAGGAGGAATTTCCTCTATTTTAAGTACAAGCTCGGCAGAGGGAGTAATGGGTATATGTTATTTTTCTGTGACATTGCCACTTATTTCTGTAACCAAACCTTTTGCTGTCTGTACAGGAGTTTGTATGTTCTGTCCTTCAACATTAATCAAATCATTAAATGATTCCCATTCTTTATCTAACTGAGTGCTGATGGATGGTTGATGTACATTAAGAGGTGGAAGATTCAACTGTGGAGTAGTTGAAGTCTGTTGTTGTGACAGCTCTTTTGATTGAGCTGTATCCTTGATTGAGCCTTCACTTTTATCCTGGTCATATTTTTTAGAATGTTCAGAAATTTCTTTGTCAGACTTTGACTTAGATCTTTCTGAATCTGAGCTGCCACTGAGACTGACACTAGGAGTTGGTTCCCTTGTGGGTTCCAAGCGCAAATTATCCAAAGGAATAGTGGTCAATATTCTTTCTCTATATACTTTAAACTCTTGAAATTCTTCTGGGGAGAACCATGTTTGAGCTAAATTCAAAATGTCTTTAAATGAACATTTTTCTTGAAACATATCATCAAAAAGATCTTCTTCTCCAGAAAATACTCTTACTTTGACAATAGTGGTGAAATCCTTGACAATACCATATGGATCAAATAGCCTTCTCGGAAACTTAAACAATTTTAAACATGTAACATTGCTTACTTCCTTAAATGCATGACCAACATCAAATAATGAAAATGCTCCGCAGGACACAGGAAATTGTGGCCAGATGGCTTTCTTTTTATCCTTTAATTCTTTTGTCAAACCTCCGTCTCCACAGGTTTGATATGCAATTTCCTGAGCTATGAGTTTATCCGGAACATACTTGGGCAAAACATGAGGAGAAGCAAAGCTTCCAAAAACCCTCACATAAGTAAACAATTCTTCTCCAAACCATCTTGCGACAGGGAGAATGTCTATTTCTGCTTCAGGGGACAACCTTGGGGCATCCTTATTATACAACACTCTGTACAGAGGCAACATTATGCCATGGAAAATTTTATAAAAATGAGGAATGAATTTTGATTCCCACAACTCTTTGTGATATACATGAATGGGCAAGGGATCTTGAATTGTCCATTGCCAACCCATTAAAGGGAACTTAGAAACAAAGCAAATTGAATCCATAACATAGGCAGATAGATAAAAATGAGGATAAATCCTCTGAGAGACAGTCCGTTTAGACCAGTAATTGAAAATAGCCGTGGCTAGGTTATCAGACAATATTTTGGCCCAGTCTACAATGGTAGCGTTAACAACAACATTTAATAAGGGAAGCCATTCAGGAAAAATCTTATTAATGTCAGGCTTTCCAAAAAGCCTGCATAACTTAGCAGCAACAAAACAATATGGAGAGGTGAGTGAACCGATACTGTACATACCGTGTTTATCTTTCTTCAGTGGTTCATCTCTTCTGGTCCATTCTTTAGTGCATTCTGCCAAATTGGCATTTTCCTTGGAAAATTTCTCCATAAATTGTTTGTTGTAAGTTGCCTGAGGCTCCGGAAAATGATACATAAGCCTCAAATCTTCTGGAGTAAACGACCCGATGAGCTCTTGACCTAGAGTTTTGAACTGTCGCTCTGTGATATCGGTGCTATCCAACACCAATTTGACCATATCTGTATATGGAAGAATTCTTGGTCTTGTTGCTATCCGGTGCAAAAATGAACAAGCCAGCTCTATGAGAGATGCTTCAGAGGAATTACTTGAGCCCGCGGTAGCTGAAACATCCATTACCCTTGGGTTCTCTTCTTCAAGCAAACTAAACATACCCTCCCAAGTGGTGATACCAGCGTCCTTGTTGCAAGCAGTGTCTGCGTATAAGGAAGCCATCTCTTTAGCTTCATAACTTGGATCTTTCTCTTTCTTTCCAGAACTCGGAACTTTCTCTTTCTTTCCCATAATGCTCTGAGTCTCGCTTTGTATAGTCTCCTGTTCTTCGCACCTGCAGTTTTACGAATTAAGTGAGAATAATGACATGAGAAAGGTGACGGGATAGTTTTAAATGCTGAAGGCATATGAAATCTATTATTAATCATGAAATAACCCTTCGATCAAAACAAAATCCTTTTCCATTAATAATTGACAATCCATTCATAACTTGACATTAAGGCGCATAATGGATATCGATTTATGGAAAGATTTTCTTCATATAAAGAGCTTTCAGAATCTGTGATAGTGCGATCTGTGATTTTCTTTGCAATATCGCAAATCATAGCTTTCGCAAATCAGAAAATCCGCGTCATCGCTATATCACAAATCGCAACTTTCTAAAATTGCAATCTCTTAACATTGCGAAATCGCAATATCGTGAAATCGCAATATCACAAAATATAATATATGAATAATATCTGTTAGTATGTTTTTTGCGATATGCGATTTTGCGATAAATATTTTAGTGCGATGTCATTAGATCGCGGTATCGCAATTTTGAAGATTCTGTGTTGCTCAAGATATATTCTACTTTTTTGCGATGAATGCGATGTTTCCTTCAAAGAGAGATTTTATTCTAGTCTATCATGAACTTAAGTTTACTTAAAGATTTTCCAAAGAAATTTCTTTAAGTCCATGATAGTAAGTTTTATTGAAAATGAAAACAAACACCAATAAATTTTTTGGATTTTTAAACTAAGGGTCCTCAATTATTTAGTATTATTACTAATATTAAATAAGAAGGGGGGGTTGTTGTTGGCCACAACACCCTGTAAAGTCAAATTCCCTTGTAATTTATGTAAGGGTGATCACCTTCTTAGAGATTGTCCTGGAATTCCCAGGGTGTTAGAAATGTGGTCTATCGACTCGAATAAATCCTTGTCATCGGTCTCTGGAGATCATGTTGGTGACAAGTCTTCAACTAGTGATGATAAGGCTGATGGGAAAAAGGGTAAAGTCAAATTTTGGAGCAACAAAGTTGTAATCTTGTTGACTTAATTGTGAAATATACAAGAGGTATTCGTAATAATAATATATTATATATAAAATGTATAAGAGATGATGATAAAATGTTACAATGAGGCCCTGCTTATATACCTACGCAGGTGGCCTTTCATGACTGGGCATGTCTTTTAGACATGCCCTTTCACTAAATTAATGACTACTTACATAATCCTTAATTGAATACTTAATAATTATATTTGTTATGAATTATATTCATAACATTTCCCTGTTCTTCAAAAGCTGTCCCCAAAGCTATACTACTGAAAATTTTCCTCATTTGCGTTGTCACTGGTACCTTCTTTGTATATTTCACTTGTACACTGTCTTGAATCCATGTTTTTATTTTATTTTTTGTTATGAATTATTTTTTTTAATACTTTTATTTATTTATTAATTAAATTAATATTTAATATATATAATTTTTTTTAAAGTGATTTAGTTATAAACTATATAATCATATACTATATAATTGAATAATTATAAACCTTATAATTATTAAATTATGTAATATAATTATATAATTATAATTGTATTAATAGTTACGAATTAATATAATCCTTGAAAACGGCGTGTCTGTACGTCTTGAGGTTCTAACACGTCAACGTTCAAGAAATCACTGTTTGTATATCCTGTGTATTCATTGCCCATTACATCTTGAAAATATCGTCTCATTTCTTCCCTGAGAGTAGCATTGGGAGTTATCTCAGTGGCAACGAAAGGGTCCCAGGTATGAGGGAGGGTTGGATTCCGAGGTTTCTTTTAAACCAAAGTCTCCACATTGTTTCGATCATAGAGGAAGACAATGGGGGCTATATTCACGTGATCGTAAACCATGTTTAAACTAAACTCACACTTCATCGATATTCATCCATACCCAAAAGATCACAACAAAGCTACCCCTGCAAGAATGAGAAACTGGAATATAATATAATGACATTAGGTTCTGTTAATGAGTCGTCAAGTCAGGAAAGCAGAAGAGGGGAATAGTTAGCTATTTCATCTGAATGGGATGAATTTCTGCACTGATTGCATCGGTTAATCGTTTTCTGCACTACAATGGTGAATTCTATAGCACGCCTAACATCTTGGGCACACATTCTTAAAGCCCTTTTTGAGTGTTTGGCTGAAAACCCCATATTGACAAGTGTTGACAAAGATTCATCTGAGACTTGCAGCTGTTGATATTTGGCTTTAGCTGATGTGAGAGACTTGTACGACTCTTCCAATAATCCCATGTGATAAGCCACAACACTTTCCAGAAGCTCAAGGCGCATGTATGTGGAAATTTATGGACAAAATACTCCTTGCAGAACCCTAGCTCTCTCCATATTTGGTCCATAACAATGTTGAAGCCCTTTGTGGGACTCCTTTAACCATATCCAGCCTTTCCCAAATAGGATATGTCACGCAACATGAAATAACACCACACTATGTCTATTTGCAGCAGCGATACATTTTCAACCTTCTCAATTACCTTTCCATCACAAATGGAAAAGGCCTCCTCTCCCATGCCAAGAATCTCAAGAGCATCTTTATATTCTCTCTTTTTAATGAGGAATTCTTCCCCTTGGCATGAAGCATCAAACCCATAAGGAGGGCCTTTTGATCCGTCTTAGAACCGAAATTCAAAATATTTTCTCCACTCTGATTCTCCAATTCAATGTTGAAGTCATCAACTGGAAACAAAGAATTATTATCAATATGTCTCTTTCCCATTTCATCTACTGCGACTTTGATATGAGCAAGTCGATTCTGTGCATCCACCTCATCCTTTACAACCTTTTCTTCATTCAAATTAACTTTACTTATCAGAATTATTGAATTTTCTCTCCATCCCATGTCTTTGAGATTTTTATCAGCTAATTCATCTTTCATAACTTTCTTGGCAAAGATGACCTTTAAATTCTCTGGCGAACACTGGGAAGTCCTCTTGGAAAGCTCTGCTCTCAAAATGGGTACCGTCCAATCCTTCAAATCTACCTCAATCACTCTTGACCATAACCCGCTCACCTTCAGCTTGGTGCTACTCGAACCCGTGCCATTTTGATCATGGTTTTATTCCTTCACATCCTCTTCATCTGAATCTAAAATTTTCATAACTTGATCTTCTATAGAATGTAGTGATTCTTCATGACTATCTTTGGAATTATCTGAATCGACTGAATGGTTCTATTGATTATGTCCAATATTCGGAAATATTGGTTCTTTCTTCAGATTAATCTTGTCCCAAATGGTGTTTATCTTCTGCATTATTTTGTTATGATTGTCTATGGAATCGCTATGGTTTTTCCAAATTTGTCTTTTTATACGATCTGTTGTGTCTTGAAGTTTTTTCATGTTGTCAGAATTTCCTGTAACCTTATCCTCAAGATTGATTAATCTTTTAGTGAATTTATTGAAATTATTATTGATCTCATTCTCAAGATCGATCAAATTTTTGTTGAAATCATCCATTGTCATTGATGAAGACATCGAGCGGCAGTGATTTCGAGGCACCGCATGTAATAGCTGAAGGCAACCAGCAGTGGCATAGGTGCTTCCTTCCAGGCGAGAAGATCGCTGCTCTAATACCAAATGGAGCAACAAAGCTGTAGGCTTGTTTACTTAATTTTGAAATACACAAGAGGTATTCGTAATAATAATATATTGTATATAAAATGTATAAGAGATGATGATTAAATGTTACAATGAGGCCCTGCTTATATACCTACGCAGGTGGCCTTTCATGATTGGGCATGTCTTTTAGACATGCCATTTCACTAACTTAATGAATACTTACATAATCCTTAATTGAATACTTAATAATTATATTTGTTATTAATTATATTCATAACAAATTTCCTTGTAGTTTATGGGAAAGGAATCATCACATTCACCTTTTTCCTTATATGGATGAAGCCTCTAAAGTCTTGGATAACCTTACGAATTCTCAGTCGTGTTTTCTGACTGGTTACCAAAAGTATTTCCCTAATCCTCTACTAGTTGATCAAGTGATTGATCAGAAATAATCTTTGGTCAATCCCACTCTCTCCAAAAATTGAATCACATGAGTCCATTATCTACCAACCATTGGTTGAGAAAACGATTAACCTGATTCCACTCTCAGTGGATTGTGATTTTCCCATAGAGAGTGAACTTCATACCACTCAGGTTCTTTTTTTTTCTTCAGATTCCCATGAATTGGAGGGTAATCCTCTTGTTCCCCCAGTGTAGGAGGGTGATCCTCCCATTCCTGTAGCACAAGGGGGTAGTTCTCTCATTCCCTCGACACCCTCTCCAAGTAGTCTAGTTGCTTCCTTTGATTGGATTCGACTAACATGATATCGTCTTCCTTCCTACGTGCCTTTTGAGATCACGGTACAGGCCTATAATGTGGCCATACCTAGCACCATAATAGATGAAGGCACATCTGTTAGTATTATGTCCTCAACTACTTGGTAAGATTTCGGTTCTCTGCAGCTTGTGCCTGTTACTTAGAATCTGTTGGCATTTAACAAAGGAACCAATCAACCATTAGGGATCCTTCCTAAGTTACCTATTACTTTGGGAGAAAACTGTCCATATAGACGTAATGGTTTTACAAGGCCCTTTGGACTTTAACTTACTCCTTGGGAGTGACTATACTTATGTCATGGGAGCTCTTGTCTCTTCTCTCCTTTGTGTGATTTGTTTTCCACATGAAGGAAGAATTGTGACCATTGATCAAATTTCATTCATTGATCCTAATTCGAATCCCAATCAACCATCCTCCCTTAATGGCCCTTACATGCCAGTGGTATCTTCCCTACCACAAGTTAACCATGTGGCCACCTGTTCCAGGCTCACATCTGATTATGATCTAGTTAGTGATATAATGCATCATGTGTTGGGGGCATTGGACCCTTATTTCCAGAGTGTTTTTCTCCCATACAATGAGAACCTCTTGGAATTCATGACCTCTTATGGGCCATGAGAAAGGTATTCAGAGCAGATTTCCTTGTCTTGTGTCAATCTCCTTAGAAAATGAAACAAATTCTTCGGAGCAAAGTTCCTTTTCTTGTGTCAATCTCCTTAAACAATGAAACAAGGTCTTTGGAGCAAAGTTAATTTTCTTGTGTTGAGCTCCTTAAAAAATGAAACAAGGTCTTCAGAGTAGAGTTTATTTTCTTGTGTCAAGCTCCTTAAAAATGAATCAATCTCTTTGGAGCAAAGTTCCTTGTCTTGTGTCAATCTCGTTAAAAAATGAAACAAAGTGTAATGAGGATAGTTCTTTTATTGTGTCAAGCTCGTTAAAAAATTAAACATATCCCCTTTCAATTCAAGTCTTTTATTAGATCACGTAAATTCCCGAGTCTTTCACTTGATCTCGTATATGAACCTTCATTCCATCCACTTGTTAGTAACTACTAGTCTACTTAGATGAATGAGATGAAGCTTAGGGGGCATGTACCTCGAATTGAGTCACCATGTTGGGGGCATGCAAACTAATTCTAAGCATAGTTTGTCTTCGTTTCAAGCTTGTGAAAATATGAAACCAAATCCAAGCATAGTTTTTCCACATGTTTCAAGCTTGCGTAAAAATGAAACCAATTTCAAGCATAGTTTCCTATGTTTCAAGCTTGTGAGAAAATAAAACCATTTCTCATTACACCTCTCGTGATTTCCCTTTTATCTGCCTCTTCTGCCAGATGAGCCTCGGTTCTCTCATTCCATCATCACCATCTTCTTGGTCAATCATATGCTCTCACTTGGTTGTTTTACCCTTACTTGGGGAACCGTTGTGACGAGTGGTCTTGTTATCCAGCCCCTTGACCTTTGCATGTTTTGAGCAGTTCCATCATCACCGGAACAATTTGCTATCCCTTTATTCCACTCATTCCTCTAGGTGGAGTCAAATTTCGACTCTTTTTTTACTCTTGAAAAATGAAAATATTGTCTAATACTTGTCATTTCAAACTCATTAAAGTAAATGAATTGACGTAGTCTCAATATAAGTTTACCCATTTTTTAGGTTGGGATTCATTGTTTATGAAAAAGGAATACCTTGATCGAACATGGTCAAGAGGTTCTCTCAGGTATTGTTTTCTACCTTTTCGGATTCGAGAGACGATTTACAAAAAGGGACATGATGGAGTTTTCTTTTTGTTTCTTTTCAAACTCCTTAAACATGAAAAGTTATCGAGTTACCCTTTCGTTGGACTCGTTAAAAATTAAAATGACAAAACACTTGTCACAATGATGAGGCCGAGTTCCTCCTTCCTAGGGATCGTTAAAATTAATAGGATGGATTTATTTGAAGAATGAACTTATATGCTCAACATATGTTATCCTCTTCACATTTTCTATAAAAATTAAAGAGGTACTCGTTAGCCATAACGAGGGAAAATTGAAAGTGAACATCCTATGTGTATTTTGGGCATCTTGTCGCTCTTGAACATGACACTCATATGTAGTTCATGTCGGGTTGGGGATAACCTTCATTCCTCATTTTCCTCCATGATTTTGAAAAATTCATTTTCCTCCTATTCAATCATCATTTTTGTCATCATGAACTCTGATCCCATTTGAGTCAAATGCTGCCACACTCCAAAGTCATGTCGCCAATATGTTCAAGGGAAGTCCTTCTTGTCAAACATCCTTTGCTTATCTGACCTCATCTATTACATTCCTGAATCACTCGTATCATATTGAGATATATTTTGTTTCATGTCGATGAAGTGGGAATCATTATGGCCCTCCTTCGACGAATCACTTCCTGTCGACTTCAACTCATTATCCGGGAAGGTGGTTTAAAAACTTCTTTTAAGTACCTTGGAGCTTGCATGCCTCAATGGAAATATATTATTATTCGACGACAGGTTCACATCATCAACCTTTGATCGAATGATTCTGCAAGTGTTCAAATTCAACACATTTATTCACACTTCTAGATTGTGTTGTTATACCTTGAGGGCCATCTTCGTCATTGGTGGTTTCTCTAGTGTCCGTTAACAGTTTTCATCATTGATCGATAATCAGGTGGTTTCTACCATGTTCGACATCACCACATCTATTCACATGGTTAGATTCATACACTGGGTTGATTGAGATCGTGGTGATGACCCTGGGTCGCACCTGATTTTGATCCAGGATGTGGGGAGTTATTGAGTATTCATGATTGTATACATGATCCTATCTATACATATGGTTGCGTCCATACCGCAGATCCATTTCTATGATCTCTTTATATGGATGGATGTGACCATGGCGTAGGTTCATGTATTATTTGATGCCTAGTGAAAATTTATGTGGTTAGGAATATTCATACCAAAGATGTAATATATTGTAATATGTTTGATTTGGTAGGTTTTTTGATGGTGATATGAGTTATTTTCCTTGGTTCATAAAGAATTTTAGCCATCACTCCTCGTTTTTCCTTCATGCTTTAGGGGGCATCTATTACACAATAGTTTTTCTCCATTCTCACTTCCCGTCCCTGATCATGAAGTGCTCCGTGATAGACCCTATGCAATGTTTCCACCATGGAAAAATATGTAAAGACATCCCCCGAAGACTCAAAGAAAACTGCCTTGGAAAATTACTGAAGGAACTTGGTCAAAACCCAAGTTTTATGTGCCATCGTGTTTTCTAGTTTCATGCTCGCGTTGATGTTAGATTTGCAGTTCTGATTTAGTGCTACCAGAGCTCTTATTTCTTGGAAAACCACATTGATCCCTTTCTGGCAGTGTTTCATCAAATGGAGGAGAAGCTTCAACCTCTAGAAGTTCTAGGGTGTTGAGTTGGTTGTTAAACAGTCATGATAGAGTTTATCTCTCTGATTTTAGAGCTTTGATCTCATCCATGGGGGTTTATCCCTTATAAAGTGGACCTTCCTCCTCCTTTCATGGGCTCCCAACCTCTTCTCCCTTCATATAAATTGGTCCCCATGCTTCCACTGCTAGTTGTTCATTGTTGGGCTGGTTTGAACTTTCGTTCCATTTACATTCTTGCACTATGATAATGCCTAAGTGGTTCGGAAGAAGGAATGCCTTACAGCTTCGGTGAAGGACTCAAATTTTCACCAAAGGGAGGCCTCCAACATCAAGGCCTGGGTTGTAATATTTTCCTTGCATATTTATCAATAAAACATCTGATGTTTGCTTTCTATATTTTTCTAATATTATGCAAATATTTTGGTACTCCTTGATCTGCTAGATAGCTAATTTTTAATGATTATTATGTATTGGATTACGTTTTTTTTTTCCTCTTGATCATACGCATGTATTTGTGTGCCACCAGTAGCAAGGAGCGAGCCTAAAAGGATCGTGGATCAAGGTCATCATCAACGGGTTCAAACATAACATCAAGAAAATGTACCTCTATCTCTTTTCTTGTCGCATTCTGAGTATTAGCTAAGAAAGATTTTCATTAGAAAGTATCTCAAGTTTCTAGACCCACTCTAGGGCTAGAGAGATCGCCTCTGTCCATAGTGGGGATTTATCTTGACAACAAGTTATAATAAGAATCAATATGTAGCCTAATCGGTAAAGCGTAGGATTTGTAGAGTAGAGGTCACAGGATCGAATCCCATCTAGTCTGTCAGTTCAATAACACATAATTTTGAGCAACCCATGAAGGCCCCTTGTCACCCTTTGATAGGGCCACGTTTCACCTTGAAATTGGTCCATATGCCACCAATCAGAAACT
The DNA here is from genome assembly GCA_034641835.2 of Pinus albicaulis. Lineage (NCBI taxonomy): Eukaryota > Viridiplantae > Streptophyta > Pinopsida > Pinales > Pinaceae > Pinus > Pinus albicaulis. Next base: position 529,137,208 of record CM076573.1, on the reverse strand, counting down.
GACACTTGTCTCAATCTGGATGCGCCACAAGTCAAAATTTCATTGGTACTCGAAACTTGACTATAGAACCCTAAAGGGGAACCTTTCTTGTTGGAACCGTGAGTGTTGAATTTGACCAATTTGACTTTGAGCTTTTGACCTTCTTTGATCATAACTTTGACCTTTAATAACTTCTACATACAGAGTCAGTTTTCTCCCTTGCAAATTGCGTTGGAATCATTTTTATGATCTGTACGAAATGGAATGGGTTTCACTAGAATTCATTGAATTTGAAATTTTGGCATTAATCCCTTTTAGATCAATCCATATCATTTCAGATCATTCGTTATCATTCCTCCCCTCTAAGACCTTTTGGACTGCCAAAGACTTTACTTGGTTTTGACATGAAGACAATGTTCCTCCAATTGTCCTGTATCACCAAGCCACTTTGTCTTATGCACCTATCTCATCACAATAAATTGTAAAACCACCATCACAACTGAAAATACATTATTATTTGGCTTCATGTTTCCACATATTTATATTTCCATTTCTTTCGCCACAACCCATGTACAACACATCAATAGCGATAATAAAAAAAAATATGCTAATTTAAACAAACCAATATGTTTAATACCCTTATTGTCAGTTCTGCACGACAACACCTCATGTTGTAGTGTTGTTGTCTCCTGAAACATAATGTGGTCAAAACTATTTGTTTCCACCATTTCACTTTCTTGCTTCAGATCAGTTTCTTTGCTCACTTTTGTAGACATGAGTATGAAGGTTTCACTTCTGATTTCCACTGCTAAAATAAGAGTCTCATGTTTAGACTCGGGTCCATGATTCTACTCTGTTGTTCGATCCACTTCTTTCTTTCCCTTTTGCTTCCTTTTCTGATCTTGGAACTGCTTAGGATTATTTTCCAGGTTTAGCTTCCAACAATGTTCTTTGCCATGGCCATATTTCTTGCAGTACGAGCAAGATCGTTTCAGATATTTATTCTCGTCGCAAAAGCTTTGAATAATTTATTCATACTTTTCTTCCTTCATTGTAGCCATCATATTCTTGTACAAAGTTCTTCTCTTCCAGCACTTGGCAACGCAATGGTTAGTCAACCCACAAAAAGTTCACGGTTTCCTATGCCATAAAATTTTCACATCGCAAATATTCCTAAAATAAAAAGGAATGCTGGAACAATTAAATTTATTATACCTTGGATGATCATCCCTAACGCATGCATGTCGTGAATATTTTGTGTTCATTCTTCCACCTGAAATCTCGCATGCCTTACTTCCAGGCGAAGATTCTTGTCGATCTTCTTGCATGGTTGGCACATAAGAGGTATCACCAATTTCATCTTGAGTAGTTGGGATGTATGGCATATTATATGAATGTTCACACTTCTCATCATTTCCTATTACAAGAGGTATAGCATAATTTTCTCCAACTTCCACTTTCTTGGCCTTCTACAACTTGAGACGCAAAGTTCGCTTCTTGTATTTTGTGGCTTTGAGAAATGTCTTGAGCTCTACATTTTCTAGTTGAAGATTTTGTTTAACGTCCTCCCACTCTTGCATCCTTCCTTGTTGCGAGCCTTTATCCATGTCTACTTTCAAAAATTCTTCTTCAACCGGTGATCATGCACACTTAAACCAAACTATTAATAACCCTCTATAATACCACTTGATCTGAAATCCCGATCGAAATTGATATTGGTTCATTAAGTTTTTAAAAGTGTTTGCATGAAATTAAAATCACCATTAAAAATAGCTCAATTTAATTGACATATAAAAATTGAAAGGAAATTAGCAGCAAATAAAGAGCAATAACCAAACCACACAAGAGAAAATGACACCATCATGTTGATAATGGAGTTCAGGTATATTCAAGTCTACCTCTCTGGGCCCAGTCTTTAATGAGGAGGCATTTTTATTCAAAGTTTTCAAAATTCATCGAAATTACATATACAAATACTTTAACTATAATCCAAATTGAATTTGATGTGCTATGTACTGTCTTTGGATCCTACAGTAACTTTTGGATTTGAAAATGGCTTCCTGGTTTTCCCGGAATGTCTCTCCAAATTTTGGATGTCTCGCCATTTATCTCTGCACATTGACCTCTATGATGCATAAAAATACAAATTTTCCTTCCTTGGCGCAATGGCATAATTTTATAATAAAAGTTGAGAGGTCAAAGGGATCAAATCTCGACCTCCTCGCCGTGGTGGTGTGATACGGTACAATGCATTATATATATATAATTTAAAACAAATGATATGGTGTTATACCATATCCCACCATATCACCCACCATTCTTATCTCCACATTTTATTATCCTTATCCCCCCACCCAAGTAATATTCTCCATATATATTAAATATATCCCACCATATATTTATCCTTATCACTCCATGTAATTTGGTTCTGTTAGAGTCAGCCTTTGCAGCCTTCCTCCAGTGATCAAAAATGCTCTTACAAAGTGATTTTAAGGTGTCAAGGTCAAATTTTGTCATTTCAATGAGTCTTCAAGCAAAATTTGGTCACTAGGCATTAGGTCTAGGGGTTGTTTTTACTCCTGTCAAAGTTGTCCAAATGTCGGTTCATGTCACCATTCAGCTGAGTGTACCATCGTTCAGAGAGTTTTCATCATCATGTCAGGTTCCATTGGGTCATTTTACATCTTGTTCATGCTTCAGTTGTGCCTAGGTAAGGTCCATTTCCCTCTCCTAGGGTTTTGGAGGTAATTTCTCTTGGATGGTCAAATCATCGGAAAAAATTGTATCCTGATGTTCATACACCTTCCCCTATCATTAATTTACCTTATTAAACACTTCCCATCACTGAGATTCCCCAAATTCCTTATTTTTGCACAAACCCTAGTTTCTTGCCACAATTCGGCAATTTTCTAGGCTAGGCCTGTGTTTTTCCCTTTTGGACCCCTTCCCCTCACTCAATCTCTGAGATTCCACTTTCCCCTGATTCCTAACATCCCTCCCTACTTCCAAAAATTTCCCCAAGAATTTAGAAGCCCCTTATCCCTTCATTTCGCTTCATTTCGACAAAATCCCTTGTTTCACACATCGGGATAAGTTTCACTCAAAAGATGTTTCAGAGCAATCAAAGATGAAGTGACCTTGGGAAAATCAATATTTCTCCTAGCATGGTTGGCTAAATGACTTGCTTGATGAGTCAAAGGATAACGAGACACAAATATCTTTCCAATGAGCTATCATGAGCTCAATTTGGAGTTGAGGAAGACCTTCGAAAGTTGACTGCAACAGCGCTCTGCCTTGAGGCAGCCTCATTCTGCTCATTTTGAAAATTTTTGGGAGATTTGATTTCTGACCAGGCAAATGAAGTCCAAAGTCAAAAATTCCACTTGGGTTGGAAAGTAGACTCCAAGAGCTTTCCAACAAGCTATCACACGCCCGATTTGGACACCGGGAAGACCTCCAAAAGCCTCTTGCAAAATGCACTATGTAGCTACTCATAGAAAAGTGCGCGCTACCCATACAGGAGGGGCGCTACCCACATAAGGTGCGCTACCCACATAACACCAACAGCCAGTGTTAATTAACATAGGCGCTACCCACTTGCCGGGCGCTACCCATACAACGACAGAGCCAAAATTTTTTGTTTTTGCGTCCGATTTCGAGCTCAAACGCCTCCATCAACGTGCAAGTAGGTTTTTAAACATTGCTCAGTGATTTTTGGACATGATTATGGTGTTTTGAAAGTGGAGAAACACATGTTTGATTTGGAGAAACGTGAAACCTATGTTCATTGCAAATTCATTTCTTAGGGTCTTGAAAGACATGTTGATAGTCTTGTGAAGGATTTCCAAGCTTGTGTTGTTGATATATATGCTTATGCCTCTACTGTCTGTGGTGTCCCTGCTCATTATTTACCTCAGCCTCACGCTCTCTCATTGCCATTACATCATTGCTCTCATTGTTATTGCCATTGTCATTTTCACACTATTCATCATTCATGTTATGACATAGTCCCATTTTCACTTGTCCACTTCCTCCATTGACAAAAGCCTAATCTTCATAACATTCAAGGGCTGTTTTCTTTGTCCTTGATTCCACTTGACTCACTGATATGTTTCCATTTCATTCCACTCTTGTCTTTAAAAGCTACCCCTATCACCATATCCCATTCCTATCTCACTTATAGGGGTTCTCAATCCCTCATTCCCCTTTGGCACGCATTTGGCGATTGGACACAAAGACACCAAGGTCTCATTTCTCATTTTCAACAAGCTGAACATACACATTGCAACACCATGACTGACAACAACACATCATACAACCGAGACAGTGTTTTCACCACAGGAGCTGCATGCACCAGGAGAGCACTAAAACGGCGGAAAAGGCCTGATCCACTCCAGATTTTAGCCGAGGCTTCATTGGCTGGGCATGATACATGATGGAGGGTCTTCGCTCCGAATTTGAGCAAATTCGGAGAAATTTTTGTCATTTTGAAATATTTTGGTCCAAAAACAGATTTTTCCGCTATACGGGTAGCGCGTCGATATGCTCACTTTTGTTCGGGACACTTGCTGAAGGAAATCTTTGCATTTTTGGGTTTTTCATGGTAATTTATGCATGCTCAGGCATTTCCGAAGCATTTCATCAGATTCTGGATGGTCAAAAGGCTCAAAAACACCATGAAAACCACCTTGCTGCCACCTTTTGCACCAGCAGGAAGTACTTCTGGGATAATGAAGTTTTGGAGGGTCAAATGAGCTCCAAATTGGGAAATTCCACTTGGGTTGGATAGCCAACATCCAGGGATTTTCAAAGAGCTATCATGAGCTCAATTTGGATGCCGGGAAGTGCCTCAAAATCAGATTGAAAGGCGCGCTACCCACTCAGCTCAGGGGCGCTACCCACTTAAATTTTTGGCTGAATTTTCAACTTCCAGCTCAGAATTTCGGCCAGTTGGGACCAGTTTTGCTTGTGGATGAAATTTTTGGGTTTTCATGATGTAAATTGATGATTGGCATGTAAATTTGGCTCATTTTTACCTATTCTAGAAGATTCACTCTCAAAAAAGTGAAAATCATGTAAATGAATCAGTTTCCACTCTTTTAGAGGCAAGTTGTTAGCTGCCTAGATTTTAGCTCCTTGATTAGAATTAGTTGGAACTGCTCCTAGAAGGAGGAATTCGACCCCTAGAGGCATGGGAAGGGGTTAGGATGCTCTATATGATGTAATTTCTCAATCCTTTTCATGGGTTGAATAGGTTAGACTCTTGGGAAACTTTGGCACACATTGTACATATTTTTCATATTTTGGCTAAGGAAAGATCAGAGGTTTTGCAGCACCTGTTTGGATTCTTGTGGCTTTCAGTTCTTAATGGTGTTTTCTCTTAGTTTATTGTAAGTTCCTTCATGTTTAATTTATGCCATATCTCACTTATGCTTCTTAAATTAAATGAATGAGTAGATGAGGTTGAATCCATTGTTCACAGTGCTCTGCCTTTGAATTCATTTAAGTTTTTCATGTTTTCGCCTGTTTGAAAAGGATCCATGTTCATACTTGCCCTTTTCAGCTCCTTTTCGTTCTGATCCATCCATATATCCAATCAAAAGCATTAAGAATATTTCCTACCTCGCCCCAACTCGAAATCTGCAAATATCTGACCTTATCCCCGGACCCAAAATTGTTTTTTCCCATTTCTCCAACGAAAGCCCAAAAAATCAAAATCAAACTTTCCTATCTCTTTACTAGCCTAAAATCAGTATTCATTGTTCATCATAAGTCATCTCAGCCCCTCTGAAAACTTTTGCCGAGATAGACCCGGAGAGAGCCCTCTCCTGTCCTCGTAGGGCTAGCTACGAGGCTGAGCGTGGTTTGATGTAGCCTTGAGTTTTACCTTAATTCAGCCTAAGGTAGATTTGAGCGCTAACAGGTTCCACCACCATTTATTACATTGCCATGTTTTTTATACATTAACACCTAATCCATAATACAAGGTATTAAAAACAAAGACCATGATAATATATGATATGTCGCAGATTTCAAAGGATTTGACCATTGAATGGATATGGTGGAGTTTGGATAGTTTTGGAGCGCCAATGAATATGGTGAAGCCGTCAACAATGGCGGGCTTTGCCTTTTTTAATGCCAAATGCAATTCGTATTCACTTCAAATATAATGGACAGAGTAGCATTAGAGGAATTTTGAGGTCTAAAATGGGCCTCCTAAGGAAATTATAAAACAATAGTGGAAATAATAAAATAAGATTACATTACATCATCAAATTTTAGAGGGAAAACAAAAAAAACTACTTTTTCAACTTATCTCCCTATGGATTTACTCAAATTTCGAGCTAGAACACTCATTGGATGTAGAATTTGATTCTTCATCCAAGGTGTACCCATGTTTCATACTTTCGGTGGACCCAACTACATGAAAAATGAGAAATACATGACAAATGTGATTTTAATCACGTTTTTTAAAGTATTTCTCAATTTTTCGCGTAGAAGGGTCCATCAAACGTATGCAACATGGGTACTCCTTGGATGAAGAATTAAATTTTACATCCAACGAGTACTCACGCTAGAAATTTGAGTAAAACCTTAGGGATATAAGTTAAAATGCGAGTTAAAAAACAATTTTGTTATTTTATTATTTTATTATTTTTTTTACTTTTTTACTCCAAAAATGGTGAATCATCCCTCATGGTTGACATGATCATATTGAATCCTATTTTTTCTTATAAGTTTTATTTTGGTTATACATTTTTCTTAGGAGGCCCATTTTAGACCTCAAAATTCCCCTAATGTTATAACAAGAATCAATACGTAGCTTAATTAGTAAGGCGTAGGCTTTATAGAGCAGAGGTCACAAGATCGAATCTTGTCTGGTCCATCAGTTCAATAAACATAATTTTGACCAAACTGTGAAGGCCACCTATCACCCTCTGATAGGGCCACATGTTGCCTTGTGATTGGTCCATATGTAACCAATCATAAAGTGACACTTGTATTGATCTAGATGTTCCATGTGTCAAAATTTAATTGGTGCTAGAACCTTGACCACATAACCCTGAAGCAGAACCTTGCTTGCTGGAATCGTTAGTGTTGACTTTGACTAGTTCGACTTTAACTTTTTGACCTTCTCTGACCAGAACTTTTACCTTTGATAAATTCTGCATACGTAGTTGGTTTTCACTCATTCAAATTGTGTTGGAATCATTTTTCTAAGCTCTAAGCAATGGAATGGATTTCGCTCGAATCTGATGATTTTTTATTTTTTGGCCATTTATCCCTTTTAGATCAATATGGATCACTTCTTGATCATTTCGGATCATTCCTGATCATGTGTGTGTGTGTGTGTGTTTTTGGGAGGAGTCCTTAACTAGGGATGACCTCAGCAAAATAAATATTTTTAATTTGAAGTTCCATGACTATTTTTGAGGCAACTTGACAGAGGAAGGATGAGTTGAACAAGGTGTCTTAGACACAAAAAAAACATGTATTCCATAATACCTTTGTTCAAGGCTGAATTGGAAAAATGAATCTAGGAAAATTTGTATTTAAGTTTGACCTCCTTCTAGGGGAAGGAATAAAATATTAAATACATGAATATAATGGGGCATAATATGGTGCAAAACCCATCCATTTTGGGCATCCAACCTAAAATTTGAATATCTCTTCAACCAGGAGGACCCAAAAGGCATGCCACCTATCAAATGAAATGGTTTGACAAGGGCTATCAATCTGGCCCATTCAAACTTTGACATCAAGGATAATTTTTCCAATATGGCAGGTTTAGATTATAGTTAGATTTCCATTTGTAAGGTTTAGAGAGTTGTGAGATGCATCTCTAAAGACTTTCACCATTGTTTGTTTATGTTTCTGTAATTTGCAGTATCGAGCAGACATTATCCCACAGGGTCATGTTGATTTGACTGTGGGGAATGATACATTCACCCATAGGGCCATGCTAATTTGGCTAGGGTTGAATGGATTAGGGCAGTCTTTCTCCCTTTATCTCTAGTGTATGGCTCAAGAAGATTTCCCACGATACTCACATTCTCTACTCTAGGATGGAGTGATCTATTTTTTATAGGGCAGGTTTGATTTGTCTATTTAATGGGGTTTTCACCCACCAGTGGAATAAATAATTCTAGTCTGATGAGTTGTGATGTAATCTCAATAAGTGAATGGTTTTCTTGTGATAAAAAGCTTCTTAATGGGTCTATCTATGAAACATTATAGCTCTATACAAATAGATGAGCATGTGAGGAGACACTACATCAACATAGAAAGCTCATTCATATCTTTTCTAGTGGAGGAGAAATTTTTAGGTAAGGAAAAATCTATTCATCCTTCATTTTTTCTTCATCATTTCACTTCTTCTCTTAGAGAACAATTGTGTGAGGGTTTGATCAAGTTTGACCAATGATTTGACTTATTCGTACAACTGCATGTGAGGGTTTGACTACAAATTTGACCGATCCATACAACCACACGTGTAAAATATTGACTGTAGTTGAATAGCATTGACTGCACGTGTAACTGTAGACCGCATGTGTGATCGCAGACCACACATCTAACTGCAAACTGCATGTTGACCAACTTTGACTACAAATTTTTGAGTGGACTTTTGACAGGTTTGACTAGTGTTGACCAACAATAATTTTGAATAGGTTTGAATTGAAATTTGAGTTGTAATGTTGGCATAGATTTCTAGACAAATTATGATTTGTAAACCTTTCTGAAAATATAATTTCTCCTTAAGAAATGATTGTTGGGTTTTCTCTCGAATTGGGTTTCCCAGGGTAAAAATATTGTCTACTGTGCATGCCTATCTTTATATTATATTTATAGTTTTTGTTGCATTTACAGTTGAGATTTTATGGGTGTAATTATTGAGTGATAACAATTACATGAAAAATACTATTTGAAAATTCATTAGGAAGAAAATATCATATTATAAAATTGTATTCTACTGCACCTGTTATATAATTTTGGCATGGTATTGTAGATTTATTGAAGATAAACCATTAAGTTTAGCCTAATATTTCAATATTCAACACCTTGTAAAGATTTATATCTCTCATCAAGATGGTGCCTAGTATCAGAGTAGAAGATAGGTTGGATGGTGCCCAGTATCAGAGTAGAAGACAGGTTGGATGGTGCCCAGTATCAGAGTAGAAGACAAGCTGGATGGTGCTACAAATTTCATATCTTGGAAGACCATAATACTCGTTGCCTTGGATGAAAATGATATTCAGAATCATGTAAGGGAGAATGTATTAGAACCAAAAGGTGTTGAGCTGAAAGCCAAGCATAAGAAGAATTAAGTAAAGGCTAAGAGGATCTTGATAGATTCCATAAATGACCATTTGATTCTACATGTTGTTGAGTTGAAGACTACTAAAGAAATGCATGATTCCTTGGTGGGATTGTTCAAGGGTAAGAACACTAGTAGGAAATTAGGCTTGAGGCATCAATTATGTTGTATTATGATGTATAGATCATATTAAGTTTCCACTTATCTCATGAGAGTATCTTATTTGAGATTTCAGATACTATTGCAAATACTATTAATTATGCATATATTGTTATATTGACTCTTAATGGATTTCCTTCTTCATGGGATCCCTTTATACAAGGTATTTGTGCATGAGTTGAGTTGACCAAGTTTGATCAACTATGGAATGATTGAGTCCAAGAGGAGGATATGTTGTTGACCAAGAACAACTTGCAGAGACCTCAAGATGAGAAACTTAAGCCTTTGCAACTCATGCAAGGAAAGGAAAAGGAAGAAGAAATTATAGTAAGAAAAATGCAGGTGGAAGATCAGCTCTAACTCAATATAAAAAGAAAGATGATCTTTCAAAGGTCAGGTGCTTCAAATGTGATATATTTGGTCACTATGACTCCTAGTGTCCTCAAAATAATAGGAAGGGAAATCAGGATGCATCAACATTCAATGTTGATGATGATGATGAGCATTTACCATATAAGAAGGCAAAGGAATCTAAACTTGACGATATTGCAGATGGACTTCAGAAATAATATTTATTTGTCTCAACTCTTTCAAATACTATTACAGACAATAGTGATAATTGGTTGGTGGACATTGGTGTTTCTAGGAACATGAAAAGTTCACGAGATTCTGTCACATATTTAGCAGAGAAAGATTCAACATTGCAGGTGTAACTTGGAGATAATGGCAAGTATGCATTAAAACGAATTAGGACAACATCATTTTAGCTTCAGTTTAAGGATTCTGTACACATGAGAGATGTATTGTTTGTACCAAGACTAAATAATAACATGCTATCTATTTCAGCATTGGAGGACAGAGGTTACAAATTTTCATTTGTACATGGTTAGTTTCTTGTATGGACAAAGGGATAGAGCATAGAACAGTAGGAGTGATTCATATTTGAAAGGGAGGATTGTAAATATTGTTAGGACTTCCAACCCAGAAATTGGTACATGATGGTATCAATTTATGTGAGATATGGCATCGGATATTTTCTCACCTGGATTATAGGAATTTTCCAACATTGAGGAAAATGGGTATAGGACTTCTAGAGCTCTAGGTAGAGCATGAGAGTATATGTAGGGGTTATGAACTTGGCAATAACGACACGAAATATTTTCTAAACAATGATAGTAGGTCCAAGGGGATCATGGATCTATTGCATTCATATGTATGTAGACTAATGATAGTGTCATCTTTGGGTGCTTTCTTGTACTATTTGACATTCATTGATCATTTCTCTTTGAAGACATGGATCTACTTCATGAAGACCAAAGATGAAATCTTCAACAGGTTCCAGGAGTTCAAGACTCAAGTAGAGAACTTGCATTAGAGAAATTTTAAGGTCTAAAATAAGCCTCCTAAGGAAAATTATAAAATAATAGTGGAAATAATAAAATAATATTAGATTGGCTCATCAAAGTTAGGAGAGGATAAAAAAAAAAAAACTGCCTTTTCAACTTGTATTTTCAACTTATCTTCCTACGATTTTACTCAAAATTTGAGTGGGAGCACTCACTCGATGCATAATTTAATTTTACATCCAAGGAGTACCCATTTTGAATACTTTTTATGGATCCCGCTACACAAAAAAAATGAGAAAAACATAAAAAACAGAAAATGAAAATACTACTTTTTCAACTTGTATTGTCAACTTATCTACCTAAAATTTTACTCAAATTTCGAGTGGGAGCACACATTGGATGCAAAAATTAATTTCATATCCAAGTAGAAGCCATGTAAAATTATTTTAATGGATCCCACTACACACAAAAAATTAGAAATACATGAAAAACTTGATTGCCCACTACACGAAAAATGAAAAATACATGAAAAACGTGATTGCAATCACGTTTTTCATGTATTTTTCATTTTTCGTGTAGTGGGATCCATCAAAATTATTCAACATGAGTAATCCTTGGATGAAAACTTAAATTTTGTATCCAACGAGTGCTCTAGCTCGAAATTTGAGTAAAACTATAAGGAGATAAGTTGAAAATACAAGTTGAAAAAAATAATATTTTCATTTTTTTTATTCATTTTACCTTTTTAATCCAAAAATGTTGAATCATCCCCCATGGTTGTCATCATCATCTTCAATTCTATTGGTTCTTATAAAGTTTATTTTTGTTGTACATTTTTGTTTTGAGGCTCGTTTTTTACCTCAAAATTTCTCTAATGATAGGGAAGAAGATCAATATTTTGAAGGAAAATAATGGAGAAGAGTATACTTCCAACGAAATCAATGATTTCTACAAGGAGGTAGGGATCAAGAGGGAGTTGATATTTTCTTAGAACCCTCAAGATATTTGAGTTTTAGAAAGGAAGAATGGATCCATTGTGGAGGTTGTCAATGCAATGATTCATGATCAAAATTTACCCATGTTCTTATGGGCAGAGGCATTCATCATGACAATTTATGTTCAAAACATGAATCCTCACCAAATATTGGGAGATAAGACTCATGAGGAGGCATTCACAGGAGTGAAGCTAAAGGTTAGTCATTTGAGTATCTTTGGTTTTCATGTATACATCCATGTTCCCAGAGATAAGAGGAAGAAGTTAGAACCTTCTAGGAACAAGGGTAATTTTGATGGATACAACGAGACTTCCAAGGCCTATACTATCTACATTCCAGGTGTTATAACCCTATTTTCCACTCCATTATAGTGAGATAAACCCAATGTCAACTTACCTCAGTTATTTGGCTAAAATGCATCCCTTTTCACCTTTTATTTTACTTATGTGATATTTGTCCCATGATAAAAGAGTGAAATTACATATTTAAGAAATTTCTCATAATTATTTTTCCAAAATATTATAATTATGAGATAATAATTATTTCATAATTGAGATAATTGAGAAAAAACTCATAATTGTGAAAAGGGTTCTAGAGTTTTCCATTCCCAAGGAGATCAACTTGAGCCACTTGTGTATGAGTTGGCTAGGGGTCCATTATTGTAGAATTTTCTAACTTCTCAAGCCCATAGGTGTCTAGATACATTCTCCCAAAGGATGGAATGAGCCTATATAATCTCACCAAGAGGAAATGGGGTAAGAGGAAGTATCCAAACTATAGTGCGAGAGATCCATTGTACTGAGAGAGGAGACCATGCTACAAGCTTGAGGAGAGGATCTTATTTGTTGAAGGTATATTGATGTACTTTCAATTATATGGTTAATAAAAATCTATTTTCCTTCCCCTTATATCAGTTTTCATTAGGGGAATTTTGAGGTCTAAAATGGGCCTCCTAAGGAAATTATAAAATAATAGTGGAAATAAGAAAATAAGATTTGATTACATCATCAAATTTTAGAGGGAAAAAAGAAAAAACTACTTTTTCAACTCGTATTTTCAACTTATCTCCCAAATTGTTTACTAAAATTTCGAGCGAGAGTACTCATTGGATGAAAAATTTAATTCCTCATCCAAGGAGTACCCATGTTTCATACTTTTGATGGATCCTGCTACACAAAAAATCAGAAATACATGAAAATCGTGATTGCAACCACGTTTTTTCATGTATTTCTCAATTTTCGTATAGCATGGTCCATCAAAAGTATGCAACATGGGTACTCCTTGGATGAGGAATTAAATTTTTCATCCAACGAGTACTCCCCCTGGAAATTTGAGTAAAAACTTTGGGATATAAGTTGAAAATACAAGTTGAAAAAACAATTTTATTGTTTTATTGTTTTATTATTTTATTATCTTTTTACTCTTTTACTTAAAAAATGGTGAATCATCCCCCATGGTTGAAATCATCATCTTGAATCCTATTGGTTCTCATAAAGTTTATTTTGGTTCTACAATTTTCTTAGGAGGCCCATTTTAGACCTTAAAATTCCCCTAATGGCAGTAATTTAATTGTGTGATTTCTAGATGTTTTGAGCTAACGATCGTCTCTATTTGGTTGTGTTTGTGTGTAGGCTTTAGATCAGGAGTAGAGGAAAAATATTTCTTGATTGGAATACAAGGATTCTGCATCAGACCCAAAATCCTTCACCAACCTACGAGGAGGCAAGTTACTTTCTCACACTTTGTAGCATTAGAATTTGCATCAAAACTACATGCACAACCATCTGGATTGGGTATTTTTATTATATTGTCTTAGCCATTCTCTTTTGTTGTCTAGTGATCTCAATCAAGCATGAGATCCCGGAGAAATATCTCCTTGCATAATTAAATGCAACACCAGGAAAATGTCATATTAATGTTAGTTAGGATATTACTATTGATGAGGAGGTAGCCTTCAATATGTATAGAAGAGCCTCATATGGAGATTGATAGTGAGAGGCACAGGGCTCCGAAAAATGTGGGTACATCTCCCTTTAGTCTAGTTTTTCATCCTTCAGACTATCAAGAGGAGTTAGTAGAGCTAGTAGAGCTACTAGACTAGCTTAGAGATGTTGAAGATACCAAAAAGAGGTCGGTATAGCTTCATGATACTTTGTAGGATGCAAAGAGGCATGCAAATCCCAGTGGTATTTTAAAGGAAAGCATGAAACCATATAGTTTCTTGAGTTATATGGCATTGAGGATCCACATCATTGATTATGAACCTTCCAATTATGTGGAGACAACATACCGACAAGTTTGGAAGGATGCCATGATGGAGGAGTATCAATCCATCATGAAGAATTATATAGTGGGAGATAGTTTCAAGACCAAAACGGAAGTTAGTAGTGACTTACAAGTGGATCTATAAGATCGAGCATGCATCAAATGGAAGCATTGAGAAGTAAAAAGCAAGGTTTCTGGCGAGAGGATTCTCCTAGAAAGAGGGAGTGAACTATGAGGATAATTTTTCTCTAGTATCTAGGTACACTTCCGTAAAACTATTATTTATCTTTCTCCAGTTATGATTTTGAGGTTACATTAGATGGATGTAAATACTACATTCATCAATGAGGTGATTGAATATGAAGTGTACATAGAGAAACCTCAGGGCTTTCAGATACATGGGAAAGAGTCTCATGTTTTTAGATTGAAGAAGGCTTTGTACGGACTCGAGCAACCACCTAGAGCTTGGTATTCAAGGATTGATGGACACTTGATGAGTTTGGGCTTCACCAAGAGTGATGTGAACCCCAACCTTTAGTACAAGGTTTTTTATGGTGATCCTTTGATCTTGGTGCTATATGTTGATGATTTTTTCCTTACTAGGGTACAAAGGCTCATTGAAAGGTGTAAGAGGGAGTTGGATTCAAAGTTCAAGATGAATAATCTTGGCTTGATGCATTATTACCTAGGATTAGAGGTGTGGTAGACAACAGGTGAGATACTATTTGGACAAGGGAAGTACATAGTTAAGATCTTGGAGAGATTCGGTATGATGGACTGCAAGTCCATGGCTATACCTATGGTGACAAATCTGAAGAAGTTGAAATATTTTACTCCAGATTCATATTTGGTGGATCCCACTATGTACAAATAGATGATTGAATCCTTGATATACCATGTTAACACCGAGCTAGAAATTTGCTTTGCAGTGAGTACCCTGAGCCAGTTTATTGTTAATCTGAGGCATGCACATTGGGCTACATCGAAGCATGTTTTGAGGCACCTGTGTGGTACGGTTGGATATGGTTTGAGATATGTCTCAAGTGGTGAAGTGAGGCTGCAAGGATATACCGATTCTGAATAGGTCGAGAGTGTAGTAGATAGAAAGAGAACCTCAGGGTGTTGCTTCAACTTGGGATCAACTATGATATCTTGGTTTAGAAGGAAGCAGACTTATGTCACACTCAATAAAACAAAAGTGGAGTATATCGTACTTAATTTCACAAGTCAAGAAGCAGTGTGTCTTCAGAAGCTTCTTGTAGGACTATTTGATCAGGCACTAGAGACAACCTTAATACATTGTGATAATCAAAGTTGTGTCAAGCTTTTGGATAATTTATTATTTCATGATAGTTCGAAGCAAATTGAGATTAAATATCACTTCATCTGAGACATGGTGAAGAAGGGAGAAATGTGGATCCAATATATATCCACATATGAGCATATTGTGGACATTCTCACCAAGCCTCTGTCTAGGGGAGAGTTTGTATACTTCATAGACAAGATTGGCATGATGTAGAATGTCTCCTTTACTGAGAGGGAGTGTTGATGTTTTTGCAGTTTGAAACATCAGGAAAACATTCTCCCATGGGGTCATGGTGATTTGACTAGGGAGGGAATGATACGTTCACTCATGGGGCCATGAATATTTGGATAGGGGTGAATGGCTCGAGGCAATATTTATCCCATTAGCTCTGGTGTCTATATCAGGGAGATTGGCCCACAGTACTCACATTCCCTGTTCCGGGATGGAGTGATCTATTTTTTATAAGAAAGGTTTGATTTGTTTATTTAATGGTGTTTTCACCCACCAATGGAATACATAATTCTAGTCTAATGTTGAGTTGTAATGTAGGTTCAATAAGTGAAAGGGTTTTTTGTGATGACATGATTCTTAATGGGTATCTACTCAACATTAGAGCTCTATATAAATATACATGCATGTGAGGAGACACTACATCAACATAACCAACTCATTCATATATTTTCTGGTGAAGGAGAAATTTCAGCTAAAGAGAAATTTGTTTATCCTTCATTTTTTTTCATCATTTGAATTCTTCTCTTAGATGTCGCATGTGTGAAGGTTTGGCCAGCAATTTGGTTGATCCATACAGCCGCATGTGTGAGGGTTAGATAGTAAGTTTGACCAATGCCTTAATTGATTCTTAGAGCCACATGTGTAAAATTTTGACCACAATTGACCAGCAATGATCGCACTTGTGACTACATAACGTTGACCATAAACAACACGTGTGACTATAGACCGTGGACCTTTGACCACAGACCACACGTGTGACCACAAACTGTTGATTTTTATAAATATGGTCGGTCTTAATAATGTATGTTTGAGTCATTATTAATATTTAAATCATATTTTAAATGTTAAGAGTCAAAATAAAAATTATTTTGATTCAAAGTCCCATTGTGACTTTCAAAAAGAAGAAATTTGAATTTTTCAAATCAAAGTTTTGGCTCCAAAATTTAAGGTCGGTCTCCTCCTAGTAAAACCATCATTCTCAAATATTTTAGTCATCTCCATGAGTTCAAATTGGCCCGCCTAATGCCTCATGTCAGCTCCAATGTAGAGGCACCCATTCGGCCTCATGAAATCCTATATAAAGACACCTCTTCATCCCTCCAAAATGTGAATAAATTCATGCATCTTTAGAGGAAAAATTCAGATGGTTTGAGGAAACTAGTAGGATTCTTGAGCCAAGGATTTTCACATATCTGAGGCAACATATTTGTTAACAAAATAAGCTTTCATATGTGAGGATAAGGTTTGGCTTGAGGCAGCGGGTTTAGGAGAAAGGCTCACATATTCTAAGATGATTTCAGATGGTCCAAGACAACGAGGTTAGGTCTTTCGAGGCAGCATATACACGTCTTCTAAATTAGCCTATGGCATAATTCTGAGGCATTGTATGTGATATATCTAACGCTAGTGAATCTCCTTTGAAACCAATGAGATTAATTTGAGCCCATCGAAGATTATCTAAGGTATATCAAGGACAACAAACAAGTATGAATGAGGCAGTCTAGTGAGAGTAAAGAAAGCATCTATGAGGCAGATATTGATGATAATATTGATGGAAAAACTATGACTTGATTAGGAGGGACCATGGAACATGTGTGACCTAGTCGTTGACTTAGATGTGTCTATGTTGAATTAAAAATTTTTCTATTGACAGGGTTTTTGGGAAGGGTAAATTTCTTGTGTTCCTATGCATTTGTCTATTTATGTTCTTATTACACTAATGTGTTATGTGGTTGATGTAATTTTGTGTAATTTTTGTATGATGGAATGTATATAAGAATTAAGGATCAAAGACACCAGTATGAAGACCATGTAAAAATCAACATGGTATCAAATCTTGGTAAGTGATGAAAGTTGAAGGTCACTGGTTTGATCAACGAAGCACCCTTCTCTTCTCAAGAACTAAGTTAAGATTCAAGGATTCAAAGAAAATATTGAAGTATCAGTCCTCGGCCTATGAAATCATCGGGAGTACTTCTTTGTTCCTGTTTTGAACAAGTGAAAGTATGGTTAATGTATGATTATGTATCTTCTCTACTCTTTCTAATATTCAGTGACCTCTGAGTACTGCAAAATTTGAGGCTTTCAACTTATATTTGGCATCTGAGTTTCCAATGATAGTCAAACCTTGATATGCAATGAAATCCATATAGTTGTGATTGAATCTCTTAGTATGGTTAAGTTCAAGCATTTGATGGAAATATGTGTTACAGTCTAGTAACTCTAAAAGGATGATTTCAACTCTCTGAGGTATGGAAAGAATTAAAGTAAGAAGATGGAACCACATTAAGAATCTTTCCACCTCTATTGATAATAGAAGTATAGGTTCTCTTGATCTAGATTTTGTGAAAATTCCAAATCCTCCTTAATGGAAACCATATCTTAAGTACCAATCAAGTCATAATATTATGGCCAATTCAAAGCAAGTTTGATTTTTGAAACATCCAAGGCATTCGTATCACATCTATGTTGAAGATCTTTCCAAATTCTTGTAATCTATGATTACTATTTTTTTGTATCTGTGATGGAGTTACATTGTAAAATATTGAAGGATTGTCATAAATTACAAAATAAATTTAGAGAAGATATTCATAAGTAGACTTTCCTCAGACGAAAGTTAAATACTTGGAACGTATATAGTCTTGGATCTTGCATTAACAAAACCCTATTAAGGACTATGGTGATGCTCAAAATAATGTGAATCCTCTCTCATTTCTTGTTACTTGGGTAAGGGAACATCTATTCATACATGAAGGATATATTTGTTTAGGTAAGATTTGATAATGGTTCCAAACCATTGAAGTCTTTAGCACTGAAAGAGAAAAACACTTGATGTAATGAAAAAGGTACCGAGTTACCTTCTAAGAATCATTGAATATCAGTTGGTAAAGAGAAACTTAAATTCTTATTATAGGTAATGAAGGGTGACAAAACCATGTATCTTGGATTTTCACTGCTAACAAATCTATCATTAAAAACCTATTTAATTTTATGGATTCATGATGAAAATCTTGAATTTTTACAACAGAACTCAAAGTCCTTGCTTCAAAAAATAAAATATGATTAAGGTCTTTCATGGTGATAAGGGTATGATTTAAAGGTTTATTATGGATAAGTAAGATGACAAGTCTTGATTTTAGTGTTGGTATATTACCGTTGCAATCTAATATGACTATAAGTTACCATGCCCCTCCTTGTAATTTGAATTTGACAATATATGTGCAGAGATATATGGTTTGGAAGCAATTTCTGAGCCATCCCTAGGGTTGTGGGTGTCTAGGGTTTGTAAAATCTGGCAAGGGCTTGAGCCTATAAGTCTCAAGGTTTGTACCCTATGACTAATGATAAACATTAGAGGAAGTTTCAGCCTAAAAGTGGCCTCCTAAGGAAGAATAATAAAACAATATTTGAAATATTAAAATAAAAGTTATAAATTTTGGAGGGAAAAGAACAAAACTACTTTTTTAACTTGTATTTTTAGCTTATATCCTTATATGTTTACCCAAATTTCAAGTATATACACTCGTTGGATGTGGAATTAAAATTCCACATCCAACAAGTACCCATTATGCATACTTTTGAGAAGATCCGCATTGCCAAAAATTGAAGATACATTAAAAAAGCGTGTTCAACACACTTTTTTGAATGTATCTTCAATTTTTGGCAATGTGGATCTTATCCAAAGTATGCATAATGGGTACTCATTGGATGTGGAATTTAATTCCGCATCCAATGAGTGTCTACAGTTGAAATTTTGGTAAACTTCTAAGGAGATAAGCTAAAAATACAAGTAAAAAAAGTAGTTTTTCTTCTTTTCCCTCCAAAATATTTACATGTACCTATTTTTAAATTTAAAGGATTTTGATTGGTTTACATATTATGACATGGAAATTACGTGAAATTTTCATGTGCGCTTTTAGGATGAAATTTCCTCTAATGGTTAAATAAGGCTTCACGAATGTAGGCCTAGAGCTTGGACTCGAAATTATCTACAGTTTGTAAACCCCATCTAGAAGGCCCTAGGTTTTGTATACAAAACCGTAGTATCTAGGGTTTGAAATTAAAACCCTAGCTGATCATTGAAAAAAGTGTTGAATTAAGTCTAGGTCTTGTGATCTAAAGCCTTGGGATGAGTTTCTCCTGTAACAAAAGAAACCCTAGATAGGAATGAACTCATAATGATGATGTAAATGAAGTCAATACAATTTTTGATGGATGCTAAGATCAAGAAGGAGTTGGAAAGTCCTCAAAGATAAGTATTTTGTATCTCTCTTATTTGATTATTACTATTGTTATTGATTTTATTAATAGTATGTCTCTTGTCCTTAAATTATTTTCTTAGTTAAGAATGTCCTTCCATGATCTCCTAATGAGGAGTGAGGGTACATATTGAAGGCTACAAACGTTTTTGGCAGTAAAAGGAAGAAAAGAGAAAAGTTGTGTCAAAGAGAATTTATATTAAGAGATGTTGTGATGGACAAGATCTAGACTCAGAAGGACCATAATGTCTTATGATTGGATGGCATGAAATTCAAAACAAAATATTACCTTAGCAAGAGGAAAGAAGCCTATGGAGGGGCGTCTTGTAATATACACTTTTGTAGAGATCGTATTTCTCGATGAAAGAAGTGAACTGTCTCAATCTAGTGAGGTGCATGAAGAAGTCCTACACTTGTAAGCAGAAAGAAGGCATTAGATAGGGTCCTCAAAGTTGATACACTTGGACTAATGGATCAAGGTTGATCCTATGTGATTTTTTCTCCAATGAAAGCAAAAGAACTCATGTGCTAGAAAAAAAGTTGCATTGTCTGGAAGATTTTCTCTAATAGGAAAATTCAAGGAATCCTTACTCAAGAGGGATTTGATCTCAGAAAAAGGAACTTGACTAGATTTTTGATAGCACCAATAACAAAGAGAGAAAATATGGATTGATATATAAGGATTTGTTTTAGTAGGAATACCAGATAGAATGATGGACTAAGAAATAGGAAGCATACCAACTTATGATTAAGCCAGGAATGTAGCTCAACATGTGTTGTAGTACCAAGATGGTATGGTTGGTTAATGGCATAATCAGTTCAGTTGCAGGGAAAGTAGTGTTGAAAATGAATAGTTTGTATATCACTTGTGATTGGACTCCAATCTCGTGGATGAGCAGGAAGAATATATATCTTGCACTTAGAGGTCAAGTATGTTGCAACATGAAATTCAAGTAGTATGAATGTAGCTTGCATGATTGGTTGATCAGGTGCAGGTGACAACAGGTTGAAAAGTCAGGGTGCCTTGAAATTAAGTACAACTACATTCGTGACATGGTGTAGAGGAGAGATCGATCACATCATAATTGATGCACAGGCAACTGGTGTTCTACTGAAGTCATTTCCCGGAGACAAGTTCATTTACTTTAGAGACAAGTCGGGGCTCGTAGATATTACCACTTTCATTGAGAGGGAGTGCTGACATGTCTACAACACATATGGATATTCTCCTCATAGGGTGAATGGGTTCAAGAGGCCTAGAGTGCTCAATAGGAAGGGTTGAGTGAGTTACTCTTAGAGGAGGACCCTAATCACACACCAGGAATGGTGAAGTGAGGCCCTTAAGCATCTGGAACCTGATCACACACCAGGAAGGGTTGAGTGATGTCCTGGACCCTGATCACATGCCAAGAATGGTGGAGTTTGGTCCTTCAACATCTGGGCCTTGATCACACACCGGGAAGGGTGGAGTGGGGTCTCTGATCACACATCAGGTATGGTCGAGTGAAGTCCTTTCAACATCTCGACTCGATCACCAACGAGGAAGGGGTTGAGTGAAGTCTTGGCCCAGAGTGATCACAAGGAAGGGTGAGTGAGCGCTTGCTAGTTGATGATCTTAGCATTTTGGCATAGGAAGAGGCCACATGATTTTAGGTCAAATCACTCTGGAGGAGTGAGTCTTCACATGTTGGTGACATTGCCATGGATTTGGTACTACCCCAGATATGTTCACTAGTGGAAGATAATGGTGATGATGATGCTAATGCCAGAGATGCCTACTAGTTGACAATGACAATGTGAATATACTTCTTCTGAATCAGCCTATGGCTTAATTGATCTGAGGCATTATATGTCATATATCTGAGGCTAGTGAAGCTCCTTTGTACCCAACGAGATTCATTTGAGCCCATCGAAGATTATCTAAGGTATATCAAGGACAACAAAGAGGCGTGAATGGGGTAGGCCAACATGAGTAAAGAAAGTGTGTTAAAGGCATATCTTGATGATTGATGGGAAAAATATGACTTGACTAGCATGAAACCAAGTGTGACCTAGTTGTTGACTTAGATGTGTTTGAGTAGAATTAAATAATTCTCTATTGAAAGGGTTGTTGGGTTTTTCCCCATGAGGGTTTTCCCAGGGAAAGTTTCTTGTGTTCCTTTGTATTTGTCTCTTTATGTTCAATTTTCACTAATGTGTTATGTGGTGGATGCCTTCATGTGTAATTATTGAATGATGGAATGTACCTAAGTATTAAAAGGATCAAATATAATTACCAGTACGAAAGACAATATAAAAATAAACACAAAACACACGTGTGACCACATACTGCACGTTGAAAATCTTTGACTACAAATTTTTTAGTTGACTTTTGATAGGTTTTACCAGCATTTACCAATAGCATTTTTGACCAGTTTTGACTGGAAATTTTACTTGTAGTGCTATCACAAATTCTAATTTGTAAACCTTGCTGAAAATACAATTTATTCTTAAGAAAATATTGATGGGTTTTCTCCCAACCCGAGGTAAAAATATTGTGTCTATTGTGCATGACTATCTTTCTATGATATTAATAGTTTCTGGTGCATTTAAAGTTGGCATTTTTTGGATGTAATATTTCAATGATAACAATGGCATAAAAATGTTGTTTGAAAATTCATTAGGAAGTAATTATTGTTGGAAAGTGTAACTAATCTTGGTCTTCATATTGACTATGTAATTATGTATTTATGAAATGAAGAAGAAAAAAATAATAACATGTATTTTTGTTAAGCTCCATGGGTTTCATGAGCAAGGATTTTATTATAGGTCAAAAGACTTCTTCTTGATGTCTTTTATGGATTTGTCATCTTTTCATAAATATATTCATGTATATGAAGCAGTCAATAATGGTATGCCTCAAGACCTTGTCAATTAAGCTTGAAGACATAGCTAAATATGATGCTCAATATCAGCGTTGGAATATCTCCTTAAGATGGCTTATGAGTAGTGGACAAGTTAGATTATAGCAATGAAGAGGGTGGCTCAAATACAGGTTGTAACAAATATATATACCCATCTAAGATGCACATAAAAGTGGAACAAAAAGCTCAGTTTTCCTCTGTGATTTTCAGACCTAACCTCAGTGATAAGTTTGTGGTGGCTTAAGAAACAGTTCAGTGATATAATGTGAAAGTGAGGACAAAGATAAAGTGTAGAAATAGGAGGTGGAACAAAAAATAAATCAAGGGTAATTCTGTACCATAATGTGATTTTAGGACTATATTTTAATGCATAGAAGGGAGACAAATAAGGGAAGGAAGAGGGTTGTCGCACATACATGGTTTGGGAATAAGTATCTCGGACAACATCACCGTAAGCCAAGTTTGTTCACAGATTTTAGGAAGTAAAATAGTTACTATAAGTGTGTATTATAATAATTCTACTTAGAAAAGTAGAATTAAGTATAATTATATTTGACAAAGAGAAAGGGTTTCATTATAGTGTGTATTGTTCAATTAAAGGATATAGGACGTGTGTACGTTGAAGACCAGCCAACAAAATCAAGTGGAGATGCAAGGTGTGCACATGACTGTCCATAACAAGGTGTTGATATCTCAGTAAGGATCACACATAGTCGAAGAAGGAAAATATAGTGAGAGAGATCGAGCTCTCTAGTCTTGGTGCAAAAAGTTGTAGAACGGTGCCGGACGGTGCAGAATAGAAGGATCAACTCAAGGATTCAATGAAGAAGAAATGAAAAGGTCCTGGAGGCATACAAGGGTCAAGGGTCTGTGTCATGGTCATGGTACTTGTCATTTGAAAGTCTATAAGAAGAGTTTATTGTGGTTTTTCCTCTCCAAAAGGGAGAGGTTTTGGCCCTGGCTCGAAGAGCCTAAATTTTTGTCTCTTGTGTTTTTGGTAATTGTCTTAATGAAAGACATAATAAGCTAAGAAGAGAAGAAATAAGTAAAATAAGTAATCTCATAATTAATTATAAGGAAGAGAATTTCAATTAAACCTAGCTCTACATAATTCTCAACATGGTATCAGAGCTAAGGTGTTGAAGAAACGGGCTAATTGAAAATGAGACACTCAATGAAGAAAGAATCAAATTCTAAGTTAAAGTATACATTGAAAATTCAAATCAGTTTGCACAGAAGATTCTCAAGCCATTTCAAGAAGACATTCAATCTGTGAAACTTTCTAACTTTGAAAATCTACTGCAGTAACTAATTTATTTCTCCTACTTATATTTCTCAATAATTTATTTACATAACTCTTCAGTAAAAAAAGAAATAAATTCTACTGTAGTTATCACATAATTTCATAGAGAAAATAACATTGAAATGCAAGCACAAGAATCAATCACATCAACACAGTTGTTTTTGGACAATTATCCCCGTGAAAACCCAATGCGGGAAAACCATTGCAACAGATGAGGGTTTATTTATTATTCTTCAACAAAAATCTCCTTACAATGAATGATTTGAAGAGTCATGGAGAAACATTCATGAAAACACCTGAGATAATTTTCCTCGAGTCACTGGAGAAATTCAGACACCCCGAAGACCCTCCAATCTCCACTACGTCACCTACCTCGTCTGCCATCCTCTTATGCTTGGTGCATCCTCGATACATATCGTTGTCATTGAATAACTGATATATTATTCACCGAGATTCTCCAGATCACACACTATTTTAGCTTCATGCATAATAAAAAATCTCTTCTACCATTGATAATCACATGCGGAAATAGAATCAATTGCATGCATACATTAAAACCACAAACAATCACACATATGAACACAGTATTTAATGGGAAAGCTTAAAGCTGAAAACCCCAACTATCTGTATATTATATGTCATGGAGATCATGTAACAATCATAGTAAAAAATCTCCTCACAAGCTCTCATGCACACCCTCAATTGCTACACACTATCAAGCTAGATCTAGAAAAACACATGCTCCAATCTTTTGCCACTTGATAGCCAGCCTCTATTGCGTTTTCAATGCTATGGGATGGCTTCATTAAATAGATAAACCACCTGGCTTGTACTGCGCAATCCTCATGGGTTTCTCCACCTATCTCTGTGTTGCAAATAGCAACAGTATAGTCACAACTGATAGTTAACCTGCTCTTTCACCTATTTCTGCACTGGTCTCCACTGAAACTGTCCATGCACTGAAGTTAACTGATGTATTCCTTAGTTGATTAATGAGTTTATAATTAGTGAATTAATTAATAATTAATTCACACCACTCTCACTAATTGTATCAATCAGTTAAACTAGATACAAATAGCTCAACTATGTTTAGATTAGTTAAACTGAATACAACTCCACCAACTTCCTCAATCAACTCCACCAAACTCTCTCACATGAGTTCTAACTGAAGTATCCATGCAGTAGCTCCACTTAACCCTCAGAAATAGCGTAATTCCTTCTGTCAGCTCCTGTGCCACATCTGTGCACTTAACTGAAGTGCTCCAAGAGAATAAGATAATGTTTAGAGTCCAAATATTATTAAGAGCTAATAATATTCGACATATCTATTTTTAGACTGGCAATATAAAAATAGATTCTGCCCAATATGTCTAAAAATAGAAGTCCATATATTTTTTCCACTTGACTAACCATCCACAAATAGCATCCTATAACTCATAGAACATGATCCATATGTCTAGAAATAGACTTTGCGCCAAAAATAGCCTGCGGGTCCACTTAGTGAAGGCGACTCCTTTCCACTAAGCTCATCATCTTGTTGCAATCTCAACACTCCATCTCAACAAGATAAGGATTATCTGCAACCCCTATCCTGCCCCTGTGGTATTCGAATTTTCTCCTGGTGAGCGCCTTCGTCAAGATATCAGCATCCTGATCCTCTATAGGAATGTATGAAAGTGACATGATCTTCTGCTGCACACAATCTCTGATATGATGATACCGATACGTGAAGCCATGCCGCCTCAACTCATCCTCCTATCTGTACCATGATCCATATCCCGATGTGCCTCTGAGATATCTCAATACATGCTTCCCTGCCTTCCAAAAGAGCTTGGTTGGCTTAACCATAGCTTGTGAAAGCTAGTTAACAGCATAGCATATGTCGGGTCGTGTATTGACCAAATACATGAGCGACCCCACCAACTGTCGATAAACAGTGGCATCCACTACCTCCGCCGAAGTAGCATCCTCCTTCCTCCAAACACCAGGAAGAGGAGTATCAACAGGCTTGCAACCATGCATGTTGAACTTCTCCAGTATCTCCCAGGCATACTTACCCTAAGAAACAAACAGTCCACCACTGCGCTGCCAAATTTCCAATCCCAGGAAATAATGAAGGAGGAGCAAGTCCTTCATCTCAAACTCCTTTGCAAGATCAGCCTTGCATGAGTGTATCAACAGTTCATCACCTGTCAAAATCAAATCATCTACATAAAGTACAATCATCAACAAATTACCCTCCACCACAATCTGGTATAGGTTCGGATCCGCCTCACTCTTGGAGAATCCAAGTCCGGTGAAATAACTGTCTATTTGTGTGTACCAAGCACGAGGTGTTTGTTTCAACCCATACAGTGCTCTCTTGAGCCTGCACACATGTGACTCACTGCTGAAGATCTCGAAACCTTCAGGCTGCTCTATGTACACCTCCTCCTCAATTAATCCATTGAGGAACGCAATCTTCACATCCATCTGATGAATGTGCCACCCCATCTGCGCTGAGAGAGAAATAATCGTCCGTATGGAAGAATACCTTGCGACAGGTGCAAAGGTCTCCTCATAATCGATCCCCTCAATCTGTGAAAAGCCTCGAGCAACAAATCTTGCCTTGTACTTCTCCACACTCCCGTCAGCTGCCTGCTTCACTTTGTAGATCCATCTCGAACCCACCACTGATTTCCCCTCCGGTCTCGGGACAATCTCCCATGCACTGTTTCTGATAATCGAATCATACTCTTCCACCATGGCATCTACCCATGCAGGGTCCTCCACAGCTTCCTCGAAAGAGGATGGCTCTGTCACGATACACTTGCTCATAAGAGCCATGTATCTAGTATACCCACAAAGGGATCGTCTTGTCTAGGCCGTGATGTGGTGGGTGCTCCTACAACCTTCTCTCGCATCTTGAGCTACGTCAGCTCGTAGTGGGCTCACTTCCACTGGTGCCTGGCCGGAATGGTCTCTTCCACTCCATGAACCTCATCTTGTGGTTGATCCACATCCCGAGACTCATCCTTAGGAATCAATAGCTCCCTCATCCACATGCAAGTGTGGCTCCCTCTCAAGCGAACACTTCATGGCTTTCTCCTCATGAAATTTGATATCCCATCGCACAACAGTCTTGCGACTGTCTGGAAAATACACACGATAGTTGTGGGGTGTATCAGTGTACCCCACAAATATCCCAACCTCCGCAGTTGGCTCCAGCTTCTTCCTGGCATCCTTCCTCACATGAATGTAAACAGGTGAACCAAAAATCCTCAAATGAGAAATATCAGGCCTCTTACCAGAAAACACCTCCTTGGGTGTACTCATGCCAAGTATCTTGTGAGGACAACGGTTCTACACATATAATACAGTATTTCATACCTCAGCCCACAAGTGTATGGGTAGGCCCTGATCATACAACATCGCCCGTGCAGCACCCACGATCGTTCTATTGTTCCCCTCAGCAACCTCGTTCTGCTGTGGGTTATGAGGTGCTATGAGCTCTCTTTGAATTCCTTCTGCGCTGCAAAAGTCCTTGAATTCGCTAGAGATGAATTCACCACATTGTCTCTCGTAAGAGCCTTCACCTACTTCCCCGATTCTTTCTCAACCAGTGCCTTGAACTCACAGAAATTTGAGTATGTCTCGGTCTTCTTCTGCATGAAGAAGATCCAGCACTTACAAGAAAAATCATCAACAAATATCACATAATACCTGTGCTTTGCTATCGAAGCTACTGAGAAAGGTCCACACACATCTGTGTGAATTCTCTCAAGGATCGTCGTGACGCGACTATCCTTCTCGTGAAAGGTGGCTTTCAAAATTTTTCCTAAGGTACATCCCTTGCACTGATCAGACTGCGCAAGAGTACCCTTAGGAAGCCCAGTAAAAATCTGCTGCAGTATCTTCAAAGCTCCATGGTGAAGGTGGCCCAATATCTGGTGCCACAACTTGCCATCATCCCGGCTCACCAGTCCTTTTGCCTTGCCTGCCATTGCTGTACAACCATATACTTGCAATTGATAAAGGTTCTTAACTCGAACCCCTATCCTCTGGGTCTCACCAGTTGCCTTACTGCGCAGGAAAGCCTTTCCCTCGCTAAAGACAACATCATATCCCTTGTCTTCTAACATCACCACAGAGATAAGATTATTCTTCAATCCTGGAACATGCATCACTTCCTTCAATACGAAGGGTTTACCAGACTCCCTCTTAAAGGAAATGGTACCGATACCGGTCGCACTGTATCTACTATCATTTCCCATCTCGATGTGCACTCCAAGATATTTTTCATCCAGATCAGTAAACAAATCTCGATCTTCTGTCATGTGAAAAGACGCACCACTGTCAAGAAACCACACTGATCCCGTCATACTTGAGACCAAGCATGCGATCAGCGAAAAATCCAGCTCAAAATGTGAGGCTAAGGCTTCTCCAGCTGCAAATCCAACAACCTGCTTATTTTTCTTCTTCTGTGGACAACTAGTGGCGTAATGTCCGTGTTGGTGACAGTGAAAGCACTTCACCTTGGACATGTCCTGCTTCTTGCCATTCGCACTAGATTGAGAAACTTTCTTGCTCTTCCCCTTCTTTTATTTGGCAGCCAAAGCACAATTCTCTTCATCAGAGTTCTTTGATGAAGATCCGTCCCTGGTACTCTGCCTTATCTCCTCTTTCACAAGATCCGACCAAAGTCGCTCCCATCCTGGAAATTTCTCTCGACCGTTGACAGAGTCCTGATAGGAATGCCAACTCTTCGGAAGCCCAAGGAGAGCCAAGCTCACCAAGTCCTCATCATCAACAGTCACCCCCACACTTCCCAGCTCATCCCTGCATTGGATGAACTTCATGAGGTACTTGGGCATATTGTCGCCTTTCTCCATCTTTATGTTCCTGAGTTTGTCCTTGAGCGCCAACTTCCTCTGGTCGCTCTTGCTTTGGAATAAATCTGTCAAAGCTTTCCACATCAAGAATGGAGAAGCCTTACCATGAAGGTTGGATACTATGTGATCCTTCATGCCCTCCAACAGAATCCTTCGACACTTTTCTGTCTTCTTTTTCCATGCGTCAAGTATGGTAGCATCACTAGAAGTAGGCTTTGCAATTTCTGCATCTGTGAACTCCTTCAACCCATTTTCATCCAGCACCGCCTCCATCCTATCCTTCCATGCAATATAATTCGAGCTTCCCTGAAGGGCATACTCCAATCGCAATCCATTGAAAGACATCTCAACTTCGACACCAAGAAAACACTACTGCAAATTCGAATTCCACCAGCACAAAACTCAACTGCTTCAATGTTTTACAATTGCTCCAATGATCAATATCACTCTGATACCATGTAGAAATTTTAATAACTAATATATTATTCACCGAGATTCTCCTGATCACACTATTTTAGCTTCATGCATAATACAGAATCTCTTCTACCATTGATCATCACATGCAGAAATAAAATCAATTGCATGCATACATTATAACCACAAACAATCACACATATGAACATAGTATTTAATGGGAAAGCTTAAAGCTGAAAAACCCAACTATCTGTATATTATATGTCATGGAGATCATGTAAAAATCATAGTACAAAAGCTCCTCACAAGCTCTCATGCACACCCTCAATTTCTACACACTATCAAGCTAGATCTAGCAAAACACATGCTCCAATATTTTGCAACTTGATAGCCAGCCTCTATTGTGTTTTCAATGCTATGGGATGGCTTCATTAAATAGATAAACCACCTGGCTTGTACTACGCAATGATCATGGGCTTCTCCACCTATCTGTGTGTTGCAAATAGTAACTGTATAGTCACAACTGATAGTTAACCTGCTCTTTCACCTATTTCTGCACTGGTCTCCACTGAAACTGTCCATGCACTGAAGTTAAATGATGCATTCTTTAGTTGATTTATGAGTTTATAATTAGTGAATTAATTAATAATTAATTCACACCACTCTCACTAATTGTATCAACTAGTTAAACTGAATACAAATAGCTCAACTATGTTTAGATTAGTTAAACTGAACACAACTCCATTAACTCCTCAATCAACTCCACCAAACTCTGTCACATGAGTTATAACTGAAGTATCCATGCAATAGCTCCACTTAACCCTCAGGAATAGCGTAATTCCTTCTGTCATCTCCTGTGCCACATCTGTGCACTTAACTGAAGTGCTCCAAGAGAATAAGATAATGTTTAGAGTCCAAATATTATTAAGAGCTAATAATATTTGACATATCTATTTTTAGATTGGAAATCTAAAAATAAAAGTCCATATATTTTTTCCAACTTGACCAACCATCCACAAATAGCATCCTACAACTCATAGAACATGATCCATATGTCTAAAAATAGACATAGTCTAAAAATATACTTTGCGCCAAAAATAGCCTGCGGGCCCACTTAGTGAAGGTGACTCCTTTCCACTAAGCTCATCATCTTGTTGCAATCTCAAAATCGTTCCTCTGTGTTGTCTCTCTACTGCTCTGCATCCCTCCTCCTCAGTCTTTGACTACTGCTAAACCCCTCCTCTTCCTTCACCCTGCAACTCTCCCTCTGAAATCAAACTATTCTCTTGGAGTATCAACTTCCATCGGGTTACTGAGTATTTTCTTGGATTTTCTTCAACTGACCCACAAGTCTTCATTTATACTTTTCATGTTGATAAATAAATGGTATTGATCTAATCTTTAATCAACAACTAAGATTAAAACAGACTTGATCCTCGTCACTTAGAATCTTGTCACCCACATTTAAGTTAATTTACTTTAATTATTTTAATTCCCTAAGTTTTAACTTAGGCTCCATTAACAATAATTAATTATTTGAATAAATTGCATTTCGGGTGGAATTTCTCCAAATGATTTATGGGTCTTGGAGATCTCATGTTTTCTAGCCCCTCCACAAAATTTCGGTGCTAGAGCACATCCGATGCTACCCAAAAATCAACACTCTTGTTGGCACCTCATTTTGTCCCCAATTTTACCATTTATCAGTTCCATTTTGCCCTCTTTTGTCACGAAAGTACTCTTTTACTTACCCTCCTATCACTATCATTGCCCTAAAACCTAAATAAAACCCTACTTGAGGTAAATGCATTAAATTAGTATCATTTTCTATTTTGTGATTAAATATTGAGTAATTTAAGTTGAATGCCTAATGAGCTAGCCAATTATTATGGGCTAGATGTGGAAGGATGTAGCAACATGGTCAGGACAACTACAAATGGAAGGAATGCTTGTCAAAAAGTCTGCCTTACCATTTTCGTACTCAATAGCTCAGCTCCTAATTTGTACTCAACATCAAGGAGACCTGATAGACTTTTTCCAAAACTTCCTCGCTTCTAGAGATCGAACTTCACAATTAAGATTTTGACCAAGCCGAGCTCGATGACAAAGATTATCCATATATTCATTGTAACAGGACCATGCCAATGTTGGAATTTTTTGGAACTGTTATGCCAAGATGAGCGAAATCATTCAAGTGATCAGATTGTATTGATTCTCTAAGTTTCCATTATGGAATTATAACTATTTTGCAAATGCATCATTCTGAGTTCTAGATTCATTGTGAGTTTTTAATTTGAATGTTTTAAATATCTCCTCTACTGTAATATTTTAAAGCTTACCCAGGTGTGGCTGAACCCACCATCATCTAGGAACAAACTTCTCTGTTAAATCGTAGGCATTTAAGTGTGTGCTAGTTTGTTGCATTCGTTTTCATTCAGTCATTCGTGAATTTGATCAAGTTTTGTAGGAAACTGTGTGATTTGTTTTATTTAATTTCAGAGTGTCCATGATATTTTTAAGGCTTGCATTTATTGATTGGTAACGAAAGCAAGAGTTCTGTATATGTATATAGATTTCCAAATCTCATAACGACTGTGTGTGAAACTATAACTCAGAGTTATGCCCTGCTCCTCAGGGAAAAGAATCAAGTCTATGTTGATTTGATAAGCTAGAACAGTTACACGCATTACTTCATGGTGATGATTATGAATGATTTTTCCTTTGAATACATCAAATAGGTTAAACTGCGATTTATTCAACAAATGTAGCTTTGATTTAATAAATATCCAGAATGTGTGATGGCTTACGTTGGATTGTGAACCATGAATGCTTGAAGAATCTTGATTTCATTTATGCATTTAGGACTGAGAGTATTCACTTCATAGTGTGCATAAGTTAAGAGTAGAGTAAAAGGAGTGGGTTAAGGCCGGAAGTATGTTTCAAGTAATCAAGTAGATTTCATTTTTGTTTCAAATATGTTTAAGCTTTTATTAGGTTGTGTGATATTTTCAGAGCAGTGAAAGTTATTTGGCAAAGATTGGTTTCATTAAGTACAATAGCTTAATTTGAAGAAGAATTGAGTGATTAGTTAAATTTATGATTTGCTTCTAGGATTGAATTAGACAGTGAAATAACTAGGTTCTCATCCCAACATTACTTGAAAGTGTGCAATTCATGTTTAGTATTTCCATTCCATTTGGGATTGAGTGAAGAGTTATTTAAAAGCCGTGTGATTTGTTTTGTTGTCATTTTGATTTAGGTGAATTAGTCAAGTTAAGTACAATACTAGAAACAATGTGATTTTCTTCAGTTTGATTTCATCCAAAATAGGGTTAATTCAATTTAGTAACAAATGGTAATTGAACTCAAACAATAGTATAGATTTGGCCTTGCAAGGAGTGAGAATTGATTGCAGTTATTTGGATTTCATAGAAGAGTTTAGCTTCCATTTCCAGTATAGAAGTTCAAGGTTGATACCATAAAAATGTGTGTGCGAGAAATTATATGTAACAACTCAGAATTGTTTTGTTATTCCTTAAGCCTCAATGAGTTAGTTATGTTATTTCCTAGCTTAAATGCTATAGTAGCTTAGATTAATGCTATTCTTGATTGGTCTCAGAGTGAGTGTGATAAATATAAGTTTGTAGTTCTTTTTAGAACCATTTGATTTGATTATTGATTCTACCTCTTTTCAAAAAGATTGTTTTCTAGTTCAAATAAGAAGATTGGTTTACAGAAAGACTAGATTGAAGCAGAGTAGTGTGTTTTGATAGACTAAGTAAATTGATTTCCTTTCATCATTCTTTGTCTGCAATTTAAATGGGCATTAGAAAATAGAAGTTTTTTATCATTCTTTACCAAAGAAATCATTATTAAGGAAAATTATATACTCTGACATAAGCTTAATCAAAAGTGCAGTACAACTTGCATTTACGAGTCCTGGTTGACAATTAAATAATAGGAGCTTTAATTCGCTAATTAAAACTCTCAACATTTTGGCCCCATTTTTGGGGAGTTGTATTTTGGTTCAGGTAAAATTTTTATTACAAAGTTTCAAGGGTGTTTCAAGATAGTTAGAGGGTGAAGAGTGTACAGTAAGACGTGAGTGAAGAGCCACACATCCACTATTGTGGGTGTTATCACTGGAAAATCGTACAAGAAAAGGTGACATTATTTAATGTCAGGAAGAAGGATTTATAGGGCTAAGAGACATTAGAGAATCTGAAAGTATTGAAAAATTTCTAAAGGTCTAAGGAAAAATCAAATTGCGTACAAGAAGGACTAGTCAAAAGTGGTTTTGCGTGCAAAATCCTTCGATAAACGCGCCCTTGCGCGCCTTTTGACCCAAAAAGCACGCAATCCTAGGAGTGACGGAAGTCACTTTCTGGGACCACAAGGCACACTCCAAGACATTGATTCCACACTTGAAGCCACCTAAGGACATCCACCCAAGCCTCCTTAGGACATCAAGGGAAAACACAATGGAATAAGTGTGGCACACAATGGATTCACCCTCCTCTCTTGGGTCACTATCCACAATGTACCAAGAGAGGGAAGGAGGATTTAAATTTTCCTATAAAAGGCCACCAAGAGATGAAAAACTTGAGAGCACATTGTTATGCTAGCTAGAATTTCCCTAGGCAATACCAACAGTGTGTGATCCGGAGCAGACATAGAGGGGAATTAGTTTTTGGCCATCTAACAACTCCAGTCCACCATAGTAGAGAGAGGGAGACTTTGTGCCAAGGAAACTCGGAAGTAAAGACATTATTGCATTGAGACTTAGAACCCCTAGTTATAAGGGCCCCTTGGCAAGTCGGTTAAAGTTTCATCCTCATTCCTACTAGTACTCAATAAGAGGGGACGTAAGCGCCACCGTTTGGATTATTGAAGTTGTTTGACTCTATTTAGAGCTTATGTGTTATTTGTTTTAGTTTTAGTTTAATTTTTATGTTTGAATATACATGCTATTTCTCTATCTAGTATGTTTATGTTCTAGCATGTTCCACTAACTTGCTTGAATCCATATATTTTCTGCCTGTGACCAATAAATTAAGAGGGGAAACCACACCTCTTTAGTTGGTGTGATTTCATACATACGTGCACAAAACACACTAACACAGGATTGGTGACTCCACTAACTTTTATTTCCAAGTTTATGTGGTTGTGCCTCTTTGCAGAGACCTTCGTCTTGGCTGTGGAGTTGGGATGGAATCACCCCCTTTCTCTCCTTCATAATCTGATTCATCCCTAGTGACAGACTGAAGAAGAAGAGCTCCAAAAAGTTACATTGCAAGAATTTGCATGCATTTCTCACAGACAGGCGTGCGTTCAGAGCTAACCTGCGCACAGAAATCACGCCTGTTTCATCCTTTTGTGTGCAAAAAACAGAATGATAATTTTCTCCAATATTTCCATCTTTTCCTACTTGTAAAAGTGCTTGGCAGCCCATAATACATCTTCCAGCACAGGTTGAGGTCCCTTGCAGCTTGCTAAAACTCACTCTTAGCTGCTTTTGGTAGGCTTGGTGTTAATTTTATTTCAAGTTGATTTTTGAAAAGTTACACACATAGTTTAAGTAGGGGGCGAATTAACTTGCATTCCGAAAAAAATTATGTTTTGCAAATTTAGGTACCAAAACACCTAGATAATTAGCCAAAGTAAGTGGCCCAAGTCCACACATGCTTATCTAGTTCTTTTTCTAGTGTAAAAGTCATTAGTTTAGTTCAATTTTTGCACTAAGATTTCAGGGACAGGATGGAATTGTTGATAGAAGAGAAAGTAATCTCTAATGCCTTTGCACCCTCCGGTGATCCTAGGCAAGCATATGAACACTATCTATTCACAACTCACCATCTCCTTATAGTTGATCACATAGATTAACTAGGAAAAATTGAAAGCAACCCATATCTGCTCATGTTTTTCTTTTGAGCAAGGAACACTAGAACATAGTTTAAATAGGGGATTTTTGAAAAGGATCATCACATATCCACACGTTCAAAATATGTGTTTATTCACCTTTTGCGCACACATATCCACACACTAAGAAAAGCAAATAAACCTAAAACTAACTTAACAAAACTCACTAAATTCTCTCCACAGGGGCCACAAAAGAATTTATAGTCTAAGTTAGGATCAAGGGGGTAGGCATCCAGTAAGTTGCCTTGATCATTATTCATCTTGAAACATAGAATTTGACCATTTAGGGAGCTTTCAAATCCACTTATCAGCCCACAGAAAAGAAAAACCAAGCGTGGTAGAGACCCGATTCAAAGGGGGTTAGGCTTAGGTGCAGTGCGTGCGGTATCAGTTGGGGCTACCTGACTCGTCTGATACTCGGTGTTGTTAGCTGAACTACCAAGAATCCCAAGACTTTAACGCTCATGTGGGACGATGGTGCTTAGTGGCCAAAATTAGGGCATTATTTCCCTATATGTGACGTTGCAAGAAAGCACTAGATCCTCTACCCTTAACTTGGTGAATTTTCTTCAGATGACTGGGGGTGTCGCCAGCTCTTACAGGATGTTGTGCCAGCGCTCGCAAGATATCTTCTCAAGGCCTAGCTACATTTGAGTGTGTGAGGATGAATAGGTCTTCTAGGATTGGAGTACCATGCGCAAACAACAAAAAACCATATTTTTTGATTGAATGATCACATAGGATTAATCTAAAGGGAAAATTTATTTTATTTTCGCTTTGTTTTATGTATGAAATCAGAATTTTTCTTTGATTATAATCTCTATCCTCTCAAATATTTCCAAAGCCATACCTAGTCGACACCAAAATGAACCGAATGGGACCTCGTCGATCTAGACGTATTTTGGGCCTCCCCCGATTACTGGGAGGGGTTCCAGGTCTTTTTCTATTTAGGCGTCAAAGATGGAACACTTGCACCATTATTGGTTCATTATTTATTGGGGCGCCTTTATTTGGGAACCCTGATTGGTCTCCCAATGCCACACCACACACCACTCCTCCCACAACCCCTAGAAGGTAGAGGAGTGCTACCCATTTGGGAAGCAAGGTGAACGCACAACAGGGTATGTCATAGACAAACACTATTCCTAACCATAACATTGTGTTTTCACAAGTGGCAATGGCTACAACCTCGCAGTCACCTTTTCTAGCTTTGTTAAATATACCAAATTTAACCAAGTTTAAAAATGACCCAATTACACACAACCCCATATGGCCTCCCATGCCCACGAAGCTCCCATCAGACATTCCAAAATTTGAAGGGAAGCAAGCGGAAGACCCCAGAAATCATGTTATGACTTTCCACCTGCGGTGTTCATCAAACAACATTGTTGATGATACTATTTGACTAAGACTATTTCAACGCACTCTAACCGGAGTAGCAGTGAAATGGTATGTGGAGAAACCCTCTACTACACATGGAACCTTTAGCGAACTCTCCACTGCGTTCCTGACCTATTTTTCAGTTACCCATCCACCATGATTCTGGAATGTAGTTACTGACCCACTTTAGGTAAACCCCCACCGTCCATATCTCAGACCATCTCCACGAATAGCGGCGATGTCATAGTTTATGAAAAGCCAAACTCGATGATCGAGTTCTATTAGACCAGTTCCTAAAAACTCTCACCGCAAAGATTTCAAAGGACGTGGTGCAGCAAAAGCCCATATCCGAAGAGGTCACCATTAATAAGGCCCAACAACTCGATTTGATCTATACGCAGTCAGGGTATATTTACAATATCTTGCCGAACGCCCTGCCCCTGCAAACTTAAAAAGAATTTCCAGGCGCGTCGAACTCTGCAGACGGTTTAATTGGGTCATTGACCCAAATTTATCCACGCAACAACGTTCAAAACCCTGGTTACACGTATGATTCTACCCAGAATGTATCACAACCCGACTACCAAAGTCATCACATGCCTCTGCAAAATTTGATCAGTAGGGAATCATCGTATCACCATCATCACGGAGGACCCTATCCTTCGGTTTAGGGGACCCAGCACGTAGATAGACATACTGACGGAAGAGCTTCCCCTCAACAACCATTTGCAAACCAAGGACCACATTATGCGTAGTCCCCAGCACAAGACCTGCCTATGGAGAATAATGCACAGGTGAACTTTGTTCAACCTTCCCAACACCAACCATGCCAACCATATAACCAAGAGAATCCAAACTATCCTCCTAACGCGGTTAAGAAAAAAGGAAAAAACAAGCATAAAGGAAATCTTGGGTAGGGAGGCAACAACTAGAAACACCATCCATGATCTCAGGCTGGAGGCAACTCCAACCGAAATCAAAACCATGATCCAAGCAATGCCCAAAGGCATAAAAAAGGCCACCTCTTCGAACAAACCACTCTTGTTTGATTTGTAGTGAGTACAACCATTACACTCACCACCATCCTGACCTCCCTAAGCTGAAGAAGCTGCAGAGTAACCATGGACAAGGGGGATCTGCCCAGTAGCTGGCAGTCATGAAGGAGCCCTTCCCCCATCAAGGGATAGTGTCAGCAAAAAACTCTCGATGACTCTGGAAAAGACAGCCATGAAATCTACATGACTGGTGAGGAAATGTTTTTTCAAACATGGAATCGAAATTACAATACCCCACCAGACACCAACGCGTCAGGGGATATTACCAATGCACCAAAAAAACCTTTTACCATATCAAATATGCCTGTTGAACCCTTGCCCAAAATGGCTAAGGGACCAACTAGGCGAGCATGAAACTATTCCAAAGCAGCCCATAACTATAGCATTGTGGATGATCTAGCTTAATATCCCGCTGCCATGTCAGCTTTGGAAGTATTACAGTCATGCTTAAAGCAACGAAAAGCCTTGCTTTATGCGTTAGGCACTATTGACCCTACCGATACACACCTAATGGCTTTTGATTTAGACACCTAATGGATTTTGATTTAGACAAAGCCACCCCTAGGATTCCTTCAATGGTCGCCTTTCAGATACCAGTATCGGTCCAAAACATTACCATTCACTGATGTGTCATTGATGAGGGTGCATCCACATGCATCATGTCAAAGAACGTTTGCGAGAAGTTAGGGTCTCTTGAGCTAAAGCCATCAGACATCACACTTAGAGCATACGATGGTCGCCCTTCAACCCCCATCGGTCTCTACCAAAATGTCTCGGTCTGCTTAGCCGGAAAGATGGTCCTTATAGACATTGAAGTCTTGGATTCCCATTTGGACTACAATATACTCCTTGGTCGGAGTTATATGTATGCCATGTCAGCTGTAGCCTCCTCCATCTTTCAAACTATGATGTTCCCCCATGCGGACCACATCACTACTATCGACCAATTGATGCATAGCGAAAAGCGGCCCCTAACAAATACCGATGTCATTCTACCCTATGTAGATACATCAACAGACGTGCTTTCACGGTACCAAGAATATGGCCCCAACCAGTTCAAACCATCATCCATCCTAGGATCATTCCTAGGAGATCCCCCCATTATACTTGAGTCATCACCTAATGTCACAGGAGCTCCGATGTGCATGATGTAAACATCAAGCACTGACTCTACTTAGGACACAGACACGAGCAGTAATGACACCGATTCCTCAACTACGACAGCCTCTCTAGCCTACACTGCTTCCCAAACCCCTTTCCTCTACCCCCCCAGCTGGTTTTGTATCCTAGTAGGTTTTGACAACAATAGTTTTATCAAACATATCTTTCACAATACCAGTTTGGTACCTCGTTCCCCCTACTAGGATAGGAGCCACAAACATCACTTCCACAAGGTTAAAGCACCTCAGTCCCGAGTGGGCCCCACCCATACAGGAAATTGTCGAAAACATACATGCAAAGGAGATTCCCATTGCAAAACCGATGAATACGGCTAATAAAACCGAGAGAGGACAGAGGGTGGATACTCCTGCCATACAACGAGAATCACTTGGTTGTGCAATATGTGACGTAGTAGGTCACCCTACCCATATCTTCCCAGAGCTAGAAAAATTAAAACCACTCCTGGGCTCTGAGGCAGACATCGCGACACCATGTTCCTGAAAAAGGAACTGGCCACCAATGGAAAAGAAAAATAATTGTGTACCAATCACGCATGCACTATCTGCAACAATTATGGACACTATACCCATCATTGCCCAGAAATCTCGCGATATATGGACCCCTTACATGCCATCGAGCGATCCTATCAAGAGGATCCCTCCACCCAGTCATATGGAGATGAACCTTGTACCATCCTGTACCTGCAAGAGGAATGACAATCACTAGAAAGACTCCCAGTCATCCCCCCTCCTCGCATCGAGAGTTGTGTACTCTGCGATGAGCTCGATCATTTCATTATTGATTACCCAGCTCTGGAAATGTTCCAGTGATGGTACCCAATTCATATAGTATATCACAATAACATGGAAATCCAGTATTCATGCCAGATATGTGGTGACAATAACCTAATGTGCCATTGTCACTACATATCTAGATTTCACGCAACACTAGCTTGTATGCAATCAACTATAATCTGCCTCTCCCAAGAATATGGCACAGACTCGGAATCCCTGAATAACTCGACAACCAAAGAAGACGTGACAAGTAGATCCATCCTCTTCTTGTCAACTGAAAAGCGACCAATCAGGGAACCCTTAGTTACCCCCAACCACTTTATACAAAGAAGACCAACATGTACGTTATGCAAAACACCCAATCATGTGGTCGCCACTTGCCTTGATTTAGTACTGTTACAATGCTGGTACCTCGCTAGAACACAAACTAAACATGACGGAACCCCCATATCTAGGATATTTTGCCCAGTATGTCAAGGAAATCACTGTGGATAGTAGTGTACCTATATCCCGTAAGTTCGTCCTCTCATTGATTTAATTCCTACAATAAAGA
Source organism: Pinus albicaulis (assembly GCA_034641835.2). NCBI lineage: Eukaryota > Viridiplantae > Streptophyta > Pinopsida > Pinales > Pinaceae > Pinus > Pinus albicaulis. The sequence continues at coordinate 529,096,999 of CM076573.1, read as the reverse complement.
AGAAACGGGATGATCTCCTCAAACGATATAGAAAGTACATCACCCCCAGGCCAACAACCCCACACCCACATCGGCGTCATGAGAAAACTAGGATGGTGCACCAACCAAGCATGACCTAGGCCCAACCTAGGATAACATGCGGACTATGCGACCTGAATGACCATCGGGTCAATAAGTGCAAAGAACTGAAGCACCTCACAAACAGTTTTCGCACAGTCTCTTCTCTGCCACAGAAAATTCTCTCTAACTAAGAGAATATCATGTGTACTTATTGTTGGATTTGTTCACACTTTCATCATACAATTACATGTAAGCATCTCCCCAAGCTAAGGGTGGCAAGAGCAGCGTTAATTCTACACTCCCCCAAATATTTATATGCACCCAAGCCAACAACACAGAAATGGAAGCATAAGACCTCATCTTCTACAAAAGATCCTTTCCAAGCATCCACATTTGGGACGACGAGTAGTGTTGGTTCTCACAAAATCTACTTAGTTGGCATAGTGGTACTATGCACCATTTGCACTAGCCAAAACCATGAACCAGAGGCATGCCTGCTAATGAAAACATTCAGGCACCTCTGCACTAGGCACAATTTCCACCAACAGGAAATTGACCATCATAACAGGGGACCCAACCTTACGCTTACGAAAAATTCCATCAAAAAGATCCTTCCCCCACCAAACGCTGACGATACAATACACCATATACTATTTGTATCATCATATATAAGAAATAGGATTGCAGCCGCCCCCACATCCCAATATTCTCACCTTATTCTTTTCGCAAAAGGTCAGGGTTCCTTACAATTTTGCATTGATTTCCACGAAATCCAAAATTTATATGCCGCCATTGAAATCCTTCATGATATCCAGCCTCTAGAACAACGTCTAGTACAACTAGATCTCATCGACCAAAATCGACGACGGTCGCTGCAACACAACGAGGCCCACAAGAAACAGGTAAAATCATTGTTCGACCGCCACATCAACCTTCACTCATTCACCGAGGGAGAACTAGTCCTCCGCTATGATGTCGCAAAAGAGGCCCTAGGGCCAGGAAAGTTTGAAACCTTGTGGAAAGGACCCTACATCATAAAACATTGCCTCCACAAGGGGGCATACATCTTGACAGACCCAGATGGGACATACCTCAACAACCCCGTCAACGGCCTTTGCCTCAAGAAATTCTATCTGTAAGGGCCCAGCTATCCCTGCCTTAGAGTCAACATACAAAAATCCAACCATTTTAAAAAATTTTGACCAAAATAATTGTTACAAAGCGTGCTCGAGTGTCACAATGGATTACCAATCCGAACCTCATTTCGGATATGCCGATGGAGCATAATGATGGTCTCAAAGTCTAGCAGTAGCCGCCTGGGTCATCTATCACCCTGACCGATCACCACTCTGCACCAATGGACTGTGCATCAGTTCAAAAACAAAAAATCAGGCAGAATATGATGTCGTTATCAGAATTATGTGCGAAACCCTCCATCAAGGCATACACCATATGCATATCTACCTCGATTCCCAGTTAGTAGTATCACAGTTAAACCAAAAATTTGAGATATGAGATTCACATCTATTTACAAAATATTTGCGTGCAAAAATATTAAGCAGAAAATTTGACTACATTACATTCACACATGTACCAAGGAGTCAAAAACAAACTGTTGATCACATAGCTAACAATATTCTAAACTGAAATGCATCTCGAATAAACCATCATACATAAAAATAAAAATAAACATACATATCCATCAGCATAACATAATCCATAAGCAGAAATAGGGGGCACACCATGTAGAGCCGCAAAAAATATCACACACACACACACACACACACACAGATATATATATATATATATATATATATATATATATATATATATCAAAATGTATGTGTCTGAGTACAAAAAATAATATCCCTAACCCATCAGTTAGTCCAAAAAGATACACATATAAGTCATCAAAAATAGTGGAAGCATCCTCATAATGGGTGTTTTCCTTGTGTACAAAAAAATGACTCTAGGGCAGTGCTCCCCTAGACAGAGCACCTAGACCCACTGCCGCTCCTAGTACCACTACTGGAGCCGTTGTCAACACTGAGACCACCACTCAACGTAAAACTAGTTGATATTCCCTCTCTCAGGCCATCAGGGTCTCCAGCCATACCTCCTCAAGGTCATCTAAAAATCCTTGAGACGGCATCCCCTGAGTCAAGTGGTCCACTTGATGCCAAGCATCCTCCAGAACTGACACCCGTGTGGTTAGCTCAACAATACGAGCCTTCGCCGCATCCGCATGAGCCTCCACTGCATCGGCACAAGCTCGCTCAGCCACAGTCTCGGCTCCCCCAAAGGGCCGGCCTCACCACCGACTGCCCCACCCCTCCCTGCCCCCCAAGAGCTTCCCAAGGCCTCCAAAGAGGATCATGGCCAACCAACCAAGCTACCGGGTGGCCAACCTTGCCAACATCTGCAAGAGTAACCAAAACTATGTCAGTGTCACCATAAATACACATGTAAACATAACTACTCAAAGAGATGCAGAAAACATAAATACATACCTGCTGGCCCCCAAGCATTTGAGGGTTGGCCTCAAACCAAGCCTCATTATTTGCATTCCAGCAAAGCCCCACCCTACCACCACCTCCTCGAGGCATCACAGGGGCCCACCTCCTCATGTGAGGCTCTCATGGCCCCCCAGTAGGCACCGCCACCACCGGTCTCAGTAGCACCACCCACTTGTACATGATGCTGCATAAAATACTCACATAGGAAAATAGCTTCGATCCATCCTGGATCTTGTAAAGTTGTGCCAGCATCCCATCATAGAAGAAATGGGCAAAGTCGAAAAAGTGCCCGACCCTCAGCCAGTGCAAGACACCAACCTCCAGGCCCGATGCCCGATGTGGAGAAAACGACCCTGCCAGTCACACAATAGTCGCCAGAGCACATCGCTCAGCCAAATTTGTCACCGATGCAATATCTATGCACCCTTCCATAATGGGTGCCCCGCCACAGTGACGCATCTAGAACCGCTCAAAATTCACCCTCCCAGAAGGGAGTCGGTACCGCAGTGCCTCACCCTAAGGCCGCAACCCAGTCACAAAGTAAATATCTGTGTCAGGACTGATAGCAAGGTAACACCCACGTAGCACAAACACCTTGCACTGCCTGTCCAATGCTTGATCATGTAACACAGGAGTCAGTCCTGTGACTGAAGAAGGTTGTTCTCCACAAATTTTAGGAGACTGCGTTGCGCCAACTGTTGGTGCACCTGATCCTCGGCGGCTAAAAAAGTGTGGATCTCGGTCCAATCTCAATTTGGAGCTCGGTCCAATCTCAATTCCTCCAAAACATCTTATCATCCAAATAGGAGCACATTAGGAGCATAGAAACATCAAAAAATAGGAAAAATGTTCAAAAATTTGGACAAAAATTGCCTCGGCCTTTTGCATGCTTGTTCCTCAGACATGCGCATGGAAGGCACACCTGTATTTCTCACAGGCGCATAGAAGGCACACCCAAGGCTGAGAAGAGCATGGATAAGGCGCACAAAACACTAAATTTTACACGCAGAAGGATCACTCTTACCCTGATCACCCGCACAATCCAGGGTAAAACTGGCTCAGAATCCATACAAACCAGTTTTGTACAGACCCTGACACCCTCAGACTAAAAAAAATAAAATGCAGGACGTCGTGGATTTTACCTGGGCATAGTATCGCTAATCCCTGGTGCTCAGGCTAACCGTAACTACAAGAACTGCTCTACAGAAGCCTCTGACCTCTCAATACTCAACAGACACAAATGAATTGAATTAGGGACATATTCACCTATATGTCGCCCTTTTCAAAAACTTTGGAGGACCATAATAAGAGCTTAGAAGGCCTGATCACTGGACCGAAAGCAGCACTGTGATCAACACTCCATAATGCACAAAGGTGATGCCACATATTTGCACCCTCGAAAAAATAAATTTGCAGCGCCGACAGGTATGCCCTCTCTCATCTTCTTTAAAAAATAAGAAGAAGCACATATCTTCCGATAATATTTGATAAAGAAGATGCTTTCACTCGGGGTAGTTTTTTTTGCAGGTAGAACACAAACCGTCCACAACTCCATCCCCTGAAAGTTCCAGAGCAGGTATAATTCTACCCCTAGCATGATAGAGTCCCAGAAAACTCTGCATATTTTGACATCATTTATCCATAAAAAATTAACCATAGGTTCCACACATGAGACCGTGTTTATCATCACCTCACCTTGTGCATGATAAGCATTCTCGTTGGTCGATAGAGCCTCCCCTCCCTGGTGCTCATCACCCAAAGTAGACCATATATCACTAAAAATAGTGACGCCATGGCCATACCATTGTAGTCTGGGAAGCACCTCATGCCCATTCACTCACCATGCATAAGGTCAAGTTTCACCATATGAAATAAAACCCCTTTCCCAGAAAACCAGGTGTACAAGAAGATCAAAAGCGCACTACCGTGCCTTGCATTTGGCCCACCATACCTCCATCAGCATAATCGCATCTGCGATAATTTTTCATTCACTTCATCAAACTCACACATGAGACCAACCAATGGGCCCCCCACCCTCAGCAAAACACCTTCCTCACATCATTAGTGAACGAACATGTTCATGTTTTGGGGCACCAGTCTCTGTGTTTTTTACAAACCAAACCCCATTATTTTATTCTTTTGGAAAGTGTACAAAGACCACAAACAATGCACTATGTCCCCCACCCACTCATTCATTTTTTCTCCCATGGTAGAAGTCCCTGACCACCCTTGGTCAGAGTATACCACCCTCACGCTGATAGCCACTATGACATTCATAACTAGTTTATACCCACCCTGGAAGTCCTACCGACTCCAGGAATTTCCGCATCAGAAATAGTTATGACTGCTACCAAGCTACTTTCGATATTGTTATCACCCAAAAATTCTCAAAACATCATTGTGTCAACTCTGCTTTTGGTCATGATTTCAAGGAGGTCTAAAAGTCATTTTAAGTCTGGGTAAAGGGTAGGTTATATTGCCAGTTCAAATAAATGTCTTATAGGTCCACTCCATGATCAATAAACTCTGAAAGTTTACCTTTTTTTAGTCATGGTCTTAGGTGATTAGGTAATTTCATGCTTTAAAGGGTAGCTGATAGGGTTAGAGTCTCAAAAGTCTCATTTTCACTTCCAAACAAAGTTTAACAACCTTATTCCATGGTTTAAAGGTCCCATCATCCGTTAAGAAGTCATTCCATTAAGTTTAGGGTCAAATTTTTGCAATCATATAGGAATCCACGTTTTTGTAGCGCAATTAGTTGAAAAAAGGTGATTTGCGCTACGAAACTGCTGAAACAACCTTTTTCAATCAAAAAACTCTATTTTCTGATTTTAGTAGTCAACTTCCAAAGGGGTTCCTGAGAAACTGAAAAAATCATTTTTGAAAACTGAAAGATATTTTTCTTCCTAACATACTTAACTACAAAAACCTCTCTCTATTTCTTCAAATTAATTATGAGGTGGGCGAAATTGATCACTCAACTTGCGCTACGAAATTGTTGAAAGTCATTGAGAGAAAAACTCTGTTTTCTGGTTTTAGTAGTCAACTTCATGATCATTTTCTGGCCACAAGAAAAGTTATTTTGGAATTATGAAGGAGGTTTCTCTTCCTAACCTCTCCAGCTACAATAAATTATCTCACTTTTTGCATATGTGTTACCATTTGGGAGATACAAGGCTTTCTTTGAAGCCATATTTTCAGAAATTAGAATTTTCTAGTTTTACACAGGTTGTTCAAAGGAAGTTTCTGGGTTGTTGAATATGTATTTCAAAAAACCAAGAGATTTTTTTGTTCAAGACATCATGATATCCAAAAGCCTCCTTCAGTTTCTCAAAATACATCATGTATTAGAAGATAAAGGCTCTATCCCAAGGCCTAATTTTCAGGGAAAAAACAGTAAATCTGTCTCCTGATTTTTAGGGCAGTTTTTGTCATGATAAGCATGAATACATCAAAGGTGGAGGCATCATACAAATTCGGGCATGTGTTGAATACACTTGGAAAATGATGTAATTTAATCTAGATAAGGTTGTTTTGAATAGATTTTAAAGAGTTTTAGGTCTATTTGTAATAAGACTCTATTTTAGGTTTGGAGCCGTCTTATGTAATAAATACCATGTTATATGGTTAGGATAGGTGTCATAGGTAGGAATTTGAGGTGTCTAGTGGAGGATAATATTATCCTATATTGTAAATCATCTATAATTGATCAAGAGGTCGAATTCTACAGAGGGTTGAAGACTTTTTGGCCCAGCTGCTGCTTTATGCTATGAACTATAATCAGTAATGCAGAGAGGTTTTCCTGAATAGATCTGAGTTCTCATGGGGTTAATTTTTTCTTGATTTATATGTCACTTTGAATCATTTGCAGTAGATATTATTTCTATTACTCAGAATTCATAATATTATGCTCTAACTTCCTTTAGTAATGGGATGGATGTGTTTTTTCTGTATCTTGTGAGTAAACTACCTTTGAAACACTAGCGGTAAATTTCATTGCTATTACTCAGAATTCACAACCATGTGCTCTGACTTCCTTTAGTAATGGAATTTTTGTGTTTAGCAGTATATCTCATTGCTATTACTCATAATTCACAACCATGTGCTCTTACTTCCTTTAGAAATGAGATGATTGTGTTTTTTCTGCATTTTGTGAGTAAACTATCTTTGAACCACTAAGAGTAAGTTTCATTACTATTACTCAAAATTCATAACCCTATGCTCTAACTTCCTTTAGTAATGGAATTACTGTATTGACCTATTTTCTTGAGTGAATTATCTCTGTTTGAAAACCCCATTTTCCTCAGCTTCCATATCTAGAAACCTTGCCACTGAATCTACTGACTTATTGACTCCATAGCCCAATGGTAGCAAGCCTTCATCTTTCAACCTATAAACATACAAAATCACAAACCACAAATTTAGCCATCTATCTATAACTTATATCATTAACCCTTGAGAGAGCCCTCTCAGGTTGAGGAGGGTAAGCCTCAGCTAAAATATTGGTTTGAAATAGCTACACTAAGGTAGTCTGATCAACAGCCTATCAGGGTCCTATTTTGGTGATAACATTTTGGTGCGTCTACGGGAGTCTGAAGATTATTCATTCCCGAAATCAAGAAGCTGAACTTCTAAAGGTAGTAGGAGCTCAGAATTTGTTAGAGGCTACAAAAATATCTTGGCAACTCCACACATAATCAAATTGGAAGGTGACTCCACTGCTAGAAGATCAGTTGCTAAATGAAATTTAAATATGAGTTCCATTGTAAGAAAAAATGCCAGGTATGCTCCTATGAATTGGTCTCATATCCCTGGTTTTCCAAATCTTATGCAAAATTTTGATTGGTTAGATGATCTTCCAATATTCAAATATGAAAAGAAAGGCAATGCTGCTCTTCATTTGGTTAGGTTTCATCTGCATGTACATAGTGTTGAGCCCCAAGATTGTTCTTTCTTTCATCTTAATTTACCCCATTTTCCTTTTTCCATTTTTATCCCAGGCCCAATTGATCAATGAAATTAGTTAAAATTACTTTTAGAATGAATAACATGGCTAACTTGCTAAGTTTTGTGATTTTGTCATTGTAATGAATTTTGAACCAAAACTAGCTACAGAATGCAGACATTCCGTAGCTAACCGCCAATTCTGCAGCTGTCTTCACGTTCAAGCATGTTCCAGGTGTCCTCTTAGGAAAAGCCACACATGGGTATATTCCACATCATGTCCTCATCGTTCGTTGCTCACCATGAAGAATGAACCGAATTCTAGACGTGGTTTTGGTACATGGGAACTCATTCAAGGAGGCAGACTTCTAATAGGACTAGGACAGTCCAGATGTCCTTTGTCCCTTTACACTGCCATCTTTAGATTCCTAGTACGATTTTGATAAGGAAAGACAATGATCCCCGTATTTTTGCAAGTTCTGTTATGTAGATTTGTTATAAAAGCACTCGGGAAACCGAGAGACAAGCTCTAGATTTTGCTTAGATTTCATGGATTGACTGCTATATTTCTGAAGACTGAGAATACTCTGTTTCAAGTTATTTTCCTTTAATGAAGAAGACAACATTGCTTTGAACGCGTTGAGTTGATTTTGAGTTAGATTCCGTCTGGTGGTAGAGGGCCCCTGCCTCCTGCACGGATTTACTTTCATAATTTAGATAAGTATCTTAGTCGTTTTCACGTTTTTGAAGTTTGAGTTCATAGTTAATTTCATTAGTCACTATAGCTATACTTGTTCTAAGAAAATCTTCCAAAAGATCATGATAATGAATGGGAAATGGCTGTAGTGTTGTAGGTTTTATTTTTAATTTCTTTTGTTCATTATCACAGTTGAACCTATTCTAGTAAACTCTTCCAAAAAATCCTTATGATGTCTAAGGCATGACTGTGATACTGAATGTTTCAGTTGTTTGTTTACACTAAGTAGCATAGTTGATCTTACTCTTAAAACGCTCTTCCAAAATATCATAACAATGGGTAGGAAATAGTTGTGATGTCTTAGTTTTTAAATTGCTTTCAGTCTTTATGTTTGCATTTGCACTGAATTGTACAGCCAGGATTGTTCTAACAAAATCTTCCAAAATACCATTCATGATGGACAAAATAGGCTGTAGAATCCCATAGATTAATTGCATGATAACTTAGTTAGGGTACTCCGGAGTCAAATTACATTCAATTCATGCTCTGTTATTTCGTTTTAAGTTTGATAATGGCTTGTTAGTTTAGCACTGTTTATTGTAGACTAGTGACATCTTAGTTCAGTTCTAGCTTAGCTCATTATTTACATTTCACATTTAGTTGTCATCCATTGCATATTAGATTACATTAGTTGTTAAACTTAAACACCACGGCCTTCATTATTTACAAAACCTCTTTTGTTCCAAATCTATAATTGACTCATAACCATCTGGACAGAAGACAGTATCATCCCAAGGCCTGAAGTACTTTTGCAACCTCTTTACCATTTCATAAACAAATCCTTTCCTCAAAAGACTACTTTAAAAAGAAATCTATAACTTTTGAGTAAGGTTTAGTGATGTTAAACTAAGTTGCAGAATAGAATTAGGAACTAGTCTTAGAGTAGAGATCTTATGATGTTACCAATGTTCTTATCCAAATATGTTTCAACAAATCTTTAATCATGGATAAGATGTTGTATCATTATAAGCTGATTGTTTAATTTTTTAGTTAGGAGAATTTTTATACTTAGCTGCCCATTTCTCAAGCTCTTCCAAAATACCTTTAATGAAAGAATTGGACAAGTTAAGTTTATGTTTCGATTCATTTTCTTGAAGTCATTATCAAGCTTTGTATTCTGCTTAGTCATAGTTTAGGTTTGATTCTGTTTCAGTATTTTCATTTTCATTTGTCATTTGTCATCAATAAATTAGGCTTCACTCTGTTTTTAACCAACAACTTCTTTCCACTAGCATCTAGTTCTTTTCCTTGTGAACATAAAACCATCAAAAGACCAAAAACATCATAAACCACTAAACACAATGCATTAAGAAACAAACACTTAGGCACATACAATGCACTTCACTTCAGCAGTTTACCAACCCTGGTTGACAATTAAATGAACTCAATTTAGGAGACTAGGTTGAGACCAAACATTTTGGCGCCGTTGCCGGGGAAGTGAAAACTAGGTAACCTTTGTTTCTTAACTCCCAAAAAAATTATATGCGTAGAGAGAGAGACTCAAGGGGTAGATTCATAAGCAGCAGAAGCAGAAGTTTGATTCCTAGAACACCACTTGTTTCACCTAGACCAAGAGCTAGTACACCTTCAACTCAGACCCACATTCCATCCTTTACTGATCCTGGACTTCTAGAAGACCTAAGATAAGATATTCCATTAGAAAAACCTTCCACTTCATCAACTGAACCTGCCTTAGAAGAAGATCCAAAGACTCCTGTTAGGGACACAAAATTTTCCACTTCCACAGGAGAGTCAACCATGGCAGAAGAAGGGGAAGGAGGAGTATTTAATGGAGAACACACATTATTTGGAGGGGGTAGAGGTAGAGGTAGAGGAGAAGGAGGTAGAAGAGAAGGAGGTAGAGGTGCAGAAGGAGGAAGAGGTAGAAGAGAAATGGGAAGCTCTTTTGGGTTCCCTATAATAGATGAAGAAACTAATACAACCATGAAAAACATTTCACCCTCTGTCCTTCCAAACTTCTATGGACTTAAAACTGAAGATCCTGAAACCTTCCTATTTGAATTTGAAATCTTGTGTAGAACTTATGACTACTTACAAGATGCTCAAAAACTTAAACTATTTCCTTCAACATTGAAAGGAGCAGCATTGAAGTGGTTTATGAGTTTGATTAACAGTTCTATTAGGACATGGGAAGACATGAAACAAGAATTTATAGAGAGGTATTTGGATTATTGTATGTCGGTCAATCATAAGGAAGAAGTGTTTAAGATGTTACAAAAAGAAGATGAAAACTTAGAAGATTTGTTGGAGAGATTTCATTACAACATCAAAAGAGCAAAAATGGAGAACCTAGATCAAGACACCTTAAAAGATCTTTTGTTGAAAACAATTAGGGATGAATGGTTGGATATCCTTAACATGATGGGAAAAGGGGATATATCACAGCTCACATTACCTGAAATATCTGAGTTATGTATCAACCTTTCAAGAGGGAAATCTAAAATTGTAAAAGGTCCAAGAGATCCTGCTCTTGCAAGGGCAAGTAAGTCTGCTTCTGGGACAGTAAGTAGGGCAGAAATAGGACATATGCTTGATGATTTCAAATCTGATATCTTAGGGAGTCTTAGTGAACAAATAGACACCCTTAAGTTACAAAACAAGCAAAAAGCTGAATCTGATGCCTTAGCAATCTTTTGTCCCAAATGTAGAAGGAAGCATGCCTTGAGAGAATGTCCTTTGGATGCAAAAGTTGTAGAGACTTGTGTAATTTGTTTAGAAAAACATGAGACCAAAATTTGTCCTTCACTTCCTGGTCTTAAAGCTATCTTTCAAGAGGAAACTCCTACAAATTCCACAGAATCTCTCAATTTTGTCTCTAGAAGGCCTTGGCAAGGACCTCAAACACAAGGATTCCATGATCAAATGTATAACCAACCTCCACCTTGGAATTCTTGGCAGCAACCTTGGCCTCAATTTCAAAATCAATCTCAAGCTTGGGCACGAGGAGCACAAAATCCCTATGGAAGATACTCTCAGTACTATCAGTATCCACCATCCTATCCACCATACCCACATTTTTATCCTCAAAATCCTCAACAAAATCCTCAACAACATCATCAGAACCTACCACATCAAAATCAACCACTTTCATTACCATTTCCTCAAAAATAAAATCAGTTGCCTGCTCAACCCATACCAAACCCCAATAATAAAAATCCTCAGAACACATACATGATAGAAGGCCAATAGTTTCCAACTTATTTAATTACTCCTTTAGACCTTAGTGATGTTCAACTTAGGTATGGAAGAATACTTGAAAAGAGGAAACCTTCTGTGATCATACAAGAACAAGATAACTCTGAGGAAGACTCTCTACGGGTGAATAAAAGTCTTGAGGAAGACACATCTTTTCAAGACCCAAACACTAAAAAATTAAAGCAAAAATATCCAATAATTTCAACTCCTGTATTAGAGCAACCATCCACATCTACTTCTATACCTCCCTTTCCAGAAAGATTACAAATTGATAGAGGTGTAGAAAAACAAATTATGGTGCCTAATTATGATTTCCTAGATGAGCTGAGAAATGTTTGCATTAAAATTCCATTATTACAAGCCATCAAGGAAATTCCAATTTTAGCCAAAACAATAAAGGAGTTGAGCATGAAGAAAACAAGAAAAAGAATAAGAGAGACAAAGAAAATTCAACTGGCAGGAAAAATAGCAGACATTATGATGGGTAAGATTGCTATTCCAAAGTATCTAGACCCAGGAAATCCAGTTGTTAAAATTCACATCAATGGAATTGAGATCCGAAACACACTCATTGATTTAGGAGCAGCAATCAATATCATGAGTAGACAAATCATGGATAAACTGAAACTTCCTAATCTTCTCTTTACACCCACATTATTACAATTAGTAGACAGATCTGTGATCAAACCTGATGGGGTAATAGAAGACATTCCAGTGTCCCTAGATTCTTGGGAGTACCCTATGGATTTCATGATCCTAACTCCTAAGAATAATCTAGGAGGGCATCCAATTATATTAGGAAGACCTTGGTTAGCTACAGCTGATGCTTTCATTAGTTGTAGATCTGGTGATATGTACATCTCTGATGGTAGTTCAACTAAGAAATTCACTTTGTATCCTCCGGCTAGGACAATTACAGATTTAGATGATACTCAATGGATAGAGGATGAAGAAGATTTACAACCTCTCTTCACAATTTCAGAAATTAGTGAAGATAATCAAATTCTGAATACTCTAGAAAACTTTGAATCCTCTTCAGAATACAAACATGAACCATTTCAAGAGGGATCCAACATTGAGTTTTTGTCATCAAGACAGATGTCTCTACATTCTATGGATAAATTTGGCAGCTCTACAAGTGAGATATTTCCAGGCAAAACTTTGAATATAAACAAGAACCTAGAAAAATCTCAACAAGAAGAGTTAGTCAAGATATTACAGAGACATTCTTCTGCATATGCATGGGAGTACACTGATATGAAATGGATAAGTCCTAAGACTTGCACTCATCACATCTACATAGAGGAAAATTGTAAACCAATTAGACAACCTCAAAGAAGGATGAATCCAAATCTTAGGGAGATTGTTAAAGAAGAATTGCAGAAATTGTTGAATGTCAACTTTATCTATCCTATTTCAGATAGTCATTGGGTTTCTCCTTTGGTAATAGTACCAAAGAAAAATGGTAAATGGAGGGTATGTATTGACTACCGAGAATTAAACAAATATACTCTTAAATATCATTTCCCTTTACCTTTCATAGATCAGGTGTTAGATACCTTAGCTGGCAAAAAGTACTTTTCATTTCTAGATGGGTTTAGTGGTTATAATCAAATTCAAGTAGCACTTGAGGACCAAGACAAAACCACATTTACCTGTCCTTGGGGTACCTATGCTTACCAAGTATTGCCATTTGGATTATGCAATGCACCTGCAACATTTCAAAGGGCAGTATTAGGAATTTTTTCAGATCTAATACATGATTGTGTAGAGGTATATATGGATGATTTCACAGTTTATGGAAACACATTTGAAGAAGCCTTAGCAAACTTGGAAAAAGTTTTAAAGAGATGTCAAGAAGAAAATATTTCACTTAGTCATGAGAAATGTTTCATGATGTTTACTGAAGGTATTTTTTTGGGGCATCACATTTCAGGGGATGGGATTAGAGTTGATGAGTCAAAAGTTGAAGTCATCTCTAACTTATCTATTCCAAGTTGTCAAAAAGATGTTAGGAGTTTTCTAGGATTTATAGGATATTATCGGAGGTTTATAGAAAACTTCACCAAGATAGCATCTCCACTCTTTAAATTGCTTACCAAAGACTGTGAATTCAAATGGAATTCTGATTGCCAGTTAGCCTTTGAGACCCTAAAAACAAAAATTTCTGAAGCACCTATTTTAAGGGGACCTAACTGGAAGTTACCTTTTCATATTTCAACAGATGCCTCAGATACAGCTCTAGGAGCAGTATTGGGACAAAAAGACATGATTCCTTATGCCATCTACTATACCAGTAAAAATTTGACTCCTTCAGAGTTAAACTATACTGTAACTGAAAAAGAGTTTTTAGCTGTTGTTCATGCCATAAACAAATTCAGACACTATATAACAGGCTATGAAACTTTTGTTCACACTGACAATTCTGCAATTAGATACTTAATGAACAAATCAACTACTAATGGCAGAGTCATAAGATGGTTATTGCTTTTACAAGAATTCAACATTACCATTCTAGATAGGCCTGGAAAACAAAACACAGTAGCTGATTTCCTATCTAGACTCCAAAATATCAAAGATGACACTCCGATTGAAGATCAATTTCCTGATGAATATCTTTTTGCAATTTCTACTCAAACTCCATGGTTTGCTGATATTGCTAATTATTTAGTTTCAGGAAAATTTCCTTCAATAATGAATGCAAGGGATAAAAGAAAAATCATTTATGATAGTGAAAAATATTCATGGGTTGCTAATGAGTTGTACAAGACAGGTCCAGATTTGATCATTAGGAGATGTGTTCGGGAAGATGAGATGCCTGAGATTCTCAAAGCATGTCATGATGAACCTTGTGGCAGACACTTTGCTGATAAGAGGACAACCTATAAAATCCTTAATTTAGGATATTATTGGCCATCCTTGTTTAAAGATGCTAAAGAGTATGTCAAAAGGTGTGACAGTTGCCAAAGGGTAGGGAAACCTTCTCCTTCGGGTGAGATGCCATTACAACCTCAGGTACATATTGAACCTTTTGAAAAATGGGCTTTGGATTTTGTAGGACCTATTAGTCCTCCATCAAGACAAAAGAGATATATATTAGTTTGCACTAATTATGTTACCAAATGGGTAGAGGCCAAGCCATTACTTTTTGCTAATGAAGCATCTGTAGTTACTTTTCTTTTTGAGGATATTTTTACTCGTTTTGGTGTCCCAAGGGAAATTGTTACGGATCAAGGAGCTCAATTTACATCAAGGCTAGTGGAGCAAATGATGGAGAAGTACAAAATCAGACATAGAAAATCTACTCCTTATCATCCACAAGCAAATGGTCAAGCGGAATCTACTAATAAGGTCATTGAAGGAATCCTAACAAAGACTATTCATTTACATAGAAGAGATTGGGTAGATAGGCTTCTTGAAGCCTTGTGGGCCTATAGAACTACATGGAGAAACACAACAGGCCATACTCCTTATGAAATTGTTTATGAAAAGAAAGTTTTGTTTCCCATAGAGTTCCAGATTCAAACTTTCAAAATGACAGTTCAGATAGGACTTGATTTAACGGAGGCACAAAAGCATAGATTGGAGCAGATTAATGAATTGGATGAGATCAGACAAGATGCAGTTCAGAAAACAAGTCTAGTCTAACAGCAAAGGACTAGATGGCATGATAAGTACATCAAAGAGAAGAAATTCAAAGAAGGTGACTGGGCTCTCTTGTTTGATTCAAAATTCAAGGATTTTCAAGGTAAATTTCAAACACATTGGCTAGGGCCATATGAAATTGTTGAAATTTTTAACAATGGAGCAGTAAAAATCAAGACAATAGATGAAGAAGAGGTCACTCTTCTTGTGAATGGTCATAGATTGAAGCTGTATCACAAACCACTCTCAAGAGAATAATTTGTCAAGAAGTTCCAGGAAAACAGTGATGTGAAGTTAATGAAGAAGAATCTTTCTTCTTCATCAACTTGATTGAATTTTTTGAAGCATTTCTTAAAAAAATAAATAAATAAATAAAAATAAAACTAAAGTATAAACATGAAAACCAATCATTGATTGGCATGTTTATACAGAAAAGATAGGGTGAAAATCAGAGTATTTCTGACACTCTAACTTTTCCATTTTGTTTCTGCAAGCAGCTGTTACAAAATCATAAGTTCAGATCCATTGCACTTATGATCCATCTCATTTCATTCCATTCCATTTACTTATCCATCCATACTCCATTTCATTCATTCATTCATACTTCACTTCATTCCATATTTCATTCATCTCATTTCATACTTCATCCACCTCATTTCCATATCAAAATTTAAAGTTTGATGTTTTTCTGCAAATGAATAACACATGTCATGGATTGCAGGCCATTTCTTATATTCTTCCACTCCATTTCATGAATTGAATCCATCCCATTCCATCATTCACTTCATACATATTCCATTATACCATGTTTCATCATCTATCTTCACTCATTCCATAAAATATTCTATTTATATTCCAAACCACTCCATTCCATGATTAAAACTCTCTACAGGTACATTCTGCAACTAAATAGACATTCTGCAGCTAATCAGACTTTCCGTAGCCAGACAGTCATTCCGCAGCTACAGATCCTGAAGGCACTGATCAACAAACATTTGAATTGCAACAAGATGATCCAGTATATCCATGAACAAGAAGAATCAAGAAGGATTATGAAGACTCTTCCAGAGGAGAACAAAGTATACAAAGACCACAAAAAGCAGATGAAAAGCAAAGGTAAAGTTCTGATTATAATGGCATTTCATGAAAACTTTAGTATAGTCTAGTTATGAATCATTCGAAAAGTTGTTTTGATTATTTTTATTGATCATGCCAAATATACCCTCCGCAAACTTTGGATAAAAATCTTTCATTTCAAATTCTATACCCGATCATCATTTAAGCGGTTAAAAGGTTGAAGTGTTTGATTTTCTCACGTCACCCAGCCAAATCATTTAATGATGATTTTTGAATCCGTTGTAAAAAAAATCTCCACAGTCTTTTCACTCATTGATTTGTTTTCTTCACCTCACTTCATTAACTCGTTCCGTAACCACTTCCTATTACTACATTTCGTAGCCAGCCCTTCATCATTTCGTTCCACAAAACAGAGGTATCTCTATCACCGTGAGCAGAGGTATATCAGTTTGAAATATTGAACCAATATCACCGTGAGCAGAGGTATATCAGTTTGAAATATCAAACCACTATCATCGTGAGCAGAGATTGAAGCACTATCACCGTGAAGCAGAGGTATATCAGTTTGGAATTTGAAGCCATTGTCACCGTGAAGCAGAGATATATCAGTTTGAAGATTGAAGCACTATCACCGTGAACCAGAGGTATATCAGTTTGAAGGTTGAATTCATTGTTTCCGTGAGCAGAAAGAGTACTAATCTGAATATTGAAGAAGAAATTATGGGCCTCATTGTAAGAACTGAACCAGTGGGCACAAAATACTTGGAAGGATACCCTCAAAGCAGAGAAATGTTGCAACAGGCAGGATGGCTACAATTCCTTGAGAAATTTAATGGCTTCCACAAAGAAGTTACTAAAACATTTGCATGGTCATTCAAAGGAGCCGAGGTTGAAGTTGGAGATGTTAAATTCACTGTCACAGAGGCTTTTATTGCAGAAGCAACAGGATTTCTTAGACATGGAGAAATATGATTTAAAAACAGAGAATTTCATAATGAATCATGGAAGCAAATCCTAAAATCACCAGGTATGGATGTCACTGTGTTTAAAAAGGGAATTCCAAGTTCTGCATTAAAAAATAAATGGAGAAACATATTGCTTATTCTACAAAAAATTATCACTTGTGAAGGTAGATATGGCACATTTTATGTTTACCATATTAGGTTGATAATGCATTTTCTGGAGGAAGAGCTAAATTTTCCCTATTTCTTGCTTCAAAGTTTAAAAAAGATGGCTTCTGGTGCTCAAAGGAGAGTCCAATTCCTAGAGACAACTCTCTACCATCATGGCTTGGTTAAGATTTTAATTGAACACCATTTAGCCAAAACAAAAGATACTTGGGATAATTTCTTGGTAAGAAATCACTTTGAGGAACCAAAAGAGCCTTCACCTGAACATCAGCCTACAAAGAGAAGCAAAAAATGGAGAGCCTCTAAAATTGAAATTGACAAAACAGTACAGGAAAGTAGTGAAGAAATAATCTCTGAGAAGTTGACTCAGATTAAGAGACAACTTAAGAAAGAGAGGGTAATCAGAAAATCTGCCATAGAAAAAGGAGAGGGATCATCCCAGCCAAGAAGAAGCCATAGACTCAGGGGGAAACTAAGGAAAACACAGATCAAACAAACATGGGTGATAAATATAGAAGATGAGGAAACATCTATTGAAGAAGATGTTGAAGAAGATTTTAATGAAGAAACCCCTGAAATTGACCCTGCTCAGCAAGAATTTTATGACTATGTTGAAACATTGGAAAGGAAAGCTTCAGAGAGTAGAGATAGAACCCCTAGTCCTCCACTGTCCGAAATAGATGTGTTAAGAAGAGATAGGTATGAGTTGGAAGTACTTAATAGACATATCAGAACTGAGAATGATATTCTCAAGGAACAAGTCAAACTCAAAACCAGTATGAACTCAACCTTATCTCTACAAATGGACAAAGTGGAAAAGGCTAATGAAAATTTGAAAAAGAGGAACAAGAAGCTAATCAGGGCACTTATCAACTTAAGGTTCAAGTTATTCATCAGGAAACCTAGAAGACCTTTAACTTCCAGGCAAAGAAGAAGAAGAGGGTTGGATGTTCTTGCAGAAGTCTCTGAGTTTATGGAATAAGTTGCATGAGGACATGCAAGAAGTCAGCAGTGGGGGTATGTAGAGCCCCAAGATTTTTCTTTCTTTCATCTTACTTTACCCCATTTTCCTTTGTCCATTATTATCCCAGGCCCAATTGATCAATGAAATTAGTTAAAATTACTTTTAGAATGAATAACATGGCTAACTTGCTAAGTTTTGTGATTTTGTCATTGTAATGCATTTTGAACCGAAACTAGCTACAGAATGCAGACATTCTATAGCTAACCGCCAATTCTGCAGCTGTCTTCACGTTCAAGCATGTTCCAGGTGTCCTCTTAGGAAAAGCCACACATGGGTATATTCCACATCATGTCCTCATCGTTCGTTGCTCACCATGAAGAATGAACCGAATTCTGGACGTGGTTTTGGTACGTGGGAACTCATTCAAGGAGGCATACTTCTAATAGGACTGTCCTAGTCCAGATGTCCTTTGTCCCTTTACGCTGCCATCTTTAGAGTCCTAGTACGATTTTGATAAGGAAAGACAATGATCCCCGTATTGTTGCAAGTTCTGTTATGTAGATTTGTTATAAAAGCACTCGAGAAACCGAGAGACAAGCTCTAGATTTTGCTTAGATTTCATGTATTGACTGCTATATTTCTGAAGACCGAGACTACTCTGTTTCAAGTTATTTTTCCTTTAATGAAGAAGACAGCATTGCTTTGAACGCGTTGAGTTGATTTGGAGTTAGATTCTGTCTGGTGGTAGAGGGCCCCTGCCTCCTGCACGGCTTTACTTTCGTAATTTAGATAAGTATCTTAGTCGTTTTCACGTTTTTGAAGTTTGAGTTCATAGTTAATTTCATTAGTCACTATAGCTATACTTGTTCTAAGAAAATCTTCCAAAAGATCATGATAATGAATGGGAAATGGCTGTAGTGTTGTAGGTTTTATTTGTAATTTCTTTTGTTCATTATCACAGTTGAACCTATTCTAGTAAACTCTTCCAAAAAATCCTTATGATGTCTAAGGCATGACTATGATACTGAATGTTTCAGTTTTTTGTTTACACTAAGTAGCATAGCCGATATTACTCTTAAAACGGTCTTCCAAAATATCATAACAATGGGTAGGAAATAGTTGTGATGTCTTAGTTTTTAAATTTCTTTCAGTCTTTATGTTTGCATTTGCACTAAATTGTACAGCCAAGATTGTTCTAACAAGCTCTTCCAAAATACCATTCATGATGGACAAAATAGGCTGTAGAATCCCATAGATTAATTGCATGATAACTTAGTTAGGGTACTCCGGAGTCAAATTGCATTCAATTCATGCTCTGTTATTTCGTTTTAAGTTTGATAATGGCTTGTTAGTTTAGCACTGTTTATTGTAGACTAGTGACATCTTAGTTCAGTTCTAGCTTAGTTCATTATTTACATTTCACATTTAGTTGTCATCCATTGCATATTAGATTACATTAGTTGTTAAAATTAAACACCACGGCCTTCATTATTTACAAAACCTCTTTTGTTCCAAATCTATAATTGACTCATAACCATCTGGACAGAAGACAGTATCATCCCAAGGCCTGAAGTACTTTTGCAACCTCTTTACCATTTCATAAACAAAGCCTTTCTTCAAAAGACTACTTTAAAAATAAATCTATAAATTTTGAGTAAGGTTTAGTGATGTTAAACTAAGTTGCAGAATATAATTAGGAGCTAGCCTTAGAGTAGAGATCTTATGATGTTACCAATGTTCTTATCCAAATATGTTTCAACAAATCTTTAATCATGGATAAGATGTTGTATCATTATAAGCTGATTGTTTAATTTTTTAGTTAGGAGAATTTTTATACTTAGCTGCCCATTTCTCAAGCTCTTCCAAAATACCTTTAATGAAAGAATTGGACAAGTTAAGTTTATGTTTCGATTCATTTTCTTGAAGTCATTATCAAGCTTTGTATTCTGCTTAGTCATAGTTTAGGTTTGACTCTGTTTCAGTATTTGCATTTGCATTTGTCATTTGTCATCAATAAATTAGGCTTCACTCTGTTTTTAACCAGCAACTTCTTTCCACTAGCATCTAGTTCTTTTCCTTGTGAACATAAAACCATCAAAAGACCAAAAACATCATAAAACACTAAACACAACGCATTAAGAAACAAACGCTTAGGCACATACAGTGCACTTCACTTCAGCAGTTTACCAACCCTGGTTGACAATTAAATGAACTCAATTTAGGAGACTAGGTTGAGACCAAACACATAGTGTTAAGGTTCAGATCCATGAAGACTGTCTTATGAAGATGTTTATGACCACTCTAGAAGGAAAAGCATGGTCGTGGTATAAAGGTTTAGAAAATGGTTCATTATATTCTCTTGCTAATTTTCATGATTAATTCTATGACATGTATAAAGAGTGTCATCCCTCCTTATTGATGGTAAAATATTGTTGTAAACATTCTATGATTTTTATTCAGTATTTGGAGGATTGTTATGATGATGATTAATTTATGGATGAAGAAATTTTTGAGGCTCTTCATAACAATGCATTTCAACACCTAGACGAAAAGATAACATCCCATAGAATGCATCATGGAAATCAGCAAGAGTATACTTATGAAAACCATGTTGCATCCTCTGAGATTGATGTAAAGATGCAGCAAATTTGTCAGTCTTCGGATCATAATGAAGATGAAAATCATTGCAAATACCAAGAAAAAATACTGGAAGACAGCTTTTATAGCCCTTAGGCGGAGAAAAAGGTTTATTTTTTATGTAATTCCTTGTAGCAGCCTACTTCAAATAATGATCATAATAGTGAGGAAAATTACATTGTCTATGGGAATCATTCATAAAGGCAGTTGGATAGCTTATCAAATAAATTATGTGTGGCTAAAAATCAGTTGTTAGAAGTTACAGGATGTTATGAAGATCATCAAGCTGATCATGTATTCTAGGATCCTATAGCTAAATACATAGAAAAGTTTTACTCTCCAGTGCTTTAGTTTTATTTTTACTATGAATATCAGTTACAATTTCAGTGGCAGTGGTCATCACAATATCATAGTTGCTTTGAAGTCCAATACAGTCAAAAAACTCAAATATATATAAAACAGATAATTGGCTACATTGGAAATTTCACATTGATTGAGCTGAAAGAAGTTTGTAGTTGATAGGGTAGGTAGGTAGGAATATGCAAATAAGCTCAAGGTTGAATGAGCATTTTTAGTAGGTACGTACAGTTTGAAGCAGATTGGGCAGAATTTCAGAGTTTTTATTTTAAAGGAATGGATAGCAGCACTGGAGCTACCAGTTCTTAGTGTACCACAGGGGCACACTATCCCAAGTGGAGCCACTGTTATCACCTAAAATTCTCAAAACATCATTGTGTCAACTCTACTTTTGGTCATGATTTCAAGGAGGTCTAAAAGTCATTTTAAGTCTGGGTAAAGGGTAGGTTATATTGCCAGTTCAAATAAATGTCTTCTAGGTCCAATCCATGATCAATAAACTCTGAAATTTTACCTTCTTTTATTCATGGTCTTAGATAGGTGATTAGGTCATTTCATGCTTTAAAGGGTAGCTGATAGGGTTAGAGTCTCAAAAGTCTCATTTTCATTTCCAAACAAAGTTTAACAACCTTATTCCATGGTTTAAAGGTCCCATCATCCATTAAGAAGTCATTCCATTAGGTTTAGGGTCAAATTTTTGAAATCATACAGGAATCCACGTTTTCATAGCGTAGCTAGTTCAAAAAAGGTGATTTATGCTACAAAAACGTTGTTTTTGTAGTGCGCTACAAAACTGCTGAAACAACCTTTTTTCATCAAAAATTATGTTTTCTGGTTTTAGTAGTCAACCTCCAAAGGGGTTCCTAAGCAAATGAAAACTCATTTTTTAAAACTGAAAGAGGTTTTTCTTCCTAACATACTTAACTACAAAAAAATCTCTCAGTTTCATTCAATTCATTGTGAGGTGGGATAAATTGATCACTCAACGTGCGCTACGAAATTGTTGAAAGTCATTGAGAGAAAAACTCTGTTTTCTAATTTTAGTAGTAAAATTCATGATCATTTTCTGGCCACAATAAATAGTATTTTGGAATTATAAAGGAGGTTTATCTTCATAAAATATCCAGATACAATAACATATCTCACTCTTCACATAAGTGTTACCTGTTGGGAGATAAAAGGCTTTCTTTGAAGCCATATTTTCAGAAATCAAAATTTTCCAGTTTTACACAGGTTGTTCAAAGACAATTTCTAGGCAGTAAGAGAGGTATTTCAAAAACCCAAGAGAGGTTTTTGTTCAAGAAATCATGATCTCCAAAAGCCTCCTTAATTTTCACAAAATACATCATGTATGAGAAGATAAAGGCTTTGTCCCAAGGCCTGATTTTTAGGGAAAAAACAAGAAATCTGTCTCCTGATTTTTAGGGCAGTTTTTGTCATGATCAGCGTGAATACATCAAAGGTGGAGGCATCATCCAAATTCGACCATTTGTTGAATACACTTGGAAAATGATGTAATTTAATCTATATAAGGTTTTTTTAAATAGATTTTAAAGAGTTTTAGTCTTATTTGTTATAGGAATCTGTTTTAGGTTTGCAGTTGTCTTATGTAATAAATACCATGTTATATGGTTAGGATAGGTGTCATAAGTAGGAATTCGAGGTTTCTAGTGGAGGATAAGCTTATCCTATATTTTAAATCATCTATAAATGATCAAGAGGTCTAATTCTACAGAGGGTTGAAGACTTTTTGGCCTAGCTGCTGCTCTATGCTATGAACTATAATCAGTAATGCAGAGAGGTTTTCCTGAATAGATCTGAGTTCTCATGGGGTTAATTTTTTCTTGATTTATATGTAAATTTGAATCATTTGTAGTAGATATTATTGCTATTGCTCAGAATTCATAATATTATGCTCTGGATTCCTTTAGTAATGGGATGGTTGTGTTTTTTCTGTATCTTGTGAGTAAACTACCTTTGAAACACTAGCAGTAAATTTCATTGCTATTACTCAGAATTCACAACCATGTGCTCTGAATTCCTTTAGTAATGGAATTTTTGTGTTTAGCTGTAGATCTCATTGCTATTACTCAGAATTCACAACCATGTGCTCTGACTTCCTTTAGAAATGAGATGACTATGTTTGTTCTGCATTTTGTGAGTAAACTATCTTTGAACCACTAACAGTAAGTTTCATTGCTATTACTTAGAATTCATAACCCTATGCTCTGACTTCCTTTAGTAATGGAATTACTATGTTGACATATTTTCTCGAGTGAATTATCTTTGTTTGAAAACCCCATTTGCCTCAACTTCCATGTCTATAAACCTTGCCACTGAATCTACTGTCTTGTTGACTCCATAGCCCAATCGTAGCAAGCCTTCATCTTTCAACCTATAAACATACAAAATCACAAACCACAGAGTTAGCCATCTATCTATAACTTATATCATTAACCCTTGAGAGAGCCCTCTCAGGCTGAAAAGGGTAAGCCTCAGCTAAAATATTGGTTTGAAATAGTTACACTAAGGTAGTCTGATTAGCAGCCTATCAGGGTCCTATTTTGGTGATAACAGATACTCCGACCTTGGGCCACTGAATCCCCATCATCAGTTTTCAGTCACCCCTTGCCACCATGCCTATGTTAAACCCATCACATCCAAGATCCTGATCCTCCATATCAATGACCCCCTTGTTTGGTTGAGGTTTCCTTTTTGTCGACTTCAACACCTCTTTTCCAAAAAGGAAGTGGTACCTTGGATCACCCCTCTCCATAAAAAGGGAATCCACGGGTGGCACTATGGGAGACAGAATTTCCCACAGATGTCATTGATCTTCCTGACATTAAACTACAACACAAGCTTTCATGTCAAGATGATATCATACCTTGCAAGAATTTCACTTTGATAAAATCCCTCAAAGACCCGTGCCTTTATAAGCGTCTCTGTCAGCAATATTTACATGGGAGGTCCCAGCCAATGCCTATGCATACAATGCGCATTTACATGCCATACCAAGTTTACACATATGGGTACCACATTCTACCTATTGTCAAAGAAAAAAACACCCCTGAGGACGTCAACAGTCGTTGTCATCAACCAATAGATCACTACCATATTAGTGACACAGTCAGAATCTGTATCTATCAAATATATTTGTTTAACTAGCCAAAGCATCAAGAGCATGGGACATGTCTGCCTCATAGAAAATTTGTATATATTTTATTATACCATTGCTTACAGGTGTCCCACAGGACATGGTCGTTCTTCGACCCAGTGCAGGGTGTCTCCAATTCTGAGCTACATGCAACTCTCTCTCTCTCTCTCTACGTACAATATACAAAAAATAAACTATAATGCATTTCGGCTATACAGTTCTTCCTAGACCTCACACATTAGGGGGAAACTGTTATCACTCAAAAATCGTACAGGTAAAGGTGACATTATTTAATGTCAGGAAGAAGGATTTACAGGGATGAGAGACATTAGAGAATCTGAAAGTATTTAAAAATATCTAAAGGTCTGAGGAAAAGTCAAATTGCATACAAGGACTAGTCAAAAGTGCTTTTTCACACAAAATCCTTCGATAAACACGCCCTTGCGCGCCTTTTGACCCAAAAAGCGCGCAACCCTAGGAGTGGTGGAAGTCACTTTTTGGGACAACAAGGCACACTCTAGGACATTGATTCCACACTTGAAGTGACCTAAGGACAGTCACCCAAGCCTGCTTAGGACATCAAGGGAGCACACAATGGAATCAGCCTCCTCTATTCGGTCATAGCCACAATGTAACAAGAGAGGGAAGAAGGATTTGAATTCTCCTATAAAAGGCCACCAAGAGATGAACAACTTGATAGCACATTGTTTTTCTGGCCAAAATTGCCCCAAGAAATTCCAAAAGTGTGTGATCTGGAGCAGAGATAGAGTGGAATTAGTTGTTGGCCATCCAACAAATCGAGTCCACCATAGTAGAGAGAGGGAGACTTTGTGCCAAGGCAGCTCTGAAGTAAAGACATCCTTGCATCAGGACTTAGAACCCCTGGTTCTAAGGGCCCCTTGGCAAGTGGGTTAAAGTTTCATCCTCATTCCTACCAGCACTCAATAAGAGGGGACGTAAGTGCCACCATTTGGATTATTGAAGTTGTTTGACTCTATTTAGAGCTTGTGTGTTATTTGTTTTAGTTTTAGTTTAATTTTTATGTTTGAATATACATGTTATTTCTCTATCTACTATGTTTATGTTTTGGCATGTTCCACTAACTTGCTTGGCTCCATATATTTTCTGCCTGTGACCAATAACTTAAGAAGGAAAACCACACCCCTTAAGTTGGTGTGATTTTGTACATACGTGAACCAAACACACTAACACAGTGGGGTTGCTCCAAAGTCTGGCTTTTTTTGCTTATCTTTGAAATTTTATTTTCCTTTCCTTTAAGCGTAGAAGTAGAAGTATTCCTAGAGATAGTAAAGGTAGCTTTATTTCTAGTTCACAATTTCCTGCAACTTTTGGCTCAACAAAAATCCCATCAACTAATCCTGCTAATCGTTATGCAGGAACTAAGAAAGAAAAAGGGAGCACTAGCGGTAAGGAGATTATACAAGGAGAACTTCCAATTGAGGAAGAAGTAAGGCAGTTATCCATTGAATCCTTCTCCATTCATATCATTAGAAATGCATCTGCAATCAACATGGCACACAATGGAGGGGAATACAAAAAAAATGAAGGAATTCATGAAGAAAACCATGGAGAGGGATAAGGTCCAAGAATGACTCTCTTTGGATGAAATGATGATGGACCAAGAGGAGGAAACCATGATGGAACAAGGGGAGGTCCGAAAGAAGAAGAAGAAGAAACCACCTTCGGATTCCCTATCCTTGATGTAACCAGGAATATTACTATGAAAATCATACCAATGGCATATCTTCCACTCTTCTATGGTAAGTCCTCTGAGGACCCAGGTGCCTTTCTCTTTGAGTTCGCTATTTTATGTAGGAGTTACAATTATTACGATGAAACACATAAACTTAATTTTTTCCCAGCCACCCTAAAAGATGCAACCCTTAGATGGTTCATGAGTGTAGGTGAAAACACCATTTACTCCTGGGATGATATGAAGTCTGTCTTTCCTAAAAAATACCAATAATTTTGCAAAAGTAGGTATGTGAACGATATTATTAGAATGCAACAATTGGACGATGAAAACTTATAAGAGTATCTTGAACATTTCCTATGTCATTTTCATAAATCCCGAGGGGCACATCTAGACGAGAAAATTGTTAAAAGTGTCTTTTTAAAGGAACTTAGGGATGAATGCATTGAGACCTTAAACCTTCTAAGTGGTGGGGACATTTATAAGCTAAAGTAGTCAAACTATGTTGTACTTATTCAAGAAGTCAAGCTAAAGTAGGCAAGAAACTCCTTGAAAATCTTCGAGATGTTGTGTCAAGAAATCATAAACCTGCAACCACTATTTTGACTAGAGTTGAATTAGGGAACTTACTGGAAAACTTCAAAAGAGATATTTTAAACACCATTGATGACGAGCTTGACACAATGAAACTCAAAAAGAAACAAGAGGACGAGAAGGTTGACATGGCAATATTTTTTCCTAAATGCAGACATAAGCATATGGAAAAGGAATGTCCCATGAATGTCATCAAGGTTTGTGGGATTTGTGCTTTAGAACATGCAACCGAGAAGTGTCCATCTCTTCCTGGTTTACAGGCCATATATAAGGGGAATAATGAAGCAAATGACTCTTCACAAGCAAACAAGAAACCCTTTTGAAGAAGCCCAAATCAAAACGTGTTTCTAGATCCTAGCCCCAAGGTTATGGTCAGAATCAACCTTGGAATTTTCAGCCATCTTACCCCCCCCTTAAGCCAATCCTCAAACACAAAACACTCCTTGGAATCAGAATCGAAGCAAAAATCCTTATGTAAACACTTTTCAACCTCAAAGTCAATTCTATCCTCCATAATCAAACATGCCTAGTACATCCTACAACCTGACCATTCAACCTTATCAACAAGGGTAAAATCTGAACTATTATCAACAATCCTCGATACCTCCTCCTCCCTTATACGAGCTTCTAAATGCTACGTGAAACCCATCATCCTTGTAGGCACCACCAAAATTTATCCTACCTCGCCCTGCTTTGTTACCTGCACAACCCGTAGCTAATCCAAACCATAATAGACAGCCTTAGCCTGTGAAAAATATAGATGTACAACCTTTTACCACCTACATGATTATTTTTGTCCCAATGAATGAAATTCAAGTACAATATGGGAAAGCATTTAATAGAGGGAGATCAGTTTTATCATTAAGTAAGAGGCCCCTCCATAAAAAACTAATAGTCACCAACAACATGAAAAACAAAACAAAAAGAAGAATTAAATGAACCCCCTTACCCGGATTGATTTCTTGTCAAGAAAGAGGGAATCCTGATTGAATATGATTTAGAAACCAAATTAAGGAATGTGTGTATTAAAATTCCATTATTACAAACCATTAGAGACATTCCCATCTATACTAAAATTATTAAAGATATCTGCATTAAGAAAACAGGTAGGAAAGGACATAAAAACCAAAATGTAAAAGTCATGAGTGAAATTTCCAAGATGATCTCAGAATTTCCTGCAAAGTATAATGACCCAGGGAATCCCATTGTGAGCATCGAAATCAATGGAGTGCATCTACCAAATACCCTTGTAGATTTAGGAGCGGCCATTAATTCTATGAATTATGAAACCATGACATGTTTACAACTACAAGGGATTAAACCTACACCTATCATTTTGGAGTTGGCAGAAAAGTCCGTTGTTAAACCCATGGGAACCTTAGAAGACATTGTGGTCACCATTGCTTCCTGGAAGTATCCCATCAATTTCATTGTCATTTCTCCTAAAACTGCTAAACCTGGGACACCATATATTATTCCAAGGAATAAAATTCGATCCAGCTAAGATTGAGTTAATCTCACACATTCTCATTCCTTGTACGCAAAAAGAGGTAAGAATATTTTTGGGACACACAAGTTAATACCGTCGATTTATCGAAAATTTTACAAGAATTGCAGCACCTTTGTTTAAATTATTAACTAAAGATGTTGATTTTTTTTGGAATGATGCATGTCAACAGAATTTTTAGTTATTAAAAGATAGTTTGTCCACTACTCCAGTATTAAGGGGACCAAATTGGTCCTTACCATTTCATATTTGCATGGATTCTTTAGATACTGCACTTGGAGAAGTTTTGGGAAAAAGAGAATATCAATATCCTTATGTTATTTACTATGTTAGCAAGAATATTTCCCCTACCGAACTGAAATACACAGTTACCGAAAAATAATTGTTAGCAGTTGTCCATTCCATTGGTAAATTTAGAAATTACATAACCGGTTATGAGACCTTTGTCCATACCGATCATTCTGCCATTAGGTTTTTAATGAACGAAGCTATCACTAACGGTAGAATTAATAGATGGTTACTTCTTTTGCAAGAATTCAATATAAATGTGATTGATAAGCCTGGTCGAGATAATTTAGTAGTTGACTTCTTGTCTCGAATGAATATTGTGCAGGAAAATGTTCTGCCTCCTGTGCCAGACGAATTCTCGGATGAAGAATTATTTGCTATATCGACCATTACCCCTTGGTTTGCAGATGTTGCTAGTTACCTGGTATCAAGAAATTTTCCCCTGAATCTGTCTGCCAGGGAGAAACACAACATTATGCAGCATAGTGCCAATTATTCTTGGATTGATGGAGACTTGTTCTACACCGGACTTGATTTGATCATGAGGGTATTCGTGCAGGAAGACGAGATGATGGATGTGTTGAGAGCCTCCCACAATGAGCCTTGTGGAGGGCACTTTGCAGTTAAAAGAACCGCATAAAAATTCCTACGCACCAGCTATTATTGGCCCACGCTCTTCAAAGATGCCAAAAGGTTTGTATCTAGTTGCGATGCTTGTCAGAGAATGGGGATGCCAGTTCCTTTTGATGAGATGCCCCTTCAGCCACAAATAGTGATATAACCTTTCGAGAAATGGGAATTGGATTTCATAGGACCTATATCTCCCATGTCTAAGAAGAAAAAGTATATTTTAGTTTGCACCGACTATGTTACCAAGTGGGTGGAAGCTAAGGTTTTGTATGCTACAACTGAAAAAGGCAGTTGTGGAATTTATTTTTGAAGACATCTTCACTAGATTTGGAGTACCTCGAGAGATTTTCACAGACCAAGGCATAAAATTCATATCTAAATTAGTCAAGAATCTCACTGAACAATATCAAATTAAACACCAGAAATCTACTCCTTACCACCCCCAAGAAAATGGGCAAGTGGAGTGCACAAACAAAGTATTAGAATCCATCCTCACAAAGACCATTCAGTTACATCATAGGGATTGGGTAGACAAGTTTTTAAAGGCATTATGGGCTTACCATATAACTTGGAGGAATGTGAAAGAGCACACCGTGTATGAGTTAGTTTATGGAAAGAAAGTGCTACTACCCATTGAATTCCAGGTGAAGACATTTCTGACTGCCACTCAACCTAGAATGAATCTCAATGAAGCCCAAGAGAAAATATTGATGCAGCTGAATGAGCTCGATGAGATTAGAAAATATGCATACCAAAGAACTTCATTGGTGCAATATCAGAAAGCTCGTTGGCATGATAAGTTTATTAAGAAGAAGGTCTTCCATGCAGGAGATTGGGCCTTTCTTTACAACAGTAAGTTCAAACACTTCAAAGGTAAATTCTCAACTAGATGGTTAGGACCTTATGAAGTAGATGAAGTATTTGTTAATGGTTCAGTCCACATTAAAAATATTGATGATAATCAGACTTTTTTTGTAGTAAATGGTCACCGACTCAAGATTTATCATCAATCAATCTCTCGACAACAATTTTTGCAGGAAGTACAAAGAGATCCAGGAATGGAGCTGGTTCATGAAAATGACTAGCCTCTTGTTGGTTCCACTAGTTGATTATATATATATATATATATATATATATATATATATATATATATATATATATATATATATATATATATATGAATATATATATATATATATGTATTTATGTATATAATAACCAGTAGGTTTCCATTGTTTCATATCTTCAGGTGGTTCTCCCCACAACCCATGTAGAATAAAGGAAATTTTTTGTCTTGGTTGGGTTTATTCCTTTAGCCAAACTTGACAGATTACCTATGGAAAAGGATCCCCTTCGGAGTCTTCTTATGGATGATTTCAGACTCTTGAAAATTGAAAACTCCCGAGCAGTGATTGATCCAAGCTCGTAAAAATTCATGGGCCAGTGGTAGCCTAGGGATTCCTTGAGTATAAATTTGTTCTTTTCCAGGCTCAAGAAAACACTTACGGAAAGGAAGCCCCCCTAGAGTCTTCTTTGGGTGATTCAGAATCCATAAATATGAATACCCCGAGAAATGGATACTTTAGGCTCATTAAAATAATAGAATAGTAGTAGTTAGGGATCTATTGAGAATATAATTATTCTTTTCTGGACTCAATAGAATAAGTACGGAAAAAAACCCCCCTAGAGCTTTCTTTTCGGCCATTTCAAGCTCTCTAAATAAGAAATGACTCAGGCAGTAGTCATCCCATGTAGAAATTTGAATAACTGATATATTATTCACCAAGATTCTCCTGATCACACACTATTTTAGCTTCATGCATAATACAGAATCTCTTCTACCATTGATCATCACATGCGGAAATAAAATCAATTGCATGCATACATTAAAACCACAAATAATCACACATATGAACACAGTATTTAATGGGAAAGCTTAAAGCTGAAAACCCCAAATATCTGTATATTATATGTCATGGAGATCATGTAACAATCATAGTACAAAGCTCCTCACAAGCTCTCAGCACCACCTCCAATTGCTACACACTATCAAGCTAGATCTAGCAAAACACATGCTCCAATATTTTACCACTTGATAGCCAGCCTCTATTGCGTAATCAATGCTATGGGATGGCTCATTAAATAGATAAACCACCTGGCTTGTACTGCGCAATCCTCATGGGCTTCTCCACCTATCTGTGTGTTTCAAATAGCAACAATATAGTCACAACTGATAGTTAACCTGCTCTTTCACCTATCTCTGCACTGGTCTCCACTGAAACTGTCCATGCACTGAAGTTAACTGATGTATTCTTTAGTTGATTAATGAGTTTATAATTAGTGAATTAATTAATAATTAATTCACACCACTCTCACTAATTGTATCAATCAGTTAAACTAGATACAAATAGCTCAAATATGTTTAGATTAGTTAAACTAAACACAACTCCATTAACTTCCTCAATCAACTCCACCAAACTCTGTCACATGAGTTCTAATTGAAGTATCCATGTAATAGCTCCACTTAACCCTCAGGAATAGCATAATTCCTTCTTTCAACTCCTGTGTCACATCTGTGCACTTAACTGAAGTGCTCCAAGAGAATAAGATAATGTTTATAGTCCAAATATTATTAAGAGCTAATAATATTCGACATATCTATTTTTAGACTGGAAATCTAAAAGTAGATTCCACCCAATATGTCTAAAAATAGAAGTCCATATATTTTTTCCAACTTGACCAACTATCCACAAATAACATCCTGCAACTCATAGAACATGATCCATATGTCTAAAAATAGACATAGTCTAAAAATAGACTTTGCGCCAAAAATAGCCTGCGGGCCCACTTAGTGAAGGAAACTCCTTTCCACTAAGCTCATCATCTCGTTGCAATGTCAAAACTCCCTCTCAACAAGATAAGGATTATCTGCAACCCCTATCCTGACCCTGTGGTATTCAAATTTGCTCCTGGTGAGTGCCTTTATCAAGATATCAGCATCCTGATCCTCTGTAGGAATGTATGAAAGTAACATGACCTTCTGCTGCACACAATCTCTGATATGATGATACCGGATGTCAATGTGTTTAGATCTATGATGAAATACCGGATTAACCGAGAGTTAGATGCAACTCTGATTATCACAATAAATCACAGTAGGCTCTAAGTTTGAACCGAACAACCCGACTAGGATCTTCCTCATCCATATAGCCTCGCATGCAGCCAAACTTTCTGCCATATACTCGGCCTCTACTGAACTGAGTGCAACGGATCTCTGCTTCCTGCTGTACCAAGAAAATGCTGTTGACCTGATACTGAAAATCCCTCCATATGTGCTCTTTCTGTCCGTTGGGCTCCCTGCCCAATCTGCATCCGTGAAGCCACATATCCTCACCTCATCCGACTGTCTGTACCATAATCCATATCCCGATGTGCCTCTGAGATATCTCAATACATGCTTCCCCTCCTTCCAAAATAACTTGGTTGGCTTAACCATAGCTTATGAAAGCTATTTAACTGCATAGCATATATTGGGTCGTGTATTGACCAGATACATAAGCGACCCCAACAACTGTCGATAAACAGTGGCATCCACTACCTCCACTGAAGTAGCATCCTCCTTCCTCCAACCACCAGGAAGAGGAGTATCAACAGGCTTGCAACCATGCATGTTGAACTTCTCCAGTATCTCCCAGGCATACTTACCCTGAGAAACAAACAGTCCACCACTGCACTGCCAAATTTCCAATCCCAGGAAATAATGAAGGAAGCCCAAGTCCTTCATCTCAAACTCTTGCAAAGATAAACCTTGCATGAGTATCAACTGATTCATCATCCATCAAATGAGTCTGCATGGCAGTGTGATCGACCAACATACTCACCACAATCTGGTATAGGTTAGGATCCGCCTCACTCTTGGAGAATCCAAGTCCGATGAAATAACTGTCTATCCATGTGTACCAAGCACGAGGTGCTTGTTTCAACCCATACATCGCTCTCTTGAGCTTGCACACATGTGACTCGCTGCTGAAGATCTCAAAACCTTCGGGCTACTCTATGTACACCTCCTCCTCAATGACTCCGTTGAGGAACGCAGTCTTCACATCCATCTGATGAATGTGCCACCCCATCTGCGCTGAGATAGCAAGAATCATCTGTATGGAAGAATACCCTGCGACAGGTGCAAAGGTCTCCTCATAATCGATCCCCTCAATCTGTGAAAAGCCTCGAGAAAAAAATCTTGCCTTATACTTCTCCACACTCCCGTCAGCTGCCTACTTCACTTTGTAGATCCATCTCGAACCCACCACTGATTTCCCCTTTGGCCTCAGGACAATTTCCCATGCATTGTTTCTGACAATCGAATCATACTCCTCCACCATGGCATCTACCCATGCGGGGTCCTCCACAGCTTCCTCGAAAGAGGATGGCTTTGTCATGATACACTTGCTCATAAGAGCCATGTATCCAGTATACCGATCAGGTGATTGTCTTTGTCTGCGCTGTGATGTAGCTACTCCTACAACCTTCTCTGCATCTTGAGCCAGTCGCTCAGCTTCTGTAGTGCGCTTCCACCCTCTGATGGTTGGTGCTGCCTGAGTGGTCTCTTCCACTCCATGAACCTCATCTTGTGGCTGATCCACATCCTGAGACTCATCCTTAGGAACTAATAGCTCCTCATCTGCATGCAAGTGTGGCTCCCTCTCAAACGAACACTTCATGGCTTTCTCCTCATGAAATTTGATATCCCGTCGCACAACAGTCTTGCGACTGTCTGGAAAATACACATGATAGTTGTGGGGCGTATCAGTGTACCCCACAAATATCCCAACCTCTTCGGTCGGCTCCAGCTTCTTCCTGGCATCCTTCATCACATGAATGTAAACAGGTGAACCAAAAATCCTCAAATGGGAAATATCAGGCCTCTTACCAGAAAACGCCTCCTCGGGTGTAATCATGCCAAGTATCCTGTGAGGACAACGGTTCTGCACATATACTGCAGTATTGCATGCCTCCACCCACAAGTGAATGGGTAGGCCCTGATCATGCAACATCGCCCGTGCAACACCCACGATCATTCTGTTCTTCCGCTCAGCAAACCCATTTTGTTGTGGGTTATGAGGTGCTATGAGCTCTCTTCGAATTCCTTCTGCGCTTAAAAAGTCCTTGAATTTGCCAGAGATGAATTCACCACCATTTTCGCTCCTAAGAGCCTTCACCTGCTTCCCCAATTATTTCTCAACCAGTGCCTTGAACTCACAGAACTTTTAGTATGTCTCGCTCTTCTTCTGCATGAAGAAGATCCAGCACTTACGAGAAAAATCATCAACAAATATCACATAATACCTGTGCTTTGTTGTAGAAGCTACTGAGAAAGGTCCACACACGTATGTGTGAATTCTCTCAAGGATCGTCGTGGTGCAACTATCCTTCTCGTGAAACGTGGCTTTCACAAATTTTCCTAAGGTACACCCCTTGCACTGATCTGACTGCGCAAGAGTACCCTTAGGAAGCCCAATAGAAATCTGCTGCAGTATCTTCAAAGCTCCATGGTGAAGGTGGCCTAATCTCCGGTGCCACAACTCGCCATCATCCCGGCTCACCACTCCTTTTGCCTTGCCTACCATTGCTGCACAGCCATCTACCTATAATTGATAAAGGTTCTTAACTCGAACCCCTATCCTCCGGGTCTCACCAGTTTTCTTACTGCGCAGGAAAGCCTTTCCCTCGCTAAAGACAACATCATATCCCTTGTCTTCTAACATCGCCACAGAGATAAGATTCTTCTTCAATCCTGGAACATGCATCACTTCCTTCAATACGAAGGTTTTACCAGACTCCCTCTCAAAGGAAATGGTACCGATACTGGTCGCACTGTATCTACCATCATCGCCCATCTCGATGTGCACTCCAAGATCTTTCTCATCCGGATCAGTAAACAAATGTCGATCTCCTGTCATGTGAAAAGACGCACCACTGTCCAGAAACCACCTTTTGATCCCGTCATACTTAGGACCAAACATACGATCAACAAAAAATCCGGCTCAAGCTGCGAGGCTAAGGCCTCTCCCGGCTGCGATCATGCTTTGTATTTTTCTTTTAACCACGTGGACAATTAGTGGCGTAACGTACGTGTTGGTGACAGGTGAAAGCACTTCACCTTGGACATGTCCTGCTTCTTGCCTTTCGCACCGGAATTATAAGATTTATTGCTCTTCCCCTTCTTTGCTTTGGCAGCCAAAGCACAATTCTCTTCATCAGAGTTCTTTGATGAAGATCCGTCCCTGGTACTCTGCCTTATCTCCTCTTGCATAAGATTCGACCAAAGTCGCTCCCATCCTGGCAATTTCTCCCGACCATTGACAGAGTCCTGATAGGAGTGCCAACTCTTCGGAAGCCCAAGGAGAGCCAAGCTCACCAAGTCCTCATCATCAATAGTAACCCTCACACTTCCCAGCTCATCCTTGCATTGGATGAACTTCATGAGGTACTTGGGTATACTGTCGCTTTTCTCCATTTTTATGTTCCTTAGTTTATCCTTGAGCGCCAACTTCCTCTGGTGGCTCTTGCTTTGAAATAAATATGTCAAAGCTTTCCACATGAAGAATGGAGAAGCCTTACCATGAAGGCTGGACACTATGTGATCCTTCACACCTTCCAACAGAATCCTTCGACACTTTGTTGTCTTCTTTTGCCATGCATCAAGTACGGCAACATCACTAGAAGTAGGCTTTGGAATTTCTACATCTATGAACTCCTTCAACCCATTATCATCCAGCACTGTTTCCATCCTGTCCTTCCATGCAATATAATTCAAGTTTCCCTCAAGGGCATACTCCAATCACAATCCATTGAAAGACATCTCAACTTCGACACCAAGAAAACACTGCTGCAAATTCGAATTCCACCAGCACAAAACTCAACCACTTCAATGTTTTGCAATTGCTCCAATGATCAATATCCCTCTGATACCATGTAGAAATTTGAATAACTGATATATTATTCACCGATATTCTCCTGATCACACACTATTTTAGCTTCATGCATAATATAGAATCTCTTCTACCATTGATCATCACATGTGGAAATAAAATCAATTGCATGCATACATTAAAACCACAAAAAATCACACATATGAACACAGTATTTAATGGGAAAGCTTAAAGCTGAAAACCCCAACTATCTGTATATTATATGTCATGGATATCATGTAAAAATCATAGTACAAAAGCTCCTCACAAGCTCTCATGCACACCCTCAATTGCTACACACTATCAAGCTAGATCTAGCAAAACTCATGCTCCAATCCTTAGCCACTTGATAGCCAGCCTCTATTGCATTTTCAATGCTATGGGATGGCTTCATTAAATAGATAAACCACCTGGCTTGAACTGCGCAATCCTCATGGGCTACTCCACCTATCTGTGTGTTGAAAATAGCAACAGTATAGTCACAACTGATAGTTAACCTGCTCTTTCACCTATCTCTGCACTGGTCTCCACTGAAACTGTCCATGCACTGAAGTTAACTGATGCATTCTTTAGTTGATTTATGAGTTTATAATTAGTGAATTAATTAATAATTAATTCACACCACTCTCAATAATTGTATCAATTAGTTAAACTGAATACAAATAGCTCAACTATGTTTATATTAGTTAAACTGAATAAAACTCCACTAACTTCCTCAATCAACTCCACCAAACTCTGTCACATGAGTTCTAACTGAAGTATCCATGCAATAGCTCCACTTAACCCTCAGGAATAGCGTGATTCCTTCTGTCAGCTCCTGTGCCACATCTGTGCACTTAACTGAAGCTCTCCAAGAGAATAAGATAATGTTTATAGTCCAAATATTATTAAGACCTAATAATATTTGACATATCTATTTTTAGACTAGCAATCTAAAAATATATTCCGCCCAATATGTCTAAAAATAGAAGTCCATATATGTTTTCCAACTTGACCAACCATCCATAAATAGCATCCTGCAACTCATAGAACATGATCCATATGTCTAAAAATAGACTTTGCGCCAAAAATAGCCTGCGGGCCCACTTAGTGAAGGCGACTCCTTTCCACTAAGCTCATCATCTTGTTGCAATCTCAACATCCCAGGCCTAATAAGAATCCATGGGACAATAAACAGGTTCTCTTATGAGGCAAAAATCAACATAGTACATGGCATTCAACAAAGGAATTTTCTACATTCTGTGTTTTACATTATGTAATTAGCAACTTTTTGTACTCTACTATATAAAAATTTACAGTCTGCATTGTACTTCGAGAACAACATTATATATATATAGAATGCTTTGTACTTATCCCATTCTCATAAAAGGATCACTTCATAACCAATGCTCACTTCTAAGGAGTGATCTCTACTACTCAACAATCTACATGACAATATGTAAAAATGAAGTTTACAACATCATTTTCTATTCATAGCCTTGCTGCTGGATGATATTCACAAAATCATTACCCTATATCATCATAAGTGACTCAGGTATGTGCTTAACATTGCTTGAATATAATCATGAGTAGTTGAAATGTATGCTATATGTTTTTCACCTCTATCCATTCTCCTAAATAATAATCATGACCGTATCTTCCCTCCTTACTATTTATCCTATATTCCTATGAATCTAATCATATACTTCCTTCCCCAATTCAAACCTCTCATAAAATCATATGCTCCCTCATCCTCTTCCCATTACCACTCCATCATATCTTTGATCGATCATGATTGCTCATGCAAACTATCCCTCGGGTCCAACATCATCACTCCATATCGGTTACATATGAGCCCTTATTATCATTGCATTTCAAATTCCTTGTTTCCCTTAACCTGTAATGGTCGACTCTATGATGTAACTCTGCTACACGAAGAAACCGATTATCTTTCCCACATCAGTAAAATATGCTCTAAGTTAATCATAAGAGAAAATGGGCAACTTCCATGACCAAACTGTGCTTATTACATCCTTGAGGCATGAATCCGGCCACACTTCGATATTTTGGGAATCATTTGAACATGGGATTGAGAAGTTAATCGAGGAAGAAAGTGCATTTGTAGTGAATTGCAGAGCTAGTCGACATGGGAGATGACTGCCACGAACCTACATTTGGCCAATTCGTGTGAAACCCTAAATATCAGCACTACAAAGGTGTTGTGGAGGAGCGAGGTTGGTTAACCTTTTTGAAAAAATTTAAAGGTTACAACGATAAGGTTTCTCTAGTGTTCGCCCAAAATTTTGATGGGGAACATGTCCAAATCAGGAATTTAAGTTTCAAAATTGCTGAGGATTCATTGAGTAGGGCGATAAGACTACCTGGAGAGGGTGAGCCATTCTTCAAAGGTGGGAAGCTCAATATTCCAAGTTGTGCCATGTTCTTGAAGCTAGTGTATCGATCAATTAGTTGGGAAAAGGGAGTATTGCGCAACTGTGTGGAATACCAGTGGCACCCATTAATCACAAAGTTGCAGAGCTTCCTCACCTACGAAGGAAGATATGCAGTTGTATTTCTGTATCATATTCAGTTGTTAATGCATTTCACCAATAATAACCAAATAAACATTCCACATTTCTTAAACTTGAGTCTACATAAGATCGCTAGGGGTGTGCAGTCTAAAAGCAGAAGGCTCGAGACAACTTTGTATCACCACAACCTCATCAAGATCATCGTCATTGCTGAACTGCGGAGGCGAAATAAATCATGGGAGGATTTCTTGGTGGAAACTTTTATGGAGAGGAGACCCCAGTCAAGGGACGACAATGTTTAGTGGGTCAATCCTTGAATCAGAAGACCGAAACCCCCAGGCCTAGTTCCCAAGAAACCCTATCCCTCCTATTGATTCTACAACCCCTGCCTCTCCTATTTCCCCTACTGATAAAAATCCTCGGGATGTAGGCCCCTCTTTGAAACATAAAGAGGCTAAATTTTCTTTGAAGCACCAAGTAAGCAAGAAGAAAAATGACAAAAGACATAGGGCTGAGATAAACCAACCTGAGCTAAGCCCTGTAGTGAAAGAAAAAGGTGAGGATCCTCAGTTGAAGACCCCCAATATTAATGATGGCATTGAATAAAAAAAAAAAATTAGAAGGACCCTCTTTCCTACCCACAAGCCTTCGACTCCCACAGCAGAGACCTCTACTCAAGGTCATCGTATAACTCACAATATGGCCAAGACTCGACCCCTTGTGCCCTCGATTGCAAGTCTTGAACATATGGATGTTCCATCATCTCATGATTCCAATGCCAAGATGTTTTAGTTTCTCTCTGAGAAAGAACCTATGCACGTATCCGAAGTAGACATTCCAGTGGATATTTCTCATGACTTGGAGACATCGTCCCCTGTCCAACCTTCATTGAGTAGAAGTGTTACTAAGGCACATCAACATGTTTCTTCACTGAGGAGAAGCATTAGCAAGGCACTCTAAGGCAGTTCCTCCCAACAATCCATATCACCTGAAAAGACTCCAACTCTTGATGAGGAGGCGAACCTTAAGATTTGATTGGTCAAGCTACAGAAAAAAATTGGTAAGCTCTGAGAACAAGGCAACAAATATAAGGTCTTGTTCGACTATGTAAAATAAGTCAATAAGCAGCTTGGGGACACTAATATTTGATTGTTTTCCCGTAATGATGACCTAAAGAGGAAGAATAAAGAGTTATTGCATTGGAAGGCTTCCAGGTTCAGGCCCACTAAGAAGTTAAGCGCACAGGGACTGGCCCTGCACTTCAAGAAGTGTTCTACTCCTATGAAACATGGAATAGAAGTTCAGATCAAGACTGCTAGTCTTTGACCAGGGCTCTTTTGATTTTGCACCCTTTTTTTTCACGGACTGTAGTAGATGCATGAGAACATGCATCCAAATCGGCATGGGGGGATGTTTGCGCCTCGTTTTGTCCACAATTTTACCATTTATCACTTCCATTTTTCCCTCTTTTGTCAAGAAAGTACTCTTTTACTTACCCTCCTATGACTATCATTGCCCTAAAATCTCACTAAAAACCTACTTGAGGTAAATGCATTACATTAGTATCATTTTTCTATTTTGTGATTAAATATTGAGTAATTTAAGTTGAATGCCTAATGAGCTAACTAATTATTATGGGATAGATGTGGAAGGATGCAGCAGCATGGTCAGGACAACTACAAATGGAAGACATGATTGTCAATAAGCCTGCCTTACCATTTCTATACTCAATAGCTCAATTCCTAATATGTACTCAACATCAAGGATACCTGATAGACTTTTTCCACGACTTACATGCTTCTAGAGATCGAACTTCACAACTAAGATTTTGACCAAGCCGAGCTCAATGACGAAGATTATCCATATGTTCATTGTAACAAGACCATGCCAATTTTGGAATTTTTTGAAACCGTTATGCCAAGATGAGCGAAATCGTCCAAGTGATCTAATTGTATTAATTCTATGAGTTGCCATGTATGGACTTATAATTATTTTGTAAATGCATCGTTTCCTGTAAAAGGGATAGGACTGTAATAAAATAGTTAGTCATGAGTGAAAAACATTGAATTATCAAAGTATTGTTCAGACATTTCTATCTGTAATTGAAGATTATGTTTCAGTTAATATAGCATGGATATGATTTGAATTAGATCGTTTTGAGTTCCAAATTGATTATGAGCTTTTAATTTGAATTTTTTAAATATCTCCTTTACAGTAATCTTTTAAAGCTTACCCAAGTGTGGTCAAGCCCACCATCATCTGGGAACAATATTATCTGTTAAATCATAGGCATCTAAGTGTGTTCTAGTTTGTTGCATTCGTTTTCATTCAGTCATTCGTAAATTCAATCAAGTTTCATAGGTAACTATGTGATATGTTTTATTTAATTTTAGAGTGTCCATGATCATTTTAAGCCTCACATTTATTGATTGGTAACGAAAGAAAGAGTTATGGATATGTATATATATTTCCAAATCTCATAACGACTGTGTGTGAATCTATAACGCAGATCTATGCCTTGCTCCTCAGGGAAAAGAATCGAGTCTCTGTTGATTTTTGAAGCTAGAATAGTTACATGCATTATTTCATGGTGACGATTATAAATGAATTTTTCTTGGAATACATCAAATAGGTTAAAATGTGATTTTTTCAATGAATGAAGCTTTGATTTAATAAATATCCAGAATGTGTGATGGCTTACATTGGATTGTGAACTTTGAATGCTTGAAGAATCTTGATTTCATTTATGCATTTAGGACTTAGAGTGATCGTTGTGTGAGAGTATTCACTTCCTAGTGTGCATAAGTTAAGGATAGAGTAAAAGGAGTGAGTTAAGGCCGAAAATATGTTTCAAGTGAAAAAGTAGGTTTCATTTTTGTTTCAGTTATATTTAAGCTTTGATTAGGTTGTGTGATCTTTTCAGAACAATGAAAGTTATTTGGCAAGGATTGGTTTCATTAAGTACAGTAGCTTAATTTGAAGAAGAATTGAGTGATTAGTTAAATTTATTATTTTCATCTAGGATTGAATTAGACAGTGAAATAATTAGGTTCTCATCCCAGCATTACTTGAAAGTGTGTAATTCATTTTTAGTATTTCCATCAAATTTGGCATTGAGTGAAGAGTTATTTAAAAGCTGTGTGATTTGTT
The DNA here is from genome assembly GCA_034641835.2 of Pinus albicaulis. Taxonomy (NCBI): domain Eukaryota; kingdom Viridiplantae; phylum Streptophyta; class Pinopsida; order Pinales; family Pinaceae; genus Pinus; species Pinus albicaulis. Next base: position 529,055,175 of record CM076573.1, on the reverse strand, counting down.
TTGTTTCTAGTTTGATTCGGGTGAATTAGTAAAGTTAAGTAAAATACTAGAAAAAATGTGATTTTCTTCAGTTTGATTTCATTCAAACATGGTTAATTCAATTTAGTAACAAATGGTAATTGAGGTCAAACAATAGTATATATTTGGCCTTGCAAGGAGTGAGAATTGATTGCAGTTATCTGGATTTCCTAGAAAAGAATAGCTTCCATTTCCAGTATAGAAGTTCAAGGTTGATACCATAACCCTATGTGTGTGAGAAATTGGTTTTACCAACTCAGAATTGTCTTGTTATTCCTTAAGCCTCAATGAGTTAGTTATGTTATTTCCTAGTTTAAATGCTATAGTATCTTAGATTAATGTTTTTCTTGATTGGTCTCTGAGTGAGTGTGATAAATATAAGTTTGTACTTATTTTAGAACCATTTGATTTGATTATTGATTTTGCCTCTTTTTAGAAATATTTTTTTTTAGTTCAAATAAGAAGATTGGATTACAGAAAGACTAGATTGAAGTAGAGTAGTGTGGTTTGACAGACTAAGTAAATTGATTTCCTTTTGTCATTATTTTTCTGCAATTTAAATGGGCATTAGACAATAGAATTTTTTATCATTCTGTACTAAAGAAATCATTATTAAGGAAACTTATATACTCTGACATAAGTTGAATAAAAAGTGAAGTACAACTTGTGTTTATGAGTCTTGGTTGAAAATTAAATAATAGGAGCTTTAATTCGCTAATTAAAACTCTCAACAACTCCCTCTTAATGAGGAATGTGCTCTAGCAATACTTCCCACTAGAAGCATCACCCCAATCCACAACATCAGTCCTCTGTGCTGCTAATTCTCGTTCTATTTCCCCTCATCTGCTACGTTACTGCTATTTGTACTGTTGCCCACAACACTACCATTGTTGTTGTTACATCTCTACTGCAGCTCCCTCTTAATTGTTGCATTATCCACTTCTACTGAAACATATTCTCAACAATCCTTATATTCTCCCTGAAATAAACAAACTGTGTTCTCCCAAGGGCCTTGGTGAGAATGTCTGCCACCTGTTCTCCTACAGGAGTGTACTGCAATTGTACTGCTCCCTGTTAGACACAATCTCTGATAAAGTGATACTTGATGTCAATGTGCTTCGACCTATCATGAAAAATCAAATTTTCATAGAGCTTGATGCAACTCTAATTATCACACATAATACTGTCGCTTCCATCTTTCTCCCAAATAGATTCACAAGTAGCTTTCTAAGCCATATGGCTTCACACGAAGTCATGCTTGCTGCCATATATTCTGCTTCATTTGAGCTTAGTGCTACAGATTTTTGTTTCCTCCTGCACCAGGAGGTCATTCCTGATCCAATACTGAAACAGTACCCTGAGGTACTTTTCTGGTCTACTAAACTCCCTGCCCAATCTGCGTCACTGAACCCACTTAGTCTAATGTCATTTCCTTGGATGTACTTTAATCCATGCTCAAATATTCCACGTATATATCTGAGAACATGCTTGGTTTTTGCCTAATGTTCCCTCTTTGGTTCCACCATGAACTGACTGAGGGTGTTAACTGCATAAATATGTTTGGCTTGGTGTTGACCAGATAATAAGAGATCTTATGAGATGTCTGTACAAGGTGGGGTATACTTCTTTGTCGTTAGACACATCAATATTTTTCCAGTTCGTAATCATTGGAGTAGACATGGGTCTACAATATTTCATCTTGATTCTATTCAGAATTTCTGTAGCATATCTCCCTTATCGAAGGAATATTTCACCCTTTTTCTGCCAAACTTCCAACCTTGGGAAATAATGAATCAACCCAAAATATTTCATGTCGAATTCTTCTACCAGGTTCTCCTTATAGTCCTTGATGATCCTAGATGCACCTGTCAGAAAAAAATCATCTACATATAATACCAGTATTAGAGGCTCATTCTCTACTGTCAGATAGTAGAGATTGGGATCTGCATCACTCTTGACAAATACCATCTTCTGTAAGTAACTATCCATCTGACCATACCAAGCTCTAGGTGCTTCTTAAGCCCATACAAGGCTTTCTTCAGCCTGCATACATGATTTTTCTTCTCATGTGTCTCAAAGCCCTTTAGTTGTTCAATGTACACTTCTTTTTCTATCACCCCATTCAACAACACAGTCTTTACATCCATCTAGTGAATCTCCCACCCCATCTGCACTGCAAGGGATATCATGGATCTAATAGAAGTATACATGGCTACTGGGGCGAATATTTCTTTCATCGCCTTATTCCTTCCTTTTGAGCATACCCCTTAGCCACGAACATGGCTTTGTACTTTTCCACGTTGTCATCTACAACATACTTGATCTTGTAGATCCATCGCAAACCTACAATTGACCTGTCCTAAGGTCTAAGTACCACTTCCCAGACATCATTCATTATAATGAAATTGTATTCCTCCACCATAGCATCTACCCACACTTGATTTTGAAAAACCTTCTAAAAACTAGAGGGTTCTCCAACTTGAGCTACCAAAGCTTGGTATCTGTCTGGTTATCCACGCTTCCTTTTCTTTGTTCTAGGAGCTCCAATGAACTCCTATGTGTCCCTTAGTATCTGTCGTAATTCCTGGCTCATTCTTCCACTGGTAGTGGCTAGATCTTCTTGATCCTCCTCCTGTGGATCTTTCTGAGGTGATACTTTTGGATTCTTATGCCTTGGAGAAGCGCTAGTTCTGGTTTTGACTGCTCGAAGTGGCTAAACCAATGGATATTTATTTGACTACTTTTCAGAAGGAATTTCTCGAGATTTCCTACAAGATGTGTCTTCCTTGAACTTTACATCCCATCGTACTACCACTTTCCTACTGCCAAGAATGTAGATTATATATGCCTTAGAATTTTCGCTATATCCCACCAGATATCCTTTTTCTGCAGTCTGATCCAACTTATTTCTATTTTATTCGGGTATGTGGCAGTATGCCAAACTCCCAAATATCCTAAAATGACTCACTTCTGGCTTTCTGCCAGTGAAGACACTCTCCGGTGTAATCTTACCTAGTGCCCTGTGAGGAATCTTGTTATGAACATACATAGTTGTGTTGCATGCTTCTACCCATAGAAATTTGGGCATATCTTGATCATACAACGTAGCCCTCGTTGCTTCAACATAGTTCTACTTTTCCTTTTTGCAACCACATTCAATATGGAGCAGTCCATTTTCTTTTGATGCCTTCCCTTGTGCAAAAAACAATGAAGTTTTTATCTATATATTCTCCACCATTGTCTGAACGCAACACTTTTATCCTCTTTCCTATCAGATTCTCAACCAGAGCCTTAAACTCTTTGAATCGATCAAATACCTCATCCGTGTTCATTGAAAAGTAGATCCAAGTCTTCCTGGAATGGCCATCAATGAAGGTGATGAAATATTCAGCACCACTAAAAGCTCTTGTGTACATAGGTCCACAAATATCTGAATGTATTAATCCCAAAACACTCTTTTCCCTACTATTTCTTCTGGAATAAGTCACTTTGGCATACTTGCCTAGTATGCACCCTCGGCAGACATCATCTCGTTTGGTGCTTAATTCTGTAACTCCTGTGACGGTTTCTCTAAGAATTATTAGAGCACCATGGTGTAAGTGCCCCATCCTTCTATGCCATAGTTCATTCAAATATTTCTCATCATGATTTCCTATTAGTGCCATTGGAGATTCTAGCTACAACTTATACAATCTGTTGATTCTAACCCCAATTCAAGCATTCTTCTTCCAACTCGGGTGTTTGACATATAATTTATTTTGAATGAAGTATACATCATAGCCATTATTCTGTAACTGAGATATAGAGAGAAAGTTCAATCCTCAATCCAGGCACATGTAGCACATTGGTAGCCTCAAGCCGATGTCCTACTTCTGTTTGAAAAACTATAGTACCTCTTCCAAAAGGAGTACATTTTTCCTTATTTCCCATGGTGATTTGGAAATTCATCTTTTCCTCTTGGTATCTGGAGAAACATTCTTGTATTCCTGTCATGTGTGCAGAAGACCCACTATCAATATGTCAAACCTAAGAGGAATATTAGCTTGATAAACAAGCGACTTCTTCCAATCTGGAAGCCAATACAAAAATATCATGATCCATCGTATCTTTCATGCTTTATTCTTTCCCAGGAGAAATGCATGAGCACCTTCGAGTTGTTGCTCCAGCAGAATCAAGACCACAACTCATCACATAATCTCCAACCCTGTTGCCCGATATCTGCTGTAATACCATGTGAAAATTTATAACTTTGAAATTCTACTGCAGTAACTGATTTATTTCTCCTACTTATATTTCTCAATAATTTATTTACAAGAATATTTAGTAAAAAATGAAATAAATTCTACTACATTTATCACATAATTTCATAGAGAAAAGAACATTGAAATGCAAGCACAAGAATCAATCACATCAACACAGTTGTTTTTGGACAATTGTCCCCGAAAAAACCTAATGCGGGAAAAATGGTGCAGTAGATGAGGGTTTATTTATTATTATTCAACAAAAATATCTTTACAAGGAATGATTTTCAGAATCATGGAGAAAATTTCATGAAAGCACATGATACAAGTTTTCCTCCAGTCACTAGAGAAATTCTGACACCCCGGAGACCCTCCAATCCCCTCTGCATCACCTCTGCATCCCCTATGGGTGAGGACTATGTCCTCAACTAATTTTTTCCTCTGTGTTGTCTCTCAACTACTGTATGTCCCTCCTTCTCAGTCTCTGACTCCTACTAAAACCCTCCTCTTCCTTCACCCTACAGCTCTCCCTTTGAAATTAAACTCTTCACTTGGAGTATCAACTTCCCTCGGGTTACTAAGTATTTTTCCGGCTTGTCTTCAGCTGACCCACAAGTCTTCATTTATACTTTTCCTGTTGATAAATCAACGGTCATGATCTAATATTTAATCAACGACTAAGATTAAAATAGACTTGATCCTCATCACTTAGAAGCTTCTCACCCATATTTAAGTTAATTCACTAATTATTTTAATTCCCTAAGTTTTAACTTAGGCTCCATTAAAAATAATTAATTATTTTAATAACTTGAATTCTGTTTAGAACTTCTCCAAAATATTTCTGGGTCTTGCAGATCCCATGTGCTCTAGCCCCTCCACAAATTTTGGTAGCTAGATCACATCTGATGCTACCCAAAAATCAACACAATATCATTCAAAGGATTCACTCATCAAGGTGATAATATTTTCCATCAAATATTTATGACATTGAATACATTGTTGGAAGACATGTCATCAAGCATAATCCAAAAATATTCAATGAATTTGAAGACATCATTTATCATCAAGGATCCAAGGTCACCTACATTGGATAATTCAATATAAGAGGGAGTTCCTACCATCATCTTCATCATCATCATCAAGGAAGCTGATAGAAGAAGGAAGTCACTCTACTCAAGTAAGTATTTCTATGACCTCTTTTGAATCTCTCAAAATAAATTATTGCAAAGAGAGAAACAAATTGGTTGGGTCATCAAAATTTAGTGCATGGAAGAAAAGGACAAATTTGAATCTAATCGAAGATGAATTTATGGGCTACATCAAAGGATCTACAACTCAACCCTCAAAATAAGATTATCCAGCTCATGAAAAGCACATGAAAGAATAAATGAGAGCCCAGAGGATTCTCATAGAATCCATTAAGGACTCTCTCATACCCTATGTATCAAAACTAGAAACTGCAAAAGAAATATAAGAGAAATTGGTGGAGCTATTCTCTATGAGTACTGCAGGAGAAGTAATCTCTTCAAGACAATAACTATACAAGATAAAATTGTCATGAGAGGAAGGAATCACTTCATATTTTATGAGGATTTCTAAAATACAAGACCAACTGCAGGAATTGGCAGAAATAATGTCTGATAGTGAGATGACTACAATGGTGTGGAATGCTCTACCGGAAGAATGGGGAAACTTCACTTAAAGCTTATATGGGAAGAAAGAAGAAACACCATTCTAGGGTCTATGGTCTCTATGTAAAATAGAGGAAACAACATTGAAAGAAAGAGTTGATACAAGATCAAGTGAAGGGAATCAAGCCTTTGCAGCCATGTCCAGGAAGAAAGGAATATTCGGTAAATTTGGTCCTCAAAATAGAAGGAGAAATATGGACAAGGTACGATGCTTTGGATGTAATGAACTTAGGCATTATAAAAGGTATTTTCCTAAATCTGGAAAGGAAAAGAGGAAAAAGGAAGAAGCCCATGTCACAGTAGAAAGGGAAGAACCTGATGCAAAGAAATCTAAGAAAGAAGAAGTGAAATATCTCTACTATGATTGAGATGATCTTCCTCTTTAAGTGATTTCTATCGATTAGAAAGAATTTTACGTTAATGGCATCATGGAAGGAGCACTTGTCATAGGAATATGTTTGCAATACTACTATGAAAGAAGTAGCTCCTGGAAACCTCACTGATAACAACATTGATGGAAGGCAGTCATCAAGATCAAGGGTCATCATTCAATAATCAATATGGAAACATAATTTCGGGATTAGGATATGATGACATATTGATGAAGCAGGACAAGGGAATGAAGTTCTTCATTCTAAATAATTTGTTGCAGGATGAATCAAAAGGAAAAAGATGAGGTACATATATATTTATATGCTAACATTGGATGCTATGGATTCATGTATTATGGTTGCAGGTGATGGACTTCTACCTTTAGTAGTATGATCATAGAAAGGAGGATCTCTTCCATAACACAAGTTGTCATTAAAAAATGAAATCAACATGATATGTCCTCATATATAATATGAGGTGGTTATATACAAACAAGGAAGTGGATACTAGAATTTCCTGGGAATGAAGCTATGTGGAGAAAGAAAGGAAGAGATCATGAAATGAAACCATCTCAAGGGGCAACTATCATCTAGAAGCAAGGAAGATGTGACCAGGAGATCTCCTAGGAAGATATGAAGACTTTGATATAAGTCTGGTAAAGACGAATACCCTTGGCAATACATATCTTTAGAAGATGTATCAATCTAAATAAAGGATGTCGATTCCTACAGGAAGATGTCATGGTGAAAGATCTTCACTGAGGTAGCTTTTGATTTAAAAGTTATTATGTATATGTTTATCTAAATATGTTTATGTAGGAATGCCAACAATGTGGAAGGATGTAAGATCCTTGGGAGATGGTTCAAAGGAAAGTAGCACGACATAAAGGTGAATAAGATGATAAAGACTGATGAATCACTTTATACTAGATGACATGACTGAAAATGATGGATGATATCTGCCCTATGAAGAGATCCCAAAGATGAAGACTCCTCCACTTCGAATAAATTCATGACATTGAAGGGAGAAGTTCTTCATGAGAAGCTGGGTGTTTTCATCATTGTTGTTGTAGGTCCCTGGTTAAGAGGGAGCTTACTACAAAGTTTCTTACTTGGAAAAAACTTGAATTATCTCCTTCCTGAATTAAAATGAAGTGACAGATATGATTCTCTAAATTCATGTGTCATGCACTAGACCAGGACTAATAGTCATAAGTTTTAGTGAAGGCCATAAAGAGAGAATGGATAAACACATCATTCTGGTCTAAAACTAGGAAGACAGAATGGAGGATTGGGTAATCATCTGGCATTCAATACTCTTTGAGGACGTATTAGGGCATCCAAGATAAGAGTAGTCATCGAAGGACTGATATTATTTGAGGACTGTGGGAAGAGGGTCTCCTACAAGAGCTGTGAAACTGGTCCATTTTGTATATTTTTTATTATATTTAGTCTAACGCAGGGGTTTTGGGGTGGGTCAGAGCCCCTAATACATTTTAAGCGGGCCAAGGGTAGACCAAGAGTCCGCGAACCATGGTTTGCGGACCATTGGATGCGTAGGATAAAGTACTATAAATAGTTGAACCTTTTTGAGTCAATAGGTAGGAAGGAATAGAGATTGATGCTAAGTCCAAACTGTTAGATCTGGGATTGGGTTATTGGGTTAGGACTCCTGTTGGCTGTGTGCGTGGAGATCCTTTGTTCGGTTGTGTGCGAACCCTACTGGTTGTGTGCGCAGGTGGGTTTTGGGGTATGTAAGAGACTTTTGATAAGTAATATATGCGAATTATTGTGGATATATGATGCTATTTGATCTATCTAGTTATGATTACTGTGGACTCGAATTATATGTGATTATGTTACGAGATGCAAATGATATGTGTTTATGAGCTGCAAATTATCTGTGTTATGATAACTGTATCTGCAATCTGATTAATTCTGTTGCGAATATATTGTTTTATGCTTATACTTGGCTGTCCGCACATGGATGCGAGCCTGTTATATAAATCTAATAAAATTTTACTCTGGGTAATCACTGAAAGTCCTGTGAATGACCTCTGACAGCGTAGATCTGATAGTGGCCGAACGGTTTGCCTTACCTGATCTCTCTCTCAAGGTGTGGAAACCTGGTTCCAACACCCACCCATACTACTTTGGGTGAGACTTTGGCCTGCACAAGTAGGTCACTGCCGAAAGGGCCAGTAGTATAGGGGTTTGTTGGCAAACCTTAACCTCTGAACTTGGGTCAGAACCCCTTGAGCCAAAAAAGGGTTCCGTTGCCGAGTCTGGGAGAATTTTGAGAGATGGATCGGGTAATGCCAAGGCCATACTGGAAACCTGAAAGAAAAGAAATTGATGAATGGTTCGAACGGAAAGTTCAGGAATTCGCAATAAAAGACAACCACAGTAAGAGGTTTACCACTGAAGAGTGGAAAAATAGGTATATTTTCATAGAGATCTATGAGATATTTTTCGTAACCATTGCGATCAAGCTCCAGGAGTGGCTCGCAAGGTTGGTCGAATTTCAGAAGTGTTGGAAGGATGAGTGGGTCACACATTGGACCCCAGAATTGATCCAGCAGTTAGAGAAGGTTGATAACAACATCACTCACACCATAGATCACTGGGTGGACAGCGTGCTAGGAGGATTCGTGACGAAATTTTCCATCGATCAATTCGTCTCCTACTCCGAAGCAGAGCAGAGATTATTCAAAGGATTTAGGGTTAAGTTTCTGAAGACTTTACCATTGTTGATTAAGATATTACTGTGTGAAAAAATTATTCTGTGTAGCCACACCAACTGAATGACCACTGATCGAGATAGAAGTACGACATGAAGCAGAAAATAATATCAGACCAACCTAGAAGGAGGTAGATCTCTCTACAACCTGGTAAGAGAAACATTTGCGCAGAGTTCTCCAGCCACACCACTTTCAAACCAGCGTAGGGGTAAGAATTCACCTACACCCCACCAGAAGACGACATGGTTGCGCACATGAAATTACCTACCTTTAAGGGTGTGGGAGATGAGGACATGGAGAAGTTCTGATTTGTCGTAGAATCGGTATGGACTGCGCAGAACATAGCTAGTGATGTGGTAAAGAGGGCACAGTTGTCCCTTGCCTTCGAAGTAAGAGCATTGGATTGGTACATGGGATACATTGGACAACATGCAAACTCAACCATCAAAGAGATCAAGAACACCTTAAAATAACAGTTCAAGAAGCCTAAGTCCTATTCTCAAATAGTGGTCGATCTAAAGGATTTCAAGCAAGGGCCTTCTGAATCAGTATGGGAGGTCGATCAATGGCTGAAGAAGGTGATCACGGAAGGAGGATTTCAGTACGATGACAGACAACACACGGAGTGGTTCATTCCTATTTTGCTACCTCACCTATGCGTACCTATGGGTCACTAAAATTTTGAATCTCCAGAAAAATCCCTAGAGGTCGCTATGAAGTTAGAAGTTCCGCCCAGAGATGATACCCAGCTAGGTGTCCAACAGATCCAAGGGAAACTGGAGGTGATGCACATGGAGATCCAGGACCTGCAAAAGGAGTGAAGCGCAGAGGCTAGCCTGGAAAGATGGTGCATACGTTGCAGGATGAATGGTCACACTAAGGATAACTGCCCGCTGTTAACAGACTACATGCAGGCTAGGGGACCTAATCCACTGCACCCTAGGGAAGTGGCAGGACCGAGTGGGCCAACATTATGGTGTAATGATTGCCACGTTGGAGGGCTGCAAGACAAAAACCACTTTCCCCGCCTTGCTGCGTAGGTCCCAGAGGTTAAAAAACAATGGTGCAAGTTCTACAGGTTGGTAGGACATGATGAACAGAACTTTCGAACGTATGATTTTATGATCGATCGAGGGAATCTCTATAGGGTGCACTCAGACCCATCTTCACCCAGATTTCTCTCGAGCGCAGGGGGCTCCCAAGCAAGGGGCAAGGGAGGCGGAAGAGGTGGAAGTGCAGGTTGTGGACGAGGGAAACTCATCTATTATAACTGTGGAGAGGTAGGTCACTTTTCCAGGGACTATCCAAACCCCACAAGATAGACCTGCCGGTATTGCAGGCAGCTGGACCATGCGATTGAAGACTGTCTAGTATTGATAGCGAAGATGCGGTAAAAGCAACTGACAGCTACGCAGAATGTGAAGAGGGTTAAGTTCGAACTACGAGACAAATATCCAAGCGTAAATGTCATAACATGCAGTGGGATGGCCATGGGGGGGCCTGGGGAGAAAAATACAACTGAGCCTTTGATTCGACCAGTAGTTAGTAAACAAGAAGGGTTGGATATAAATAAGGAGAAAGAAACATTTATCACATCTCACAAGGACTTTGCCGAGGCAGAGGCATCTACTTCGCAGCCGCCTAAGGCCTCAAGGCAAATGAGGAGGTAAAACAATTTTTACAAGCATGTATGAAGATGTTGCGCAACTCGAGGGCTGTGGGAAATCTTCAGGCATTCATAGATAGCTGCGCAACACAACCTATCCTCCCTCCAGAATTCAAGGATGTACATAAACTCTATAGGTATAAGAAATGCACCCGCAGGGAGATGCGGTTAACTACGCAGATCGGTGATTACAAGATGGATCAGGTTATTTTGGACCTAGGGTCAGATGTGAATGTATTACCTAAACAAACTTGGAAATTCATGGGGGAACCTAAGTTGGAATGGTCCACTATCCAACTGTGTATGGCCAATGAACAGGAGATAATTCCATTGGGAAGACTATCGAAGATTGGGGTGGATATCGCAGGGGTTAAGGTCCAGGCTGACTTTGAAGTAATTTAGATTTTCGAAGATACAGACCCCTACCCTGCGCTCCTAGGCTTGGATTGGGCCATCGATATGGGAGGCATCATTAACCTAAAGAAGAGAAGCATGGTATTCGAGAATAACGTTACAAGGGTAATAGTACCCTTAGATCCGGCAAAAGGCGAATGATACACAGAAACAATGCGTGATGAAGAGGATGTGGATCACATCTATAAGTTGACTATGTGAGATGAATACTGGATCAACCCCACAGCGGAGGGGGTACTCTACTGGGAAAAAGATAGTAACTGTTGCTCCAACTCTGATGGGGAGATGGAGAACTGGAAAAAATGATCACATGATGTCTCTGCGCTAAGATGTCTTCGGATGACAAAGAACTTCTGCTGCCTCTCCTCAGAGGTAAGAGATCTACCTTATTTCGATGGTTCTGGTAACGTTAGGGAATTTTTGCGGGCATTTGAAGCCGAGGTTCTCCAAGAACAACGGCTATAGACCTATAAGCTGGCCATGTAAGGATCACCTGCGCAATGGTGGGTAACGCATGAAGAGGCGTTCTAGGATTGGGAGGAGTGTCAGAATATGTTGATCCTATGATTCGAGGCCCCAACTGACATGCAAATCAAAACATTCCTTGGACTCGAAAATCCACGCGAATATCTGGTCGCTTGGATAAAACAATGGTGCGATAGAACTGCCTAGGTGTGGGTTCATCTGCTTATTCATGCCTTGGGACCACTTCCCACCACATGGTACTTAGATGTGGGCTCCACTATCACACCCGCCACTGGGAGGCTTTGAGGGATGAATTTCTGGGAACATTTGGGTTCGTAGGCGGGACAGAGGTGCTGGATGCAGCTTTGCAGAACATTGACACTATAGCATGGGGTGAATCACACCTGAAGTACCCACGTGGGAAGCGCAGGTACTAAGTATGGACGATTGTTGTAGCCTAGCCCCAAAAGAGGGTAAGGATGATCCACAAGCTGCCTCTGACTTAGAATTGGAAGGGATGTGCACGGTTACTAGGCCGCTTAGGCTGCGAATGGGTAGCACTGAGACGCACCCTAAGTTGGCTCAGATTGAGGAAATGGATACTCCTACAACAAAGAAATAGCTACGTTCAATTCTCGGCCACGCAGGTTATTACAAGAAGTTCGTTCGACAGTACACACTAATCACAACACCTATGAGAAACTTGCTAGCGAGGTGGTTCGGTTCTATTGGGATGAAGCATGTCAGAAGAACATGTCTTTGGTTTTGAAGTACCTAGGGAACAAGCCTATGTTGAGGAAGGATGCACAGGAGACACAGGCGTTTAGTCCAAGCTCAGCAGGTACGCTGAGCGCACATAAGGAGCAGAAAATAGCCTCTGAAACAGTAAAATTTGGTAAAAAGGGAAAGTTATCGTTGAATGGAGCGGGCAGATGGAAATTAATGAGGCAATTCCTTGAGATTTTTTACCATTTACTTGATGGTAAGTTCTAGGTGAAGTTTACCCTATCGTTGGATGACTGCAAGCACTATAAAGTAGGAAGAATAGCTCAGACAAGGGTTCTTTATCGCTTCCATAACCCATATGTATTTTCTTTATGTTGCACGGTTCTTTGGCCTGTAGCATTATGTTTATGACTGATCAACCCACTCTCGCTGCCATTAGTCCCCCAGAATCTAGATTCCTTTTTCACGCTAAAATGACAGCTACTAACCCTGCGGAAGCTTTGGCACCTACAAAGTTAGAAATTGCAGAAATCATGGAGATTGGGCCTGAGGACGAGGAAATTAATAGGATAATTGTGCTCTGGCTCCCTGCATGGAGGATTGGCTTCAAAACTGGTGAAATGAGCACTGAAGGGACTAGCATGACAAAAATGACCCCCCCTGTCAACCCAAAGGAGGCCGCAGGACCAAGCCAGAAAGGTTCGGATGCAACTACGGAAAAGGATGCCCAGCCACCGCAGACTGCCAAAACGGCCGAGACTCATGTCGGTTCACAGCTAGACCTGAGCATGAGAGGGTTGAATGAAAAATATACCACCTCCGCCTAGGGTACGAAGCGGCCAGGAGAGCCTAGAAAAGGGTCTCGAAAAAAGCAGTGCACCCAATGCAAGGAATATGATGTGATGGTCACACTAACTGATGGTGACCTCGAGAAAATTGAGGACGTAGTTACACTGGCTACAAAGGATAAGTGGGTAGCCATAGAGGAACAATAGAAGGTTGCAATCACCACCATCCAGGCTGAGCTTCGCACCCTCTAGTTGAAGACAGATACGCTGTAGACCAGTGTAATTCAAGTATGGACTCCCTTGGCAACCAACAGTACAGCGCTAACTACAGAAGAAAGACATCTCTGCTCTTTGCCTAGCGATGCCCTTGTAGGAATCCAACTCCAAGAAGGTACACGGATACAGTTGGATTTGGCCAAGATTCCCCACGAGGCATTACAGGGCCTCCATACCACCGTGTTCCAGAAGATCCACCATTGCAACCAGAAAGTACACCAACAGCTCGGTGTGGCTGAGAAAACCATCACCCAACATAATGCAGAAGTGCTCCTCATTGTCTCGCAGTAGGCAGAGCTTGAAACAGTGATCCACCAGCTCTGCACGGAGGTTACAGAAGAGATCTCGACCGCAACCACACCCCGGGCTAAAATTGAAGGATTGGTTGCAGCATTGAAGGCGTCTAGGACATAACTGCAAGTCATTAAGACGCAGCTGGAGCAGCAAATCAGTGACTTGTAGGCCAAACTGTAGCTCGAAATGTAGAAATTTGCTGAATAATGATTAATTATCCACCAAGACTATCTTGATCACATATCAATTCGAATTCATATGCAACACATAATCTCTTCCACTTAGATCATCACACATGCAGAAATAAAACAAGCGATAGCACATCAAATCATCATACACATTAACACAGTATGTATGGGGAAAGCTTATAGCTGAAAACCCCGTAGCTATTGTGTATATTATAATGGAGAAAACATGTAACAAACTTAGTACAATACTCCTCACAAGTACTCAGTACTATCTCATGAAGTTACACACAAACTATCTTGGTTTTGAACAAGTCACGGGTTCAAAACAAATCCACTAATTTCCTGCCTCTATTGCGCAATCATGGCCTGTCTAAATAGAGATCCAAGGTTCGAATCTCCTTGGCTTGACAGCACAATCATCATGGAAAATTGCCTCCAAGTGTGATGAAAATCTCATGCACAACTGATGTCACAACTGATAGCTGTACTCACCCTTTCATCTACCTCTTCCATTGGTCTCCACTGAACTGTCCATGCACTGTAGTGAACTGATGTGTTCTTGAGTTGAATAATGAGTTACTAATTAATGAATTAAATAATATTTAATTCACTCCACTCATTACTAGTTGATTAGCTAGTTAAACTAACCTCAACTAGTTCAACTAAGTTAAACCGAACACAACTCCACTAGCTGTCTCATTAACTCCACCAAACTTCTGCCACTGAAGTCCTAACTGAAGTCAACCATGCATGAGCTCACCAAACCCTAGGAATAGCGTAATTCCTCTGTCAGATGCATGAGCCACTTCCAAGGCTCGAACTGAAGTGCTCCAAGAGAGTAAACTGAAGTTTAGAGTCCAAATATTATTAAGGGTAAATAATATTTGACTTCCCTATTTTTAGGATAGGCAGTCTAAAAATAGACTTCGACCTATAGGTCCAAAATAGAGGTCCATCTATTTTTACCAACATGACCAATACTCCAAGAATAACATACTGCAACCCCTGGACCATGCTCCATATGTCTAAAAATAGACATAGTCTAAAAATAGACTTTGCGTCAGAATTTGCCTGCGGGCCCACTTAGTGAAGGCGACTTCATTTCACTAAGCTCCATCATCTTGCTGAATTTTCAACACTCCCTCTTAGCAAGATATGGATTATCTGCAACCCCTATCCTGCCTCTGTGGAATTCGAACTTGCTCCTGGTGAGCGCCTTCGTCAAGATGTCGGCATCCTGATCCTCCGTGGGAACATATGAAAGCATCATGATTCTCCGCTGAACACAATCTCTGATATGATGGTACCTTATGTCGATGTGTTTGGATCTATCATGAAATACTGGATTAGCCGAGAGTTTAATGCAACTCTGGTTATCACAGTAAATCACTGTAGGCTCCAAATGTAACCCGAACAATCCAACGAGGATCTTCCTCATCCAAATAGCCTCGCATGCAGCCAAGCTAGCTGCCATGTACTCGGCCTCTGCTGAACTGAGTGCCATGGATCTCTGCTTCCTGCTGTACCAGGAAACTGCTGTCGACCCAATGCTGAAAACTCCTCTAGATGTGCTCTTCCGGTCCGTTGGGCTCCCTGCCCAATCTGCATCAGTGAAGCCAGAAAGCTTCGCTCCATCCTCCTGTCTGTACCATAGACCATATCCCGATGTGCCTCTAATATAACACAATACATGCTTGCCTGCCTTCCAAAAGAGCTTGGTAGGCTTAACCATAGCTTGCAAAAGTTGGTTAACAGCATAGCATATATCGGGACGTGTATTGACCAGATACATAAGCGACCCCACCAACTGTCGATAGACAATGGCATCCACTACCTCCGTTGAAGTAGCATCCTCCTTCCTCCAACCACCAGGAAGAGGAGTGTCAACAGGCTTGCAGCCTTGCATGTTGAACCTCTCCAGAATCTCCCGGGCATACTTGCCCTGAGAAACAAATAGTCCTCCGCTGCGCTGCCAAATCTCCAATCCCAGGAAATAATGAAGGATGCCCAGGTCCTTCATCTCAAACTCTCGTGCAAGATCCTCCTTGCATGAAAGTATCAACTGCTCATCGCCAGTCAAAATCAGATCATCTACATACAGTACGATGATCAACAGCTTCCCCTCCACTACAATCTGGTACAGGTTTAGATCCGCCTCACTCTTGGAGAATCCAAGCCTGGTGAAGTAGCTGTCTATCCGAGTGTACCAAGCATGAGGTGCTTGCTGCAGCCCGTACAGTGCTCTCTTGAGTCGGCACACATGCGACTCACTGCTGAATATCTCAAAACCTTCAGGCTGCTCTATGTACACCTCCTCCTCAATAACTCCATTGAGGAACACAGTCTTCACATCCATCTGATGAATGTGCCACCCCATCTGCGCCGAGAGAGCAAGGATCGTCCGTATGGAAGAGTACCTTGCGACAGGTGCAAAAGTCTCCTCATAGTCAATCCCCTCGATCTGTGAGAAGCCACGGGCGACAAATCTCGCCTTGTACTTCTCCACACTCCCGTCAGCCGCCTGTTTCACTTTGTAGATCCATCGCGAACCTACAACTGATTTCCCAACCGGTCTTGGGACAATCTCCCATGCACTGTTCCTGATGATCGAATCATATTCTTCGATCATGGCATCAACCCATGCGAGTTCCTCCACAGCTTCCTCAAAAGAGGATGGCTCTGTCACAACACATTGACTCATAAGAGCCATGTATCCAGTGTACCGATCCGGTGACTGTCTCTGTCTGCGCTGTGCTGTAGGTGGTCCTACAACCTTCTCTGCATCCCGAGCCAGTCGCTCAGCTTCTGTAGTGCGCATGCGCCCTCTGATGGTTGGCGCTGCCTGGGTGGTTTCTTCCACCCCCTGAACCTCCTCTTGTGGCTGATCCACATCCGGAAGCTCCTCCTTAGGAACTAACAGCTCCTCATCTGCATGCAAGTGTAGCTCCCTCTCAAGTGAACACTGCATGGCTTTCTCCTCCCGAAATTTTATATCCCGTCGCACAACAGTCTTGCGACTGTCTGACAAATACACCCGATAGTTGTGAGGTGTATCAGTGTACCCCACAAATATTCCAACCTCAGCAGTTGGATCCAGCTTCCTTCTCGCATCCTTCGTCACATGCATGTAGACAGGAGAACTAAAGATCCGCAAATGGGAAATATCAGGCCTCTTGCCAGAATAAGCCTCCTCCGGTGTACTCATGCCAAGAACCTTGTGAGGACAACGGTTCTGCACATACACTGCTGTATTGCATGCCTCAGCCCACAAGTGAAGGGGTGGGCCCTGATCATGCAACATCGCCCGTGCAGCACCCACGATCGTTCTGTTCTTCCGCTCAGCCACCCCGTTCTGCTGTGGGTTATGGGGTGCAATGAGCTCTCTCTGAATCCCTTCTGCGCTGCAGAACTCCTTGAATTCAGCCGAGATGAATTCACCACCATTGTCGCTCCTTAGAGAAATCACTTTCTTCCCCGACTCCTTCTCGACCAGTGCTTTAAACTCACAGAACTTCGCGAATGTATCGCTCTTCTTCTGCATGAAGAAGATCCAGCACTTTCGAGAGAAATCATCAATAAAGATCACATAATACTTGTGCTTTGATGTCGAAGCAACTGAGAAAGGACCACACACGTCTGTGTGAACTCTCTCAAGGATCGTCGTGGCGCGACTATCCTTCTCGTGAAAGGTGGCTTTCACATACTTCCCTAAAGTACACCCCTTGCACTGATCTGACTGCGCAAGAGTGCCCTTAGGAAGCCCAATAGAAATCTGCTGCAGAATCTTCAAAGCTCCATGGTGAAGGTGGCCCAATCTCCTGTGCCACAGTTCGCCCTCATCATCCCGGCTCACCACTTCTCCCGCTTTGCATGCCATAGCTGCGCAGCCATCTACCTGCAACTGATAAAGGTTCTTGGTTCGAACCCCTATCTTCCGGGTCTCTCCGGTAGTCTTACTGCGCAGGAAGGCTTTTCCTTCGCTGAAGACCACATCATACCCCTTATCCTCCAACATCGCTACTGAAATCAGGTTCTTCTTCAATCCATGTACATGCATGACATCCTTTAAGACAAAGGGTTTACCAGACTCCCTCTGAAAGGATACGGTACCGATACCAGTCGCACTGTATCTACCGTCATCGCCCATCTCGATGTGCATACCCAAATCCTTGTCCTCCAGATCTGAGAACAACTCCCGATCTTCCGTCATATGAAATGACGCACCGCTGTCCAAGAACCACACCGATCCCATCACACTTGAAACCAAGCATGCAATCAGTGAAAAGTCAAGCTCGAACTGTGAAGCCAAAGCTTCTCCATCTGCAGATCTTCCCGCTTGCTTGTTCTTCTTCTTCTTTGGACACTTGGTAGCATAATGTCCGTGATCATGGCAGTGAAAACACTTCACTTTCGCCATATCCTGCTTCTTGCCCTTAGCTCCAGAATGAGAGGTTTTCTTACCCTTCCCTTTCTTAGCTTTGGACACCAAAGTGCAGTTTTCTTCATCAGCTCCCTTTTATGAAGATCCATCTCGAGTAGTCCTCCTTATCTCCTCCTGCATGAGATCCGCCCAAAGGCGCTCCCATCCCGGCAGCTTCTCCCGACCATTGAAACTATCTTGATATGAGTTCCAAGCCTTCGGAAGACCAAGGAGAGCCAGGTCGACCATGTCCTCTTCATCGACAGTAACCCCCACACTTCCCAGCTCATCTCTGCATTGAGTGAACTTCGTGAGGTATTTGGCGATACTGTCGCCCTTCTCCATCTTGATGTTCCCGAGCTTATCTTTGAGCGCCAGCTTCCTTTGGTCGCTCTTACTCTGGAATAGATCCGTCAAAGCTTTCCACATTAAATATGGAGAAGCCTTTCCATGCAGGCTGGATACAATATGATCCTTGACGCCTTCCAACAGGATCCTTCGACATTTCGCCATCTTCTTTTTCCATGCTTCGACTTCAGCAGGATCAGTGGGCTTTTGGACATCCATATCCACGAACTCCTTAAGTCCATTATCTTCTAATACTGCCTCCATGCGATCCTTCCATGCAACATAATTCGAACTGCCTTCAAGAGCATATTCGAGTCACAAACTGTTGAAAGACATTTTCAACTCCGGCACCAAGAAAACAAAACTGCTGCAAAATTCGAATACCACCTCAAAGCTCAACCGCCCTTGATCTGTGAGAACAAATTATTTCTAGCACAGAGATCGACTGCAGGGGCATTTACTGGATATATCACCTTTCAAAGAAAGGATGGATCCAGAGGCTACTTGGCCCGCATGCAGACTCTGTCTACCGAAATAAGTTTGTAATCACTGTGATGATCAATCTCTGCTTCAATAGCTCTGATACCATGTAGAAATTTGCTGAATAATGATTAATTATCCACCGAGACTATCCTGATCACATATCAATTTGAATTCATATGCAACACATAATCTCTTCCACTTAGATCATCACACATGCGGAAATAAAACAAGCGATAGCACATCAAATCATCATACACATTAACACAGTATGTATGGGGAAATCTTATAGCTGAAAACCCCGCGGCTATTGTGTATATTATAATGGAGAAAACATGTAACAAACTCAATACAATACTCCTCACAAGTACTCAGTACTATCTCATGAAGTTACACACAAACTAGCTTGGTTTTGAACAAGTCACGGGTTCAAAACACATCCACTAATTGTCTGCCTCTATTGCACAATCATGGCCTGTCTAAATAGAGATCCAAGGTTCGAATCTCCTTGGCTTGAAAGTGCAATCATCATGGGCAATTGCCTCCAAGTGTGGTGCAAATCTCATGCACAACTGATGTCACAACTGATAGCTGTACTCACCCTTTCATCTACCTCTTCCACTGGTCTCCATTGAACTGTCCATGCACTGTAGTGAACTGATGTGTTCTTGAGTTGAATAATGAGTTAATAATTAGTGAATTCAATAATATTTAATTCACTCCACTCATTACTAGTTGATTAGCTAGTTAAACTAATCTCAACTAGTTCAACTAAGTTAAACCGAACACAACTCCACCAACTGTCTCATCAACTCCACCAAACTTCTGCCACTGAAGTCCTAACCGAAGTCAACCATGCATGAGCTCACCAAACCCTTAGGAATAGCATAATTCCTCTGTCGTATGCATGAGCCACTTCTGTAGCTCGAACTGAAGTGCTCCAAGAGAGTAACCTGAAGTTTAGAGTCCAAATATTATTAAGGGTAAATAATATTTGACTTCCCTATTTTTAGGATAGGCAGTCTAAAAATAGACTTCGACCTATAGGTCCAAAAAATAGAGGTCCATCTATTTTTACCAACATGACCAATACTCCAAGAATAACATACCGCAACCCCTAGACCATGCTCCATATGTCTAAAAATAGACTTTGCGCCAGAATTTGCCTGCGGGCCCACTTAGTGAAGGCGACTTCATTTCACTAAGCTCCATCATCTTGCTGCATTTTAAACATGAAACACCCCCGGAGGTATGCACCCAGCGTGCTGCGCTCGTGACTGCAACTACGGAAACCATTACAGGAAAAAATTTTCAGGGCGCCCAGTTGCTCGAGACAGCCCTGTAGTTATGGACTAAAGTCCAGCAAGATCCGATCCTCTGAAAAATTAGTCAGGAATTGCAGCAGAAAGAGGAAGCTTTTGAGCAGATTGGGGCTACCTTACCCACTTTGGTCCCTGCACAGCGTCTGGCCCATCTAAGGACCAACAACTCCCTCCAAGAGGAGATTGAGGAACTTCGGCATAAAAAGGACATCCTCAGCCAACGCTTGAAGCCTTGGACTATCGCAACCCTCCACTGGAGAGCATCATTTCCACGACAGAAGGACTGACATCACAAAATCTCGTGGAAATTGCACAGAGCACTACTACTCAGAGTCTAGAAGTGTTTCCCCCACTAGTCGCAGTCGTTAATGCACTGCGCACGTAGGTGGAGACCCCACCACCACAGTGACTCGGGACGAGTCACAAGATTGTGTTGGGGGACTGTTGGAATAGGGTCTCCTACAAGAGCTACAAAACTGGTCCATTTTGTATATTTTTTATTATATTTAGTCTACTGCAAGGGTTTTGGGGTGGGTCAAAGCCCCTAATACATTGTAAGCAGGCCAAGGGTATACCAAGAGTCCGCAAACCGCAGTTTGTGGACCATTGGATGCGTAGGCTAAAGTACTATAAATAGTTGAACCTTTTTGAGTCAATAGGTAGGAAGGAATAGAGATTGATGCTAAGTGCGAACTGTTAGATCTGGGATTGGGTTATTGGGTTAGGACTCTCGCTAGATGTATGCACGGAGATCCTTTGTCCGGATGTGTGCGGACCCTGCTGGCTGTGTGCACAGGTGGGTTTTGGGGTATGTAAGAGAATTTTTGATAAGTAATATATGCGAAGTATTGTGGATATTTGATTTTATTTGATCTATCTGGTTATGATTACTGTGGACTCGAATTATATGTGATTATGTTACGAGTTGCGAATGATATGTGTTTATGAGTTGCGAATTATCTGTGTTATGATAACTGTATCTACAATTTGATTAAGTCTGCTGCGAATATATTGTTTTATGCTTATACTTGGTTGTCTCCACGTGGATGCGAGCCTGTTATATAAATCTGGTAAAACTGTACTTTGGGTAATCATTGAAAGTCCTGCGAACGACCTCTGACAGCGTAGATCTGATAGTGGCCGAACGGTTTGACTTACTTGCTCTTTCTCTCAGGGTGTGGAAACCTGGTTCCAGCACCCACCCATATTGCTTCGGGTGAGACTTTGGCCTGCATAAGTAGGTCACTGCCGAAAGGGCCAATAGTATAGGGGTTTGTTGGTAAACCTTAACCTCCAAACCTGGGTCAGGACCCCTCGAGCCAATAAGGACTAGGAATCCAAGTTAAGAATTGGTCAGGTGCTCAGAGTAAAAGCTCAAAAATGAAAGTGCTCGAAATTGATTGGAAACTGAACGAAAACGAAGAGCTCATCGCCAAGAATCCAACACAATTCGTTTCGTCGAAAACATAGTCCGGATGAAGAAGATAGAGCCTGTTGTTCATTTTCCTAAACAGCTAAAAAATTTGAAAAAGTTACAGGTTGGTGACATGGAAGCCCAGTCAAAAAATTTAAATATATTCTGGTAATATTCTTCAATTTCTCCCAATGACACTGTGACAAGTGTCACTATAGGATTCGTCAGTTTGGATTGGGAAGGTGATTTTTTTTTAAAAGTTCTCCTAAGCTCAAATTTGAAACTCTTTTTATATGCTTGGAAAGGTCCAACGAGAGGCGGACACGTGGTGCAGCCAGAAGCCACCACGTGCCCCCTCTAGTGGACCTTATCCAAAGTCTGAATTACAATACATAGTTGAATGTTCACATAGTAGAAAGGTTTCATTGAAATATTTGGTGGCGGATTAATGTATTATGGTTTGAATTATTGTCAAAGTTTGAAGGTTTATGTTGATATAATGGTGGATCAATTTATATGGAGACATTTTAATTATTAACTAAGGTTGGATTCACATATGCTGGAGCAAAATATATCAACGGATGGGCAGAGGTCGGGGTCGAGTCCACGACCTCCCCTGCTCCAACACCTCGACTTACCACCATACCATCGACATGTTTCTTAACATGTATTGGCCACGATTTGTATTTAAATTTCAATAGTTAGACCAACAAGGGTATGGAGGGGGCCATCCCCCTCCCCACAAGACCATCCACCAGAGCATTGGTGGGGCGAATACTATTAAGCGGATTTTGACGGATAATTGTGGGATTAATTATCCATAACCCTGGGTTTAAGACTTAAACCTTGTTTATTTGTAAACACACTTATGCGCAATTAATCCACACTTATCCCATTTAAAACACGCTTATATTAATTAACTCAGAGTTAAGTTGGCAGAATTTTCGACAGACCCGCCAATTTAGGCGCTGCCCCAAATTTGGCAGCCCTAATTGGAGTCTTCTCTAGTTTTGGAGGCAGTTTACTAGGAAAAAATGTTTTCACCATATTTTTGGAAAAATTTGACCAAATTGAGTGTAAGAAGAGTCATTTCTGAATGATTTGGACATTTTGGACACATTGAAGCAGGTTTCAGGAGCAATAGGTGAATTTAAACATCATTTTTTCACATTTGAGCTAATACAGACGCCTAAGCCATGGAAGCTGGACCAAGGAGATGTAGCCCAGGAGGGGTGAGCTCCTTCATCAAAACATTGTGTTAATAGATAAATTGTGATGGTTTCTTGTACTTGTTATTGTTTTTGTTCAACATTTTTTTTCATGCTTTATGCTCTTGAATTTAACTTAAAACTAATTTCATTTACCTATTTGACACTCGTAAACACCAATGAAACCTATGCACATAAAGAATAATATCAAAAAAATAATTATAGATCTGAAGATGAAATTAGCAAAACAAAACTAAAATTCAAATTCAGATCAAGTTGGTATCAGAGCAAAGGTTGCAAAGGTTTTTTGCTTTATTTTCCTGAGTTTTGTACAAGTAGTGTTTTAATGGTTGCAAATTTGTGATGCTTACAAGGTTAAAGTTGCGGAGAGGAGAAGGAAAAATATTGGTTTCAAGTCTTTATATTAGGACTAGAATAAGGAGAGCCACAAGGGCACCATATCTACCCAAAGGTTCACTCACAGCTGCACTTGAAGCACCTCAAGTTTTATCTCAAGAAGATGAGATTGAAGAGGTACAAGTTGCACCAGAAGCTGAGCTTGAATCCATAGCCATCATGTTAGGTTTTGGAGAGAATGAAGGTATTTTAGAAGAGGAAGAATACAATAAGGCATTCTATGAACTGACTGAAAGGGTTAGGATCATGTTTGAAGAGAGAGAGACCAGGATGATTGGAGAAAACTCCAAGTCTCCACATGGAGAGGGAACTTCAGAAGACAAGAAGGATAAAGAGAAGGGTTCAAAGGGTAATGGAGGAAAGCCTCCTCCATCTCCACCATCTTCATCATCATCCTCATCTTCTCCATCAACATCATCTTCCAATTCCGCCACAAAAAATACCCATACTCACTCAAATACCACAAGAGGAAAAACTCTCTTACTCAAACTTGATGTCAAATTTGAGCTTCCAACGTATAATGACGAGGTAAATGACGAGAGGCTTGATAATTTGATTCATCAATTGGAGGTGTATTGTAGAATTCAGAACCTTCATCAAGATTACATAAAGATTCAATGGGCTTCTTTGAGGATGGAAGGATCTGCACTTGTATGGTGGGAATCAAGGACTCAAGAAGAGATTAAAAATTACAGTAATATCTGTGTCTTGGTAAAGTTTTATTGTTGCCATTAAAAGGCAGTTTTATCCTCTAGCTTACATGCAAAATGCCATTATGGACTGGCAAAATTTTAGACAATTAAAAGGGCAAAGTGTGCAAGATTATACTCATGAATTCAGGAGAAAAGCTCTTATTTGAGGTATTAATTTATATTCTGAAGAAACTTTGTTAAAGGAAATTGGGGGTTTTCATAGTTACCTTAGGCACACTATTCTCATGTTCAATCCCACAAACATAGATGAGGTTTGTGTTCAAACCACATGTTATCAATGGAAAATTAGACAAGCAAAAGACATCATGAGATGTCAAGCAGAAGGATCAATTAGGGGAATTTTGAGGTCTAATTGGGCCTCCTAAGGAAAATTTACAATCAAAATTCATTTTATGAGAACCAATCACATTTTAGGGGATGACATCATCCCTAATAGTTGAGTTGGCATTGCTTGAGTTAAAGGTACTTACTTGTCACATTGTCAATGGTGGATAAAAACTCATGGTTAACCATGGTAGTGCTCTAAATACTTTTAAAGTCATAAATTAAAGTACTCATAATAAATGTCATTTCACACTTTTTGAATAAAATATTATTATTGTCATTTCATATTTTTTGAAAGAAACAATGCATATCCCTACACAATATTCATGTATTTACACACTTTTCAATAAATATTATATTTGTATATTTTCAAATATTTATTTATAAATCAAATCAATTCAATATGTAATATAAAATTCATACATAAAACAATATATTATATTATATTATATTTATATATTATATTCATTACATGTTATTATATAATTTAAATAATATAAATTTTAATTAATAGTATATTCTATAATTAAGAATTTATGAATTTATATTTATATTTTATTTTAAGTTATTTAAGTACAAAGGACAAATGCATTAGTTGTGCAATGATAATGATTTTTTTTTTAAAATCTCATTCTTATTTATAGTCACATCAGTGCAATTTTTTATTATTTTTATTTTGGTACAACTTTTGAATTGAATTTAACCATGGTTACATGGATTTGGTGCAAAAAGTGAATTGCAAATTCATAAATATTATTTTATTGGTTTAGATATTATTTTATTATTTCCTTAGGAGGCCCATTTTAGACCTCAAAATTCCCCTAATGTTACAGGGTTGAGAAACATTAGAGAATCTGGAAATTTTAAAAATCTCTAAGGTCAAGAGGAAAAATTATCAAATTGCGCACATAAGACATAGGCAATGTGCGCTCTGCGTGCATTTTTCTTTGATAGTAGCGTTCGTTTTTGTGGCTCTGCCTCAATAAGCCGCGCGGTCGTGAGCATGGTGGAAGGTTACCATTCGGGACCACTTGGCACACTTTAGGAAGAGATTCTCCACTTGAGGCCGCCCAAGGACAGCTGCCTAGAGTCGCCTTGAGACCTCAAGTGAGCACAAATTGGAATCAACCACCACTCTTGAGTCACTATCCACAATTGTACCAAGAGAGGGAAGAGGATTTTAATTTTTCCTATAAAATTCCACCATGAGAAGAAAAAAATGAGAACACATTGTTATGCTTGCCAAATTTCTCATGAGAAAACCAGCATTGTGTTGTCCAAGCAGCAATAGAGTGAAGGGATTCATTTGTTGGCCATACAACATCTCAATCCCAAAGGAGAAGTTCACCAAATATTCGTCATCCAATCACTCGTTCTAGGAGAAGAGAGAGGCCTGCAGACAAGCCCAAGGGGCAAGCCCTCCTTACTTTGGGCATTAGAGCTCCATAGCTCTAAGTACTCACTACAAGTGTGTAACGTTCTACTGCTTCTTTACTACCAACGGCTAATAATAGGGGATTAGTTCTCCATTTGGATTATTAGCTCATTTGAATCAATTGAGCTAGTGTTTATGTGTTATTTTTGTTTTGTTTCCTCTTCTTGTTTGTAGCATGCTATGTTCCATAAACTATTTTTTCTACATGTTAGTATGTTTCCACTAACCATCTAACAACTCTTTTTTCCTTGTGACCATTTTCTGTAGGTTAAAAATCACTCCTATCAAGCACTGATGTTTTATTACACTTCTGCACTAAACACACCAACACAGGATTGGCGACTCCACTTATTTTTCCTCTTACATTAAGTGGTTGTGTTTTTGCAAAACCTCTTTTCTGCTCAGGATTGCTGCAGGAAAAGCTCTCGCCCTCCTCAACTTCTCTCATTCACCCTCTGTGAAGAGATTCAGTTCAAGAGATTCAGAATTTTTATGTGCAGGAAAACCTCGCGTGTTCAACACAGACAGGTGCGTCGGTCCGCGCGCGTTAAGCTCAGACAGTCGCGTAGAGTCGCGCGCCTATGTAGAAAAATTCCGCGCAGAAACCAGTGAACCATTTTTTCATTAGTTTTCTTCATTTTTTGCAAGTATAAAGTGACTGGGAGCCCAAAATAAATCTTTCGGCATTGTTTTTTGGTGTCCCTTGACTGTTAGGACATGTTTTTAGCTACACTTTAGTTTAGCTATTTTCATATTTCTAATTTTTATTTTAGTGTCACAAATTCACATAGTTTAATTAGGAGGAAAGTAAGTGGCTAAAATCCACCCATGCTATCTGAATGAACTTATTTAGTGATAATAGACACCAAACACGTAGATAATTAGCAAACAATAAGTGGCTCATATCCACGCATGCTTAGCTAGTTCTCATTTTTTTTCAAAATTTTTTGCATTAAGTTTAGTTTAAATTTTGCATTAGGAGCTGAGACTAGGATCAAATTATCTAAGAAGGCAAGTAATCACTACTGCCATTGCACCTCTTGGTGACCCTGGGCATGCATATGAATGCTCTCTTTTGATAGTTTTCCATCTCCCTTTAGTGCAACATTTAGTCTAAATAGACAAAGTTGTAAGCGGCCCATTATCCGCACATCATTTACTTTTTGAAAGGAACAATAAAAACATAGTTTAATTAGGAGGGAGTGCAAATGATCATCACATATCCGCATCCTACAAACATTGTGATTGTACACTTTCTCATACACATTTCCACACCATAAGAAAAGTAAGCCACCTTAAAACTAACCATAATTGAACTCATTAAATCTCCCCACAGGGGCCAAAAGATAATTAATAGTTCAGGTTAGGACCATTGGGGGTAGGTATCCAATAAGTCACCATGGTTAGTTTACATTCTTAAAACATAGAATTTGACTTTTTAGGGAGCTTTAAAACCATCTATCCACCCATGGAAAATAATGTTTTGAGCGCCACACAAACCTGATTTAGAGGGGGTTAAGCTTAGGCCCAGTGCGTGCGGTACTATTTGGGTCTACCTGACCCATCTAGTGCTCGGTACTGGCAGTTGAATACCAATAAAATTAAGACTCGAACGCTCACATGGGACATCGATACTTAGTGGCCAAATCTAGGGCATCATTCCCTATAAGTGACGTTGCAGGGAGCACTAGATCCTCTTTCCATTACCTTGTTCGATTCTTCGGCTACTAGAAAGTGTCAACAGATCTTTCGGGACCCAGTACCCACCAGAAGATATCTTCTCAAGGCCCAATTACAATTAAGAGTGTGAGGATGATTAGGTCTTCTAGTATTTTTTAGTATTACATGAAAAATGACAAAAACCATTTTTTGATTGACTGGTCATATAGGATTAATCTAAAGGGAAATTAATCTTTTATTTTCTCTTTATTTTATGTATGCAATCGCTATTTTCTTTGATATATAATCTCTCTCCTATCATATAACTATAAAATATTTCCAAAATTAAACATATTCAACACCATAACAGACCCAATGGGACCTCTTCAATCTAGATGTTTTTTGGACCTTCTCCCATTAGAGGGAGGAGTTCCAGTTCTTTCACCATTCAAGCGTCAAAGACGGAACACAAACACCCTTATCGGTTCATCCTTTATCAGGGAATATTTAGTTGGGAACCCCCAAGGGTCACCCAACGCCACACCGGTAGAAACCCCCTTAGGGTCACCACACACCACTCCTCCCACAACCCCTAGAGGGCAAAGAAGTGCTACCCATTAGGGGAGCCAGCAGAACACACAGCCGGGTATGTCACAGAAAAACCCCATACACAACCAGAACCCTGTGTTTTCACAGTCTACAATGGTGCTCAACACTCAGTTACCTTTTTTAGCATATTTAAACTTACCTGATCTATCAAAGTTAAAAAATGACCCCATTGCACACAATCCCACTTGTCCCCCCATGCCCACGAAGCTCCCTTTTGAAATTCCAAAGTTTGAAGGGAAGCAAGCGGAAGACCCTGGAAACCATGTAATGACTTTCCACCTATGGTGTTCATCGAAAAACATTATTGATGATACTATTCGATTAAGAATATTTAGGTGCACCTTAACCAGAGAAGACGTGAAATGGTATGTCGAGCAACCCGCTGCTACACATGAAACCTTTAGCGCCCTCACTACTGCGTTCCTCACATATTTCCAGTTAAACATCCACCATGATTCAAGAATGGAGTTACTGATGCATTTTAGACAAATTCCAACCGTCCATATCTCGGACAATCTCCATGAATGGCGACGACGTCAAATTTTGTGTAAAGACAAGCTCGACGATCGAGTTTTACTGGACCTGTTCCTGAAAACTCTCATAGTAGAGATTTCAAAGGATGTGGCAATTCAAGGACCTACTTCCAAAGAGGATGCCATTAGAAAAGCCCAGTAACTCGATCTGATATACACTCAGTCAAGATACATCTATAACATCTCGCCTAATGCCCTGCGTCCGCAAACTTATAAAGAATTTCTAGGCACGACAAACACTACAGACGGATTGATAGGGTCACTGAACCAAAATCACCTAGGCAGCAATAATCCGTACCCCAGTTACGCGTATGATCCTAACCTAAACATCCCACAACCAGACTACCATCAGAGTCAGTATGGACCTCTGCAGAACATGACCAATAGTGCGTCTTCGTACCATCATTAGCAAGGAGGATCATACCCTCCCACACAGGGGACCCAGTACGCAGCTAGAAACATTGATAGAAGAGCTCCCCCCCAGTAGTAATTTACAAACCAGGGACAGGGACCTCAATATCCCCACTCCCCAACACAAAACCCATCGATGAAAAACAATGCATTGGTGAAATTTGTGCAACCTTCTCAGGCCCAACCGTGCCTGTCATATGACCAGGAGAATCCTAGTCATGCTCCTAACTTGGCAAGGAAAAGAAAAAAAATAAACAAAAGGTAAATCTTGGACAACGAGTAAATAAACAAAAATTCCCTCTAAGATCTCAGGCTAGGGGCAACCCCAACCAAAATCAAAACCAGGAGCCAAGTAGCTCCCAAGGGTAGAACAAGAGAACTAATCTTTGGACCAACCACTATTATGCAATTTGTGGTGAGAATGGCCATTACACTCATCACTGTCCCGAGCTCCCCAACTTGAAGAAGCTTCAGGGTAACCGAGGACAAGGGGGACCTACACAAGAAACATTTTTAATGCAGGATCCCTTCCCCCACCAAGGGGAGGTTAGTACCCAACTGCAACAACCACCCCCCGACGATTCCGGAAAAAAAAGCCACAAAAGCTATATTACTGGCCAAAAAATGTTCTTTCAAACATGGAATCGAAGTTATGATACCCCGCCAAACACCAGTTCGTCAGTGGCTAGCACGAGTGCACCTACAACACCATTGAATATATAAAAAATTCCTATTGAACCTTTTCCAAAAATGGCTAAGGGACCAACAAGGCGAGCAGGAAACCACTCCAAAGAGGTCCATAATTATAGCATCGTGGACGATTTAGCTCAATCTCTCGCTACTATGCCATCTTTGTAAGTCTTGCAATCTTGCCCAAAGAAAAGGAAAGCCTTACTTTCCGCATTAGGCACAATCAACCTCGTTGATTCATGCCTAATGGATTTTGACTTAGATAAAGCCACCCCCAGGCTTCCTTCATTGGTTGCCTTCCAGATACCGATGTCAGTCCAGAACATAACTATCCATCGATGTATCATTGACGAGGGAGCATCCACATGCATCATGTAAAAAATTGTTTGGAGGAAGTTAGGATCTCCCGAAATGAAGCCATCATACATCACACTCACAACATACGATGACCGCCCTTCTACTCCCGTCAGTCTCTATCAAAATGTCCCGATCTGCTTGCCCGGAAAGATAGTTCTTATAGACATTGAGGTCTTGGACGCTCAGTTAGATTACAATATACCCCTTTTGCGGAGTTATATGTACGCCATGACTTCCATAACATCCTCCATCTTCTGAAACATGATATTCCCCCACAAGGACCGCATCATCATCGTCAACCAATTGACGTACCATGACAAGAGACCCCTGAAAAACATCGATTTTGTTCTACCCTATGTGGACACATCTGCCAAATCACTCACACAATACCAAGAATATGGCCCTGACCAATTCAAATCGTCATGTATCCTTGGATCATTCGTAGGAGATCCCCCCGTCATACCAGAATCATTCATTGATATCACAGGGGCCCTAGTGTGCATGATGTCTACATCAAGCACCGAAGATAGCCAAGAGATGGAGAATAGTAGTAATGAAACTGAGGCCTCTGGCACAACGGCCTCTCTATCCTACGCCATCTCCAAAACTCCTTTTCTATACCCTCCACCTGGATTTGTGTCACAAAAAGTTTTGGAAATGGTAGTGTTTCCAAACATATATTTCACAATAACAGTTTGGTACTTGGTCCCATCTACCATGTCGGGAAGCACGGGCATCACCGTTGCAGGATTAACCCCCCTCATTCCAGAGGAAGCCCCACATGTTAACGAAACCGCTGCAACCATACCATTTAAAGAAACTCTCGTCGCAAAGATGGTTATTGTGACCAAGAAAACCCATAAAAAGGGAAAAATATAGAAAACACCATCATACCAAGGGAATTACAACCTTGTGCAATGTGTGACATAGTAGGCCACCCTACCTGTACATGCCAAGAGATGGATGAATTGAAATTTATCCTCAGCTCCAAAATAAATATCGCGACGATAATTTCCTGTAAAAAGGAACCAACCACAAAAAACCAAGGCAAAGCATTACGTACCAACAATGCATGCACTATCTATAACAATTATGGGCATTACACTCATCATTTCCCATAAAGAATGTGATATAGGGATGCCTTACATGCCCTAGAACAATCATATCAAGAAGATCCCCCCATACAGTCAAATGGGGAAGAACCTCGGGTCATATTATACCTTCAGGATGCACGGGAGTCACCCGAAAGGATCCCATTTGTTCCCCCTCCTCCTATCCAATGATGTGCACTTTGTGACGAACATGACCATTTCATCGACAACTACGCAGGCCTGGATTTGTTCCAAATATGGTATCCGATTGACCGTGTGTACTATGTTGGCTTGTGAGCAACCCAATATTCGTGTCATATATGTTATGGAAATCACCCATTACAACATTTCCATTACATACCTCGATTTCTCTTAGCGCAAACCAGTCTATGCATGGCCATAATTCGCCTCTCCCTAGAAGATGACTCAGACATAGAATCCATCGATATCTCGACAACATGGGAGGATGTGACAAGTAGGTCCATTCTCTTTCTGTCAGTGGAAAAGCGGTCGGTTGGGGAAATTTTAGTCACCCCCATCCGCCCTCCATGGAGAAGACCAACCTGTGCATTGTGCAATAAACACAACCATTCGGTCGCCAAATTTCAAGACCTAGAATCACTACATAGATGGTTCCCAATCACTTTATCAATCGAGTGGGAAGGGAATACCCAAGAAATAAATTCTTTTCTAGTGTTTCAAGGCAACCATCATGCTCAACATTGTACTTATATCCCTCGAGTGCGCCCACTAATTGACATCATTCGTTCATTAGAAACTCAGCGCCGAGATATCATCAGACCAGAGCTTAGAGAACCTAATGTAAGGAATATTTCCCCCGAGAAGCCTACCCCATTTCAATACCAAAACATTGGATGAGTAAAAAAGATGCATCGACCTAACAGGACCCATGTCTAGTCTAGGGCAGCATGCAAGCTATGCGGAAAAATCAACCACCAGGTCAATCAGTGTAAATAACTAAAGCACCTCACGAATAACTTTTGCATTTTCTCCCCTATCCCTCAGAAACATCTCTCTAACCAAGAGAACATCACACACTACTATTGCAAGATCTACTCACATTTCCACCATACAATGAAATTTGAGCACCTCCCAAAGCTCCGAGCGGCAAGACCGGCGTTAAGTATACACTCCCCAAGAGAGCTAAATCTCTTGAAACCAAAAACTCGGAAATGGAAGGAGTGGAATCTCTCCCCTATGCTTGATCCCTTCCAAGCATCCACTTCAGGGACGAAGAGTAGCGTTGGTTCGAACACCATCTACTCGATAGGCACAGTGGTACCCTGCACCATTTTCACTGGCCATAACCACGAAACAGAGGCATGCCCACCAATGGAAACATTCAGGCACCTCTGCACCAAGCACAACTTCCAAATCCTAGAAAGTGAGAATACTCTTAGTACACCTTATGAGGAACCTAGACTTGATCTCATGCAAGCTGCTGCAATGGAAATTCCTCCCCCACCAAACGTCGACAACACAATACATCATATACTATTCATATCATTGTGTATCATAACCATGACTCGGGTTGTCTACTCATCAGTCATACGTGTCAAGTCAACTGCAACTACGAGAGTAGCTATACCAATGACGATGCAAACCCAATCTATCTGCACCCCGTCGACCACGTCTGGTTCCACCACATCGATGATGGAATTTTTTTCATGTATGTCGACCAACTTCGTTAGGACTGAACCACTTCCTCAAAGCCTTGCGCAGACCCAATCCCCCTTAGGATCCTTATTCCACTCAGATGAGGATATTATTAAGGCCATGACTGAACCATATTATCCGTGGGATGCGATGCATCACCACTTGTTTTTTCTTCCTGAAAAAACATTCAACCCTAACAAAACAGAAAACCAAGAAATGTATGCAATCGAATCAAAATATTTCATTCCATCAGGGAAAGTCGATTGGTTCAGAAATCCCATTAATGTGCCTAATGCGTTCGAAGAAGGGAACATGTCAAACATTTCTCCCACCATCAAGGTGAATATCTCTAGAAATCCTGAAAAAGTCGAAAAAATTTCACTGGGGGCAGCATGTTCCCTTGATGAGATAACCTCTTACACCCACTTATTGCAAGAATATCAAGATATCTTCGCACGGGACTAATCGGAAATGCCAGGACTTAGTCCCACTATTGTAGAGAACCACATTGACACTTGGCCTGACGTACCACCAGTACACCAGAAACAATGTCAACTGCACCCATCCAAGGCAGAAGCAATTAAACAAGAAATTGATATGCTTCACAAAGCCGTCTTCATCTACCCCATCGTTTACACATCATGGGTTTCCAACCCTGCTCCCATCATGAAAAAATGTGGCACCATACGCATCTATACCAATTTTTGTGATTTAAACAAATCTTGTCCAAAGGACAATTGCCCTACCCCATTTATCGATCAGATTATCAATGCTTGCATAGGACATGAGGCCCTCTCCTTCATGAATGGTTTTTATGGGTATAATCAAATCCAAATACACCACACCGACAGGTACAAGACCGCGTTCACCACCCCATGGGGCACGTTTGTGTACCAGGTGATGCCATTCGATCTTAAAAATGTTGGAGCCACTTTCTAGCAAGCCATGAATTATATTTTTCATGACTTGGCACACCTCATCCTCGCCTACTTGGACTAACTCACCGTCTGATCCAAGTAGTGATTTGATCATCTCAAGGATCTGTGGTTGGTATTCCAACGATGCCAGAAATACAACACACGCTTGAATCCCCTCAAGTGCGTCTTCTGCATCACAGCAGGATGACTTCTAGGTTTATTGTGTCCCAAAAAGGAATTAGAGTGAACCCCCTCAAGTTCCAAGCTATCAAAAAGGTACCACCACCTCGAACCCTCAAGCAACTCCAAATCTTGCAGAGAAAGGCCAATTTTATGAGATGCTTCATCCCAGACAACGCCACTTTTGCTCAAGGATTCCTACGCCTCCTTCGTCAGGATATCCCTTTCAAATGGGACGATCAATCCCAAAAATCATTTGAGGCACTGAAAGACACATTATCTTCAATGATTAGTCCCCCAAACTACAATAACGATTACACCCTGTATCTATCAGCATCCGAGACTGCTTTGGCCAGGGTGTTAATCCTGGAAGGTGTCGACGGGAAAGAAGACATAATCTATTACGTTAGTAAAACCTTATCAGGTCCTGCATTAAGATATGAGCCCGAAGAAAAGATTTCCCTAGAATTAATACACGAAGTCCTAATACTTCACCACTACATTTTCTTAAGGACTACAAAGGTCATCGTAGATATCAACCCCATGAAATTCCTGCTCACACGTCGTTTAATGAACCATAAGTACGTTCGCTGGATAGTTATACTGCAAGATTTCGACTTATAGTTTCGCTCCCCCAAGTGCAAGAAGGCTTTAATTTTAGCTGATTTCATCGTGGACCTCCCAAATCATACCAAAGGATCACCAGTAAATGATTTTCTATAGGATGAACATCTCTTCCTAGTGATGACTGATGACCCTTGGTATAGAGATATTCTCATATTTTTACGAACCTAAAAGTTCAGACCCAAGCTCACCTATGGCGACCATCGGCACATACACCACCAGGCCCCCCGATACCTCCTCATGGAAAATTTCCTATACCGACGGGGCATCGACACCATATTACATTGATGCCTCACCCATAACCAAGCTGAGCAAGCCCTTAATGACTTTCACAATGGAGCTTGCGGTGGCCATCTCTCTAGAATAGCCACTGCCCAAAAAGTCCTGTAGGTAGGAAATTTTTGGCCCACGTTATTTCGCGACTACATTTCATCAGTCAAAAGGTGCGAGCAATGTCAAGGCTTCGCTCACAAGGCAAGAGCACCTCTCGCTCCCTTGCACCCCATCATATTCGTTGGCCCCTTCTAAAAATGGGGGATCGAATTCATGACTTGCAACCCCACATCGTCAGGCAACCACAAATACATTATTGTGGTCGTTGACTACTTCACCAAATGGGAAGAATCCATGCCCACATACGACAACATGGCAGAAACCGCTTCACTGTTTCTGTTCAACCATGCGATCACCCAGTTTGGTGTACCAAAATAGTCAGCCTCTGACCATGGAAAACACTTCGAAAATGAGGTTTTCTAGGAGTTATCCCATCACCTCGGATTCATATATGAATTCTCTTCACGATACTATCCCCAATCCAACAGACATGTAGAAGTTTTAAACAAAGTACTCAAAACAATGTTACAACACATGGTGAATAACCACAAGACAAACTGAAACCACATGATTTTCTCTTCCCTATGGGCTTACCACACGACACTGAAAACATCAACAAGTTTCACAACCTTCCACTTAGTATATAGGTTGAAGCCGTAATTCCCATAGAACGTGATATCCTGAACTTACACGCCTCCATCGAACTCCTCGATGACACCTAGCCTCTAAAGCAACGCTTAGTACAACTAGAGCTTGTCGAAAAAAGTTGACGATATTCGCTCTAACATAATGAGGCCCATAAAAAGTAGGTGAAAGCATCGTTCGATCGGAACATCACCCCTCGATCATTTACCGAAGGTAAGTTATTCCTATGCTATGATGTCACGAGAGAAGCCCTAGGGCCAAGAAAATTCTAAACCTTATGGAAAGGTCCCTATGTCATAAAACATTGTCTCCTAAAGTGGGCATACATCTTGACAGAGCTTGATGAAACATGCTTGAGAAACCCCGTCAATGGTCTCTACCTCAAGAAATTTTACCCACAGGGGTCAGGAGGGTTCAACCCTAGAGATAACATACACATAGCAAACTTTGTTTTTATCACACACTTGTTCCAAAAAGCGCTCTGGTGTCACAAATGGACCTTCAACCCAACCATTATTTTGGATTCGCTGATGGAGGATCGCGATGGTCTCAAAATTTAGCGGTAGCCGCCTGGTTCATCTACCACCCTGACCAATCGAAATTATCCACCAATGGAGTATGCATAATATCAGCTACAAACAATGAGGCAGAATATGATGCTATCATAGGGCTCATGAGCGATGCCTTCAATCAAGGCATCCATCACTTGCATATCTATCTTGATTCTGAGTTAGTGGTTTCACAGTTAAACCAAAAATTTGAGGTACGAGATTCACAACTGTTTAGAAAATATTTGCGTGCAAAAAGATTAAGTCATCAATTTGATCATATTACATTCACACATGTACCAAGAAATCAAAACCAGATAGCAGATCACATAGCTAACCCCATCCTAGACTGGAATGCATCCCGTATAAATCACCATACATAAAGCCAAAAAACACAAAAATATAAATATCCATCAGTAATACACAACATCCATCAAAACATATAAACCATAAGACACATCATCTAGAGCCGCAAAAAATACATCTTGCATATTTACCAAAAAATATGTGTGAGTACAAATAAAAATTCATGTAAGCCAAAAAATAAATATACACATGTCATCAAAAATAAGGGAAGCATCCCCATAATTGGTGCTTTCCCTATGTACAAAATGTCTCTAAGGCTAAGCCCCGCCAGGTGGGGCACCTAGACCCACGAATTCACTTGGGGCTAGTATTGGGGCATCTGCCAAAACTAAAGCTGCCACATGTCACAAAGTCACATGATAGCCCCTCTCTCAGGCCATCAATGTCATCGGCCAGACGTCATCTATATCTTCAACAAACCCACGGGTCGACATACCCTAGGTCATCCTATTCACTCGATCCCAAGCATCCGCTAAGTCAGTGGCTCGAGCCTCGGATGCAGCAAGTTTCTCCACCATATCTGCCATACGTGCCTCGGCCTCCTCAACACGAGTAATCATCACAGCACACTCGACAGAAGCCCTAGGGCTGCCCCGGATCTCCCCCCTGCCCCCCAGCATGGGGCTAATCTCCTCGAACCCTCTGGTTGGGTTAGGGTCGTACCAACTAAGTAGTGGGCTGCCCCACCTCTCCCACATCTGCAAGAGTAACAAAAAAAATGTTAGTGTCATCACAATACACATATAAATCATAAATGTTCAACAAATGCAAAAAAAAGTACAAAAATCATACTTTTCGGTCCCCAAGTGTACCCAGCAGGGATACCCATATCTCGGTCTCCCCGATAGTCCATCCTGGAGTATGGAAATTGGAGGAACATCTAAGGGTTGGCCTCGAACCAGGCCTCGATGGTCACGTTCCAATAAGACCCCACCTTACCTACCCCACCGTAAGGCATCAATGGGGCCCATCGCCTCATACGAGGGTCCCGATGAAACCCCATAGGCACGGCCACCATGGTTCGCAGCAGCACCACTCTCTTAAAAATAATGCTACAAATAATGATAGCATATGTAAATAGCTTAGATCCGGCTCGGACCTTCACTAGATGAGACACCATACCAGCATAGAAATGATGGGCAAAGTCAAAGAAATGCCTGACCTGAAGTCGGCGTAGAACACCAATCTGTGGCCCTGATGCCCTATGCAGTGACAATGACCCAGTCAGTCTCAAAATCATAGCCAGAGCACACCGCTTGGCTAGATCAGTCACTGATGATATAAGAATGCACCCCTCTAAAAGAGGTGCCTCGCCACAATGATGCTCCGCCCAGTGCTAAAGCGCTACCCTCCTAGGCGTGAGTGGATGGGGGAGTGCCTCACATTGAGGCAGAAAACCGGTCACGAAATATATATCCTTCTCTAGATGGATAGGAACGATATACCCTTGCAACACCATCACTTTGCGTCAGTTGTTCCAGCAACGGATCAGGTAGCACAACAATCGATCCTGTGACCTCAGGAAGTCATTCTAAAGGAACTTAAGAAGACCCCACTAAGCTAGCTGCTGGTGAGCATTAGAATCTTGTACCATATCCATACGAAGTTCTAACCAATATCTCTCTCTCCATAGCATCCAGTCGCCAAAGCAGACACACATCAGTGACATAAAAACACAAAAAAATTTAAAATTTCCCAAAAAAATTTCAAAAAATTCACCTTGGCTTTTCAACACGCCTGTTTCTCAAACAGGCGTGCTAACCATGCGTCTATATCTCAGAAAGACGCAGAATTCACTCGCAAAAACACCCACATGCATGAAATCTCCACAGAAATCCTTAGTTTCATGTGGAAATTCCGCGCATGTGCCTTGATCGCCCACACGGTTAAGGCCAAAAATGGCTAGGATTCCATACAAACCCAAGTTGTATGGACACCTTCCCAATAAAACTAAAAAAAATTGAAATGCAAGACGTTATGGGGCCTACCTAACACTAATGGTGCGAATCCCTGGTAGACAGGCTAACAACAATGACAAGAAAGGCTCAGCGGCAATCTCTAACCTCTCAAAGTCTCAACTCTCAAATGACACAAATGAGCTGAAATGAGCCATATTGGCCTACATATTGCCCTTTTCAAGTTGTTTGAATGACCATAATAGGAGCTCAGAAAGCCCAATTTCAAAACTGAAAGCAACATAGTGATCATCACCTCATAATGCCCAAAGGAGGCTTCACACATTCATGTCTTCGAATTTTTTTTTTTTTTTTTTCAGTTTCGACAGGTATGCCCTCTCTTATCATTTTCATTCAACACATTTTTTCAATATATTTGAATGATAATATTCTTTCACTTGGGGTATTTGTTGCAGGTATTATACAGTACGACAAACCACTTGTTACCCCATGAACCGAAGGTTCCAGAGAAGGTATCATTCTACCCTCAGCATGGTATAGTCCTAGAGAAAATTTTCATATCCTGACATCATTTCTCCATAAGAAATCAACCATAGGTTACAAACACCCGACCATGTTTATCGTCTCCCCACCTTGCACATGATAAACATCCTCTTTGGTCGGTAGATCCTTCCCCTCCATGGCACCCATCACTCAAAGTAGACCATGCATCAAAAAAATATGACACCATGGCCATATCACCTCATCCCAAGAAGCACTTCATGATCATTCATCCACCATGCATCAAGTCAAGTTTTACCATATCAAAATAAAACCCCTTTTTCGGACTACCATTTTCACAAGCAGATCGAACACGCACCACCGCGTCTTGCATTTGGCCTACCATCCCTCCTCAGCATAGCCCATTTGTGATATTTTCCATCAGCTTCATCATC
Organism: Pinus albicaulis; assembly: GCA_034641835.2. Classification (NCBI taxonomy): domain Eukaryota; kingdom Viridiplantae; phylum Streptophyta; class Pinopsida; order Pinales; family Pinaceae; genus Pinus; species Pinus albicaulis. The sequence goes on along the minus strand of CM076573.1, from coordinate 529,015,724 downwards.
CTCGCATCCTCGGATGGCACTGTGGGAATCATCATTTCCCATAGATGTCATCGATCCTCCTGACATTTGACTAAAAAACAAGCTTTCATGTCAAGAGGGTATTGTACTTCACAACCATTACACTCTGTCTGAATTCGTTGAAGACCCGTTGTTTGGTCAATTTAGTGTGTCCTAAATTGCTGCATTTAATTTGTTAATCCGGGATTCGTAAGCTGATGAAGTGTGGCGCACTATATGTGCAAGATAACCTATTTCTTAACTTTTTGTCGTTTTTGGTTTTCTAAGATGAAATGGAAATTCTAAAATGAAAACAAGTATGGTTATGTTTGTTCAAAGAAATGATATCCTCTATAATGATTTACCAACTTGAAACTTAAAAAGGAATTTGAAACTTACAATGACAAAACTTGAAAGGAAATGAAAATATGCTGCTGAAATGAAAAGATGTTGCTCTAATGAATCAAAACAGTGAACTAGTGAGCATGAAACCAAACTATTCTTGCTGCTGTTTAAACACAAAATAAATTATGCTGAAAGAAATCCAAAAGTTGCAATAAAGTAAATCTAAATCAATTTACATCAACTTGTCTTTTGATCCCTCATCATTAGTCCAGCTATGATTTTCGGAAGTAACCATAAACAACTTGAGTAACTGATATCTAACTTGCAGAAAGTAAACTAATATCAAACCACACATTCATAATTCAATCCCTCACCATCAGTCCAGCTGTGGCTTTCGGAGGTAACCGAAGATGTCATGCACAATTTAATATTTCTAACTTGCAGAAAGGAAACTAATACCAAACTACACATTTCATAATACAATCCCTCACCATCAGTCCAGCTGTGGCTTTCGGAGGCAACTGAAGATGTTATGAGCAGTTTAATATATCTAATTTTGCAGAAAGGAAACTAATACTAAACTACACATTTCATAATACAATCCCTCACCATCAGTCCAGCTGTGGCTTTCGGAGGCAACTGAAGATGTTATGAGCAGTTTAATATATCTAAATTTAAATACTGAAGCAAATGAGCAAAACTGAATTAAACAAAACAGTATTGAAATTAAACAGAAACTAAGAAAAACAAATTAGCAGCAGAACAATGTTAATCCCATGTCATTAGTCAAAAAGCTATGAAAATGCCCGGGCTGCCTATCTATAACCTGAAACAAGAACACTGATCAGTGATTAACAACATAAAACATGAAAGACGGAAGTGAAATGGAAAGCATGAAAGTTTATAAACAGAAATGAAGCATATATACCATGAAAGATGCAGTGTATAAACATGTGAATGGATTATGGCACAATGAGCTTTAAAGAAATAAAACAAGAACTATACACTAATGCACAAAACCTTAGCTGAGCAGGGGCCCTCTACACCAGCCTTGGCAACAAGTTTCAAGTACGAATTAAGTCTGAAAACAGAGTCTTCTTATATTAAAATGCAGTCATAACAGTAAGGTGGTATTATGGCACTAAGGCAGCGTAATTACATTACAGAGCAGACTAATAAAAGATAACAGAGACTAACATCGACTAACTCTATATGCGTATGCAAACGCGTTATATATAACAAAATAAATATAACTGTCTCCTAAAGTTTATGCTGGTGGAGAACACGTAGACCATTACGTCCACGGATCTAGGATCATGGCCGTATTGCAAAGTAAATCTATGAGGAGTGGATGTTTGAATTCAACTATGGAGCCATGTACAGATGTCGACTTGTCCTCCGCAACTCAGAAACGGCCATATGAACCTTCACGTGACACGAAACAGAGTCCTGTCACCATAAGACTCTACGGTTGACTTCCATGTGGACACCTTTGACCGCGGCTTCTTTAGATGAGTTTTCTCGAGCCAATAGGACACGAACCATGTCCACATCATTCCTAACTTTCCCATGTGGCTCGTTTTTCCTCTAGACACCTGTAACATAGAGTTTCACAAAATGGCTACGGAGAGGATTAAAGCGATTCTGGGAAAATTGGTGAAGATATTCGCAGTTTATGAATAAAATACAAATCAATAGCGACAAAATATGAAATTAAAAACATGTTGGTGCTCTTTTTGAAATAAATACAATGATATGTATTGACAACTTAGAGAGACAGGCAGTGAAGTGTGGAAAAGTGGGAAGAGATGCGACCAGGATTCATGCTTTACGCAGTGTTGTAGCCTTGGCAGTAAATTTGTCTCATATCAGATGCTGCATGACACCAGCCAGCACATCAAACTCTGCCTTCTTAGTGCAACATGCGTTCTTCTAACATAGTACTCATTGATAACTAATAGACCATAACCGGCATTTCTTAATTTCTTGTTCTTTTTCTGCCATATTCCCAGATGTAGCATGGTATCATCATGAATGATTTTGTCCAGTTTGCCTTGTTCCTTCAATGTCTCATTTTCATTTTTGATGTGTCTATTTAAAAGCTCTAGCTCAAAGACTTCCTGTTTTAGTGATTGGACTAAATCATCCTGTACTGTATGAGGCTGAATGGACGAAGTACTGGGACCTGTAGCTGACTTTTCCAAAGATTCTATATAGTCATATACTTCCTGCTGCTTGGGGTCTATATCAGGTGTCATTTTTATTGGGTTGTCCCCAAAATGTCGTGAAGGAGAGTTACCTTCAAAATCTGGCTAAGAAGGGCTCACATCAACATCTTGTTGAGAATGGGATGGACTATGTTCAATGTCTGACTGAGAATGAAATGAACCAGGTTCACTAACTGACTGAGATGGACTATGGTCAGCTGGGGACTGTTCAGATGTCTCCTCTCCCAAATCAATGAAATGAGGACCCTTCACTTGCATTTTTCTCAATTTCTTCTTAAGTCTGCTGCTTCTTCTCACACGCTGTGGTGCACTATCCTTTTGTTTTTGTTTTCCTTTCTCTGTCTTTTTGGCCATAGAGGACTGTTTTTGAAGATAAATTAATCTTTCAGATAACACTTGGTGATCTTCTTCTTCGGAAGAAGGGGTTTGATGTATGGCCTCAATAGTTTTTCTCTCTTTTGGTGTTATTGGCTTCTTACCCTTGATTTCTTTCTTCTTCCTCTTTGAAAGTCTCTCTTCCTTATCAGTTCTTTCAATTGCAGTAGTAGGAGTATTTTGAATTTCATGAATTGTTCTTTTTCTCCTACTTTTTCTTGTTGTGCTACCTTCAGGAATTTCTTGAGTAGGAGTAATTTGAGTTCCATCAGTTATTCTTTTTCTTCTACTCCTTCTTGTTGTACTACCTTCAGGAATTTCCTGAGGTTCCTTAAAGAAATTTCTAACCAGAAATTGTTCCCATGTGTCTTTCTTTTCCTTTAACTCCTTTTCAATCAAAATTTTTACAAGGCCATGGTGATATAGATGTGGTTCTACATCTCCTAAATGTTTCTGAACAGTCACGGACATTTTCTTCAAACTATTGAATAGAAAATATGGGAGATTGAGAGTTTGATTATCTAGAAAATTCATCAGCAACCTGGTATGGTACATATACATGGACCCAAAACGGCCTTCACATGTAATAAATTTTTGAACAACTAGCAGCAATGTAGCCCATTCCTCTTTCAATGCATGAACAGGAATTCCTCTTTTAAAAACAGTTATGTCCATACCTTGGTTTCGTAAGATTGTTCTCCATGCTTCTTCACTGATGCTTTTATTCTTAAACCAACGCTCACCCTCTTGAAGAAGTTCCGTGGATGTTGCTATAGATGCTTCATTGACCGCAAACTTAAGGTCTCCAACTTCTACTTCCAAGCCATTAAACGACCTTGTGAATGCCTTTGTCACTTCTTTATGATAACCTCTGAATTTATGGATAAACCGCAGCCAATTTTCTTTCTTCAATACATCCCTTACTTGTGGATATCCCTCCATAAACTTGGGTCCTTCCGGCTCTGCTCTTAGCAATTTACCCATTTCCCTTTCTACTTCTTCAAAGATTTGCCTGCGTGAGGGTTCAAATGAAAATAGAACGGCTGAATGCACGGAGATGAGCACAATGACTGTGGGTAAATATCAGTGAGTGGGTATGCAAACTGTAGTGTAATAGAGAATGAAATGGAGTGAACAGAATAGAGTGGGGTTTCGTAAGCACGACAGAGACACAGCTGAGAGGTTAACAGAGTATAACACATCCGGCAGTGTTTTGAATTTTGGTGGCTGCACAATAAATATGAGCACGTTTAAACAACGGCTATAGATTTATGCGGCTGTAAGAGTCCATGGTCAAATCAATTAGGTCTCATTGTCACCGGTGGAATATTGGAACATGAGTGAAAATTGGGGGTTTAATGATGGAACCGTTTGTGAATGAATGCGAGAGGATAATATGGAGATCGTGAAAGGTTACGGAATTGTCAATATAATCATTGCACATAATGGATAGAGCTCATGGTTCATAACTATATAAAAATGTGTTTTTCAATGCTATTTGAAATAAATTTTATTCATACCTTTGGAATCTTTGCCTTTTCCCTTGATCTTCAACTAATTGCTCTTCATTGGTGTCTTGAATGCTCCATGTCTTCATTTTTTATCCTCTCACCTGCGTTTTATTTCATGATTATGGAAATAACATCTGACTGTACATTCTTTTGAAAACAGAGTTGTAGCTGCGGAATCTGCTTCTGGCTGCGGAAACTGGAGTTAGCTGCGGAAACAGATGTCAGCTGCGGAAACTGACACAACTATTATTTGGATGGATGGAGATGAATAGATGACAAATGACCAGATGGAAATGGTCATGAAAAAGATTTTTATTGATGAAATGGAATGAAATGGATGAAATGAAGTGGAATGGAGTGAAATGAAGTGAAATGAAATGGAATGAAGTGGAATGGAATGGAGTGGGTGGTCACAAAACTTGTGAAATGAAAGAGAATTTTTTTTTTTTTTTTTGGAAAATGTAGAGTGTCAGGTGTTCCTGATTTTCACCCTATATTTTCTGTATAAGACTGCCAATCAATGATTGGTTTTCAGGCTTATACAACTTCTTCTTTTTTCTTTTCTTTTTTTAACTGAAAAGAACAAAAGCTAGGCTGGTGGAGAAGAAGAATTCTTCTGTACCAGCCTGATTGCAGAACTTTCTTGAAACATTTTGACAAAATCCTCTTTTGAGAGTGGCTTATGATAAACTTTCAATCTATGGCCATTCACAATAAGAGAAGTTTGAAACTCATCAATAGTCTTGATTCTTACCGCTCCATTGCTAAAGATCTTGTCAATCTCATATGGCCCAAGCCAATGAGTCTGAAATTTTCCTTGGAAATCTTTAAACTTGGAATCAAATAACAATGCCCAATCTCCTTCTTGAAACTTCTTCTCTTTGATGTACTTGTCATGCCATTTAGCTCTTTGATATTGAACTAGATCAGTTCTTAAAATTGCCTCTTATCTGATCTCATCTAGCTCATTCAACTGCTCCATTCTATGCTTTTGGGCTTCTGATAAGTCCATCCCCAACTGAACTGCTATCTTGAAGGTCTTCACTTGGAACTCAATGGGGAGCAAGACTTCTTTCCCATAAACAAGTTCATAGGGAGAATGTCCTGTTGTATTTCTCCATGTAGTTCTGTAGGCCCACAAGGCTTCAGGAAGCCTTTCTGCCCAATCTCTTCTATGTAGATGAACAGTTTTGGTGATGATACTTTCAAGAACTTTATTTGTGGACTCCACTTGACCATTTGCTTGCGGATGGTAAGGAGTAGATCTTCTGTGCTTGATTTTGTATTCTTCCATCAACTTCTCCACCAAATTGGATGTGAATTGGCTCCCCTGATCTATCACAATTTCTCTTGGAACACCAAAGCGAGTAAAAATATCCTCATAAATAAAATGAACAACTGAATTTTCAGTAGCAGATACTAATGCTTTAGCTTCTACCCATTTAGTAACATAATCAGTGCAAACCAATATATACTTCTTTTGCTTAGATGGTGGATTAATAGGTCCAATGAAATCTAAAGCCCATTTTCAAAGGGTTCAATGAGTACCTGTGTTTGCAATGGCATTTCATTTGAAAGGGTAGGTTTCCCTACTCTTTGGCAGCTATCACACCTTTTGACATATTGTTTTGCATCTTTGAAAAGGGAAGGCCAATAATATCCCAAGGAAAGGATTTTATAGGCCGTCCTTTTGTCCGCAAAGTGTCCGCCGCATGGTTCATCATGACATGCCTTAAGAATATCCGGCATTTCATCTTCCCTGACACATCTTCTGATCACAAGATCTGGCCCTGTTTTAAACAATTCGTTAGAAATCCATGAATATCTTGAACTCTCCTGAATAATTTTTCGTTTTTCTCTTGGAAATAAATGTGAAGGTGGTTTCCCTGTAACCAAATAGTTAGCAATATCTGCATACCAAGGGGTCTTAATAGTTACTGCAAACAAATATTCATCAGGAAACTTATCTTCTACAGGAGAATCTTCTTTGGTATTTTGAATTCTAGACAAGAAATCAGCTACTGTATTCTGTTTTCCTGGTCTATCCAACACAGTAATATTGAATTCTTGCAAAAGTAAAAGCCATCTTGTCACTCTTCCATTAGTAACAGGTTTGTTCATTAAATATCTAATTGCAGAATGGTCAGTATGAATAAAAGTTTCATAGCCTGTTATGTAATGTCTAAACTTATTAATTGCATGAACAACGGCTAAAAACTCTTTTTCAGTCACAGTATTAATTCAACTCTGTGGGAGTCAAATTTTTACCGGTGTAATAAATGGCATAAGGAATTAAATCTTTTTGACCCAACACAGCTCCAAGAGCTGTATCTGAAGCATCCGTAGAAATATGAAAAGGGAGTTTCCAATTTGGTCCTCTCAAGATAGGTGCTTCAGATATTCTTGTTTTCAAATTTTCAAAAGTTGATTGACAATCAGGATCCCATTTAAATTCACAGTCTTTTGTAAGCAATTTGAAGAGTGGAGATGCTATTTTAGTGAAGTTTTCTATAAATCTTCTATAGTAACCAGTAAATCCTAGAAAACTTCTAACATCTCTTTGATAATTTGGAATAGGTAACTTGGAGATGACTTCAACTTTTGATCTATCAACCTTAATCCCATCTCCTGAAATATGATGTCCTAAAACAATCCCTTCTGTAAACATCATAAAGCATTTTTCATGGCTTAATGAAAGGTTTGTTTCTTTACATCTTATAAGAACTTTTTCCAAATTTTCTAATGCCTCTTCAAATGAATTACCATAAACCGTAAAATCATCCATATAAACCTCTACACAATCATGGATTAGATCAGAAAAAATTCCTAGTACTGCTCTTTGGAATGTTGCTGGTGCATTACATAACCCAAAAGGAAGCACTCGGTAGGCAAAAGTCCCCCATGGACAAGTAAATGTGGTCTTATCTTGATCTTCAGGTGCTACCTGAATTTGATTATAGCCACTAAAACCATCCAAAAATGAAAAGTACTTTTTACCTGCTAATGTGTCTAATACCCGATCGATAAAAGGCAAAGGAAAGTGATCCTTCAAAGTTGCTTTGTTCAATTCCCTGTAATCAATGCATACCCTCCATTTACCATTCTTTTTAGGCACTATAACCAAAGGAGAAACCCATCGGCTATCTGAAATTGGATAAATGAAGTTTACATTGAGAAGTTTTTTGAGCTCTTCTTTCACTATCTCCCTAAGATTTGGATTCATCCTTCTTTGAGGTTGTCTGATTGGTCTACTGTTTTCCTCAATATAGATATGATGGATGCAAGTCTTAGGATCAATACCTTTCATGTCAATATACTCCCATGCAAATGCAGTAGAATGTTTTTGCAAGATTTTGGTTAGTTTTTCTTGTTGTGATTCTTCCAAAAGTTTGTTGATATTCAGTGTTTTTCCTGGAAAAATCTCAATAGTAGAACTACCAAACTCTTCCATATAGTAAAGAGACATTTGTCTTGATGATAAATATTCTATGTCGGATTCCAACTGAAATTGTGTGGGGTCATATTCTGAAGATGTCTCAAAATTTTCTAATGTGTTCAGAATTTGACTATCCTCACTGATTTCAGAAATGGTAAAGACAGGTTGTATAGTGTCCTCATCATCGACCCATTCATTGTCCCCTACTTCTGTGATTTCTTTTGCTGGAGGATACAAATTGAATTTATTTGTTGAATTACCATTAGAAATGTACATATCCCCAGATCTACAACTAATGAAAGCATCAGCTGTGGCTAGCCAAGGTCTTCCTAAGATAAGTGGGTGCCCTCCTAGATTACTCTTGGGAGTCAAAATCATAAAATATACTGGATATTCCCAAGAATCTAAGGAGACTGAAATATCTTCTAATACACCATCCGGTTTAATAATTGATCGATCTGCAAGTTGCAGTAAAGTAGGTGTAAAAAGAAGGTTAGGAAGTTTTAGCTGGTCCATAGTCTGTCTACTCATAATGTTGATAGCAGCCCCTAAGTCAATCAACGTGTTTGGAATTTCTATCCCATTTATATGTGTCTTGACAATTTGACTTCCTGGATCTACATACTTCTGCTTGGTAATTTTTCCCATCATAATATCTGCAATCTTTCCTACCAGGTGGATTCTTCTTGTGTCTTTTAGTTTCCTTCCTGGTCTTTTGAAACTCAACTCCTTTATTGTTTTTGCTAGAATAGGAATTTCTCGAATGGCTTGTAGCAAGGGAATCTCGATACAAACATTCTTCAATTCATCTAGAAAGTCATAGTTAGGCAACAAGATTTGTTTTTCCACCCCCTTGTCAATTTGTAGTCTTTCAGGAAAAGGAGGTGTAGATGAAGATGCAGGTTGCTCAACTATAGGAGTTGTGGTTGTTAGCTTTTCTTTTTCTTTTTGAATGTTTGAATTTTGAAGAGATTCTTCCTCAAAACCCTTATTGACTTCAAGAGGGTCCTCCTTAGAGGTATCTTTCTCTTGAATATCTATAGAAGGTTTTTCTAAAACTCTACCAGATCTGAGTTGTACATCGTTGAGAGGAACAATCATATAGGTAGGAAATTGTTGTCCTTCTACCATGTAAGTATTCTGAGGATTCTTATTGTTAGGATTTGGCAATGGCTGAGCTGGAAGTTGACTTGTCTTTTGTTGGTATGGGAGCATGAGTTGAGGACTTGGATTTTTTTGAGAAGGTTGTTGTTGTGGAAATGGAAATGAGAGTTGTGGATTTGAATTTGGAAGTTGTGGAGCTTGTTGATTTTGAAAAGATGGAGGATATTGATAAAATTGAGAAAATCTCCCATAAGGATTTTGCATCCCTTGTACCCATGGTTGATATGGATTCTGATGTTGGGGCCAAGGTTGTTGCCAAGGATTCCAATTTTGTGGGGTTTGAAGATTCATAGGTTTGTTAAACCCTTGAGTTTGTTGTCCCTGCCAAGGTCTTCTTGCAACAAAACAGAGAGATTCTACTGAATTTGGGTCTTCTTGAAAGACAGCTTTGAGTCCAGGAATTGAAGGACAATCCTTGATCTCATGATTCTCTGAGCAAATCATACATGTTTCTACAATTTTTGCATCCAAGGGACATTCCCTTAAAGCATGTTTCTTCCTACATTTCAGACAAAAGATGGCTAAAGCATCTGTTTCTGCTTTCTGCTTGTTTTGGATTTTAAGAGTGTCTAGTTGTTCACTAAGGCTCCCTAAGATATCAGTTTTGAATTCATCAAGCATGTTACCAATATCTGCCCTACTTACTGATCCAGTTGCAGATTTGTTAGCCCTAATAAGAGAAGGATCCCTAGGCCCTTTTCCTGTTTTAGATTTTCCTCTTGAGAGATGGACACATAGTTCAGTTATATCACGAAGTGGGAGTTGAGAAATGTCTCCTTTCCCCATCATGTTTAAAATATATATCCACTCATCTCTAATGGCTTTTAATATGAGGGCTTTCAAGGTTTCACCATCTAAGTTGCTCATCTTTGCTCTTTTCAAGTTGTATTGAAATCTTTCAAGTAAATCTTCCAAGTTTTCATCTTCTTTTTGCATCATTTTGAATACCTCATCCTTGTGATTGGTGGGCATACAATAGTCCAAGTACCTATCCAAAAATGTTTGTTTCATATCATTCCAAGTCCTAATAGATTGAGTGGCTAATCCCATGAACCATTTCAAAGCAGCTCCCTTCAATGTTGAAGGAAACAGTTTGAGTTTTTGAGAGTCTTCCATATAGTCATAAGTTCGGCACACGACTTCAAACTCAAACAGAAATGTTTCGGGATCCTCACTTCGCAATCCATAAAAGTTAGGGAGAACAGATGGTGAGATATTTTTCATCGTTGTATGAGTTTCCTCATCAACTATAGGGAATCCAAACAAGTTGTCTCCTTCCCTATTTCTACCATTATTTCCTTCACCATTGTTGTCTCCATTGTTTCCTCCTCCTCTACCTCTACCTCTACCTCCAAATCCATCTATTATTCCCTCTGCCATGATAGTTTCTTTAGAGTCCTTAAAGTCCTCTGGTTCTTCTATCAAGGGAGGATGAGAGAGAGTCTCTTTGTTTTCTAAATGGGATTTAGTAGGTGGTATAGGAGAATCCTCTAATTCAGTTGTTCCTTGAATTCCAAAAATCTTAAGGCTAGGGGTAGATGGTGGTGAATCTGGTCTATGCCTTGAAGAATATGGAGTTGTGAAAATCGAACTCTTGGCTTTAGCTATAAACCTTCCCCTAGAATCTCTTGCTCTATGCATGTCATTTTTTTTATTTTTAAAAGTTGGGCTAATAATTCTCTTTCTGATCTTCCAGGTCACACTAGGTGCAAGAAGAGAGCATACTTAAGAAATTACTGAACCAATAACTCTCTTTTCTGATCCTCCAGGTCACACTAGGTGCAAGAGGAGAGCATACTTCAAGAAGTTATCAAGTTTTCCCTTCTTTTATTATTATTATTTTTTTTTTAAGAAATTGGCTACCTAGTTACACTTCCCCGGCAACGGCGCCAAAATGTTTGGTCAATTTAGTGTGTCCTAAATTGCTGCATTTAATTTGTCAATCCGGGAATCGTAAGCTGATGAAGTGCGGCGCACTATATGTGCAAGATAACCTATTTCTTAACCTTTTGTCGTTTTTGGTTTTCTTAGGTGAAATGGAAATTCTAAAATGAAAACAAGTTTGGTTATATTTGTTCAAGGAAGTGATATCCCCTATAATGATTTACCAACTTGAAACTTAAAAAGGAATTTGAAATTTTCAATGTGTGAAAAGGAAATGAAAATGTGCCCGAAATGAAAAGGTGCTGCTAATCTAATGAATCAAAACGGGAAACTAGTGAACATGAAAACTAAACTATTCTTGCTGCCAACTGAACACAAAAGAAACTACGCTTATGGAAATTCAAAATTGCAATGAAATAAATCTAAATCAGATTACATCAATTCATTTTCTGACCCTTCATCATTAGACCAGCTATGACTTGCGGAAGTAATCATAAACAACTTGTGTAACTGATTATTTAATTTTCAGAAAGTAAACTAATACTAAACCATACACACATGATTCAATCCCTCGCCATCAGTCCAGCTGTGGCTTTCGGAGGCAACTGAAGATGTCATACATGATTTAATATATCTAAATTTGCAGAAAAGAAACTAATACTAAAAACTACACATTTCATAATACAATCCCTCACCATCAGTCCAGCTGTGGCTTTCGGAGGCAACTGAAGATGTTATGAGCGGTTTAATATATCTAAATTTGCAGAAAGGAAACTAATACTAAACTACACATTTCATAATACAATCCCTCACCATAGAATTGATCTAGTGTAGCTTTTGGGAGAGCATTTGAAGATGTTATGACGATTTAATATATCTAAATTTAACTATAACCTGACAAATGAGCAAAAGGCAGTTTAAACAAACGGTATAAAAGACAAAGGTTATAAGAAAAACAAATTAAACGACGAACAATGTTAAATCCATGTCATTAGTCAAAAAGCTATGAAAATGCAGGCTACCTATCTATAACACAAACAAGAACAGCAATGAGTGATTAACAACATAAAACACTTAAACTGATGAAATGGAAAGCATGAAAGTTTATAAAACGAGAAATGAAGCATAATTACCATGAAAGATCGGTGTATAAACATGTGAATGGATTATGGCACAATGAGCTTTAAAAAACTAAAACAAGAACTATACAATAATGCACAGAGCCTTAGACGGCGAGTCTAAATACACCGGCTTTGTAACAATCCTTCAGTAGAAGATTAAGTACGAAAGCAGTCTTCTTATATTAAATCACAGTCCTCTGATAAAGGTGTATTAGGCACTAAGAGCGACGTAATTACATTACACGGAAGCCGGACTAATAAAAGATAACAGAGACTAATCGAGACTAACTCTATATGCGTATGCAAACGCGTTATATATAGCAAAAGAAATATAACTATCTCCTAAAGTTTATGCTGGTGAAGAACACGTAGACCATTACGTCCACGGATCTAGGATCATGGCCGTGTTGGAAAGTAAATCTATGAGAAGTGGATGCTTGAATTCGACTATGGAGCCATGTACGGATGTCGACTTGTCCTCCGCAACTCAGAAACGGCCATATGAACCTTTACGTGACACGGAACAGAGTCCTGTCGCCGTAAGACTCTATGGTTGACTTCCATGTGGACGCCTTTGACCGCGGCTTCTTTAGATGAGTTTTCTCGAACCAATAGGACACGAACCATGTCCACATCATTCTTGACTTGCCCATGTGGCTCGTTTTCCCTGTAGACACCTGTAACATAGAGTTTCACAAAATAGCTGCGGAAAGTTGCAGCAGCTGCGGAAAGTGGCAAGATTCCGCAGCTGAATGAACAAAATCTAAATCAAATAGCAAACACAAAAATATAATTAAAAACCATGTTAGATGCTCTTTTGCACATGATATTGACAACTTGGGAGGTTCAGGTGAGTGAAAAAGGTATGGAAAAGTGTATGGAAAAGATGCAGAATTGAGACTCTACACCCGTGCCATTATAACCATCTCTTTCAACAATTCTTACATGGGAGGGTCCCAGTCATACACCCATGCATACAATGAGAATTTATATGCCATACCAATATTATGCATGTGGGAACCAAATTCAACCTATTTTCAAAGAAAAACGCCCCTAAGGGTATCAGCAATCATCGTCATCAACCAAATCCGCAGATCACTACCATATAAGTGACACAGATAGAACCTTTATCTGTCAAATAGGCTTTTAACTAGCCAAAGAATCATGGGCATGGGACATGCCCGCCATGTAGAAACATTGTATTTATTGTATTATACTACGTCTTGCAGGTTTCCAATAGAACATGGTCCCTATTTTACTCACAGTAAGGGGTCTCCAACCTTGGCCTGCATGCAGTTCTCTCTCTCTCTCTCTCTCAACATGGGTTATATTGAACAGAAACTATAATGTATTTCGGCTATACCGTTCTTCCTAGACCTCACACATTAGGGGGCAACTGTTATCACTGGAAAATCGGACAAGAAAAAGGCATCATGAGATGTCAAGTAGAAGGATTTACAAGGCTGAGAAACATTAGAGAATTGGGAAAATTTAAAAATCTCTAAGGTCAAGAGGAAAAATTATCAAATTGCACACAGAAGACACAGGAAAAGTGTGCTCTGCGTGCATTTTTCTTCTATAGTAGCGTTGGTCTCCGCAGATTTCCCTCAATAAGCCATGTAGTCCTGAGTACGGAGGAAGGTCACCATATGGGACCACTTGGAACACTTCAGGAAGATATTCTCCACTTGAGGCCGCCCAAGGACAACTGCCTAGAGCCACCTTGAGACCTCAAGTGAGCACATTGTTAGAGTCTTGTAATTTATAGTATCACAAGGTGACTGAATATTTCTTACTTGCGAATTTTCATATTGTACATAAATTTCAATATTTAAAGCATAGAAAAAGCATAGAAAAAGAAAAAAAAAAGAGGAAGGAAAAGAGGGTGTAAAAAAGGAAAAGAAAACCCCACAAAAAATGAATAGCTCTCAAAGTGTTGCAAATCAAAATGCCACTACTTTTTAGATAGGCTTGTTCAATCATAAATTTTAAGCATGACTGTACAAATTTTGAATTTTTGTTGATAGGGAAGAAAATGATGATTTTCCAAATTGTTTAATCTTGGCATATCAGTAGACTAGGTAGAAATTAAGTTGGTTCAAAAGTTTAATCTGAACCAATGGGAGAAATAAGGGATAGAGTTTAGGTTAGAATTTCAAAATAAAAATGTTTCAGGGTATACAAGTCCAAATTAACCCTACAAAAGAAGAAAAAATGTTATATTTTTAATTTGGGTAGGTAGATATGTTGAGGAAAAAAAATGCAAGAAGAATATGAAGTTTATCCCACAAGGTACAACATGAATTTGTTTTGCATTATCTATGGTTGAGGGGAAAGCATCGAAGGATAAAAGATATTTTTTGGTCTTAATGGTCAGGAATTCATATCCATTCCAAGACCTATTGGGACATATATTAAGTTATATTTAATCTTATCCTAAGTCCCAAGCCCCTATTTGTTTTACCCCAAATCCCGAAAAACATTTCACCTTTCCCTATCCTAACTCTGAAAACCCACTTTCCCACAATCCTAACTATCATACTATACCCCCGACATACATTTTTCCTGACACCACCATTACATCAAATATCATATCAAGTTTAATTTCCCCTCATCTCCCCTTCATCGTCGCATACCCCTGATCCATTCGACGACCAACGTGAGTTTTCGCACCCCCCCCCCCCCCGCTCGGCCTCCGAACGTTAACGTCGGGTGGGGGGGTGTTCGAAATGGATGGTATCCCATACCACCGCAAACGCTACATATCGCGCTCAACCCGTTTCACAACACCCCCCCCCCCCCCCCAACTTCCCTTACCGCTTACCGCCAGGAACCCCCTTCGAAAGTTATTTCTGCCGCAAGCCAAACCACCGCGCCCACCGACTGTTGGAATAGTTGTTGCCCTGTGTCATTGTGCCACGTCCCCACTTACTTGTCCCTTCCATCCAATCACATTCACTCCCATAAAATTCTCGTTGCGCATTCAATTGGTTGGGTCATTGTCCAATGGGCCCGCGCCAATCCAACATTTTCCAAATCACCCATTATAACCCGAATTCATGATCAAAAGAAAGGTTTACCTTGGTTTTTCTATCCAAAATTACATGTTCCAAATTCACAGATATTTTTAAGCAAAATATCATCGAAGAAAGTCCCCGGATTATCAATAGAGCTCACATCGCTATGCAGATTGAAGCACAATGCTCACAGTTCCCCTATGTTTTCTCTCTTCCCCATTTCTAATCTGAAATTGTTTCCCCTCTCTGATTCCCTCTTCTTTCAATCCCATTCTTCATTGTACATTTATTTTTAGATCACAGGAGACAAAAATGCCTCCAAATCTATATCAACAATTATTTAATCCCATGGTCTACCCACAGGTGAACCTGGATCACTTGGCTCTAGCAGACCGAGACTTTAAAATCTATGAGACAGAGTTAGACTTCGATTTATTCAATGTCTACTATTGGCTTGAGGACAAATTCCTGGATGAAGTTGATGAAATTGGCATGTGGGATACTAAATTACCTTACTACATCTTCCCCAAGACCCATAGCTACCCAGAGTTCATTCGAAAGTGTCAATCCTGCTATGACATTAATCAGAGAACCATAGTCACCCCAATATGAGAAATCCTATTCACCATCAATGCCCAATCCATCCAGTAGATTATACAAGCCCCCACTCCTGAACAAACAATTCCTTTCTCTTATGAATCCCTTAGGGAATTTTATCATAAGATTGACTTTGCCAGCAGAGCCAAAATTTTGCAACTTTTCATGGCCACTGATGCCCCAATGCCTACAAATAACCCTCCATATCCTTCTTCTATTTTCCTTGGCAAGACCCAACATATAGGCTCTGTCTTGTCATATCTACTAGGGTATCACATAGACCAATGGGTTGATGAGGCCATGATAGGATTTTTATCCATCCTTTCATTAGATTCCAAGCCCTCAGTCATGTTCAATTATGCCCAATTCCTGGCTGATGCTATACATGACAAATTCTTAAAGTTTAATACAGAGGAGGTATTCAAATACACCTCTGTATTGGTATATATGTTCATTTATTTCCAGTCCAGCAGGTTTCAATTTCAGATGACCAAGGTCAATGAATATGTTGAACCTCAATCTGTCATCTTCTGGGCCACTCTGTTGTTGAAAGATCATAAGAATTATACATACAAATATTTTATGGATTTATTTGTGCATCCATCCATCAACACACTCAGCAGTGTAGCAGAGCCAAGAGCAAATGAAGAAATCAGGAAAACCATGCAGTTGACAAATCAAGTAAAGACAACAGATTGGTACTTATACCAAAATTACATAAAGATCTGAGTCTATGGGTGTGAGCTAGCACCCTACAAATTTCCAAATTTACTCTCCATGAGGGTCTTTGCACTGGAGTATATAAGGAAAATGATACATGTAGATGAGCTTCACTTTGTTTCTGTAAAGAAGAAGTCCCAGTTCAAAATCAAGGCACAAATTGGGAATTTCATCTGTAACAGCAGAGCAATAGGGGAGGAGGCCGATAAGATACTAAAGGAGATGGGTTTCAGCCACAGTTTCACCTTGCAGGGATCATCTCCAAGAGAAGGGTGGAAAACATGTCCACATCCTATGTCCACACACACAGGCCTACAATTGAGCAGTATGAAAATCAGGAAGAATGTGTGACCAACACCCTGCAAGAAGATCAAGAGCAGGTGATTTCTACCTCAGGCATCCAAACCCCAACCCCACAAGAAAGGAAGAGTGTAGAAGAAAAATAAGACAAGGGGAAAGAACAAGAGAAAGAGATAGGGAGCAAGAGTCCAAGAGAGGATCAGTCACCTTCAGTGACTGATACCTCTAGCAAAGAAATCAAACTGAAATATAGTAAGAGGGCCAGGATTCATATGGATATCGATCAAGGAGGTGAATCAGAGTAGCGGAGAATGATTCACATTATAGACACCCCTAGGTCATCTCCAGTAGGTGGTCAAACAATGGCCTCCCCTACATCTTCAGCCACAGTGTCTATTCAGCAACAAGGCTTGCAGACATCTATTTCCAGGCTTACCATAGAAGGCTAAGAAAAATCAGTTTATGACACATTCAAAGAGATAAAGTTGATGAATGAGGTGCTGAATACTAACACCTACTGTTATCACTTATAACTTTGCGAAACATTACTTGACATGTTCATACAGTTCATTTATCAAAAATCTCAAGTTGGTATAGGAAAATTTCATTATTATTTTTTTTATATTTAGCATATCTAAGGTTCAAGACCACCTCCATTTTATCTCAATCCACCTCCATTAAATTCATGTCATGTCTCACCATTCATCATTTGCCGTCAGTTTCCATTTCCCAAACGTTTAAATTTGAAAAAGGACACTTTAGCCAGTTTTACCGGTTTTCGTAGCATTTTACACTGTGAAATAGAAGTTTTCGCTACACAACTGCCTAATATTTTCGTAGTGAGACGGTCAGGAAAAGAACTACCTATGCTACGAAAAATGGTTTTCCTGTCTGTCTTGTCAAACTTGATGCAAAGTGTTAGTTCATGATTAGAGGAGTTAGGGTGGATGCCATTCGAATCAGTTAAGGTTAATTTAAAAGTACAAGGTCATGTATGAGGTCATCATTACCGTTTTTATCATGCATGTGTTATGATTAAGGCATGAGTTGTCATTCAAACCATAAAACCTTACCCAATTACTCTTTTTTTCATACTCCGCTTTATCTTTTCATGCTATTAGATTTCTAGAGAGCTACTTCATAGAGCCAAGCAGGTTGTTGGCATTTTCATAGGTTGCAAGTGTCATCTAGCAAGAGACACTGAGAAGATATAAATTCACCATGGGTCCAAGGAATAAAACTAATAAAGGTGGTCACTGCCACATGTATGAGCCCATGGACATGAATTTCTTAAATTAAGATCCAACTGCCTTGGAGGTATTTAGAAGAACAGGTTTCTTGCAATTCTGTCAAAGATTGCAGGGGTGTCATTTGCAGGTTTCAAAGGAGTTTACTAACAGTTTCATTGGAACAACTTCAAAGGTGGGAATGCTTAACCTCACAGTAACACTAGAAAACATTTTAGCAGCAACAAGAATCCCTAGAGGAGGGTAACAATGGTTTAAAGACATCAATTTCACCATGCAGGATTGCAGAGAGTTCATCAAGCCAGAGCATAGTGAAATTGATCTCACAAATGCTATCCCAAGGATTTACATGAAGGACAAATTTTCAAAGTTGTTGATGATCATTCAAAAGTATTTCACATGTGAAGGAAGATTTCACATGGTATACTCCTACCACCTTAGGCCTCTACTACATTTTGTGGGTAAGAGGTCTCTTGACTTGCCCTTTTACTCATACAGAAGTCTAGGTAAAATGTCAGATAAGGTTCAATTGAAAAAGAAGGAAATAAAACCTCTCTCTTTCATCATGGTTTGATTAAGTTGTTGGTGTTAGAGGAGTTGAAGAGATTAGGCAGAGATTGGACATCCTTTTTTTTCATGAGTGGTTTTGAAGCAAATGTTGTCACTCCTAAAAGAGTTCCCAAACCTAGAGATATTTCATCACCAAATTTGGTAGAGCAGTTAGAACAAGTGACGATGGAGACAGAGCCTTTGCAAAAGATTGACACATCCAAAGCTACATTTGCAAAACAGAAGCCAACAGTTAGCAAAAATGGCAGCAAGAGAGTTACTAGGAGCCAAACAGTGGTTAAGGGTAACTTAGAGGACATCTTGCATGTAATTGATATTGAAGAAACTCCTATTGTCCAAGCTGAAGACATAGAAGAGGGAGGAAGAAAGGTTAAGAAAGGCAAAACAAATAAAAAATTAGAGTTTGCAGGTGATGATGTTGGATTCATGTTTCAACCTAGAAAACCGATGACCAGGCATGCAAGAAAGGTCATGGAAAGAATCAAAGAGATCCAGAAGGTCAGTGAAACTGCTCAACCACCACCAAGCATCATAGGCCTCTCCTCGCTTGCAAAAGAATATTTGGTTATCAAACAAAATAAGGGTAAAGAGAAAATCACTGAAAAATCAGAAGTTGAAACCCTTAAGGAGCATTTGAAAGAGGTCAAGCACACAAAAAATATAAACCTACACTTGCAATCCAAGAACAGGACATTAAAGGACAAAGTGCAAGACCTTCAAGAGCAATTAGATCTGATTCATGAAGTGCTGGAAAAGAAAGGTTTGAAAATGACTGTGGTGGAAGAGCGTATAAGTCAATTGATCATAAATGAGGAGGAAACACAATAGGAGAAGTAAGTTGAGATGGAATATGTCTTATAAGTTTCATAACATGCAGAAAAATCAAATTTTTGCAACAAAAGATCAGTTTTTGAAGACAATTTTGAAAAGAGAAATTTTTGGGCTTTTACACAATTTCGTAGCATTCCTCAGGCTTGAAGCCAAGAATACGCTATGAAAAAACCTGTAGCATCCTTTTTGCTTTTAAAGTCAATTTTTGCATGATTCAAGGAAGGGGATTCATGGTGGTAAGGTGTCATGACATGATTGACATGATGGAACAACAAAGAATTGAAGAGGATGGATGGAAATGTTACATTTCTCACGCTACCAAAACTCGCTACGAAACTATCATGTTTTCGTAGCGAGCAATTGTTAAAGATTTTTTAACATCTTAAAGGCAGTTTTGGCCAGTTGGAGACCTCCAACATGTCAAGGGATCTTATCATCAAATATTCATGACTTAAAGGGAGTGTCATGCAGCCAGGTCATCAATCAAAACAGCATTGAAGTCAAGGGTCATCTATTCCTAAAAACAGAGTTATGCTCCACAAATCTAGGGAGGCTTTAAATATGTAAAGTGGTGATGAATTTGATCATGTGTCTCTTGAGCATGTGATATTTATTTTGTAACCATCATGTAAATGTTTTCACAGATAAGATAGAGCAATGTAATAAATACGAGTTAGAGTCTTATTAGGAGATGGTTTCTTTAGAAGATAGCTGTCAATTTTCTGTTGTAATTTATTTTTTTCAGTTATGAAAGGTGTCATAGGATAATTCGAGGATCTATCCACTAGGCAGATCATCCTTGTTGTAAAGAATGTCTATTTAAAGACAAATCATCGAAGTAGTAAAGGGTTGGAGAACATTTGCACCAAATTGTTGCTTTTATGTTTTTGGCCTATATTAGTAATACAAAGTGACATTCTTCTTAACAGACTTGAGATTATCATGAGGTTTTTTATGTCTTATTGATCTATATCTTTATGTTTTATCACTTGCAGTAGGTTTCATCTCTATTACTCAGAATTCATAATTTTATGCTTAGACTTCCTTTAATGATGAAATGAATATGTTTTCCTATGTTATATGTGTGAGTTGCCTCTGTTAAAGACCTCTATCTACCTCAACTTCCATGTTGAAGAACCTTTGTCAATGAAAATACTGATTGTTGACTCCATAAGCCTAATGGTAGTAAGCCTGCATTATTTTCAACCTGCAATCATAAAAAACAAGTTACAATTTCCATAGAGTTATCCATCTAGTACTATCATTATTTAGTATCATAAAACCCCCTTGGGAGAGCCCTCTCAAACTGAAGAGGCTAAGCTTCAGTTAGAAGTGGTTTGAAACAGTTACACTGAGTTGTTTGATAAGCAGCCAATCAAGTACAATTTTGTGCTAATATTTTGGTGCATCTGCCAGGAGCCTAAAGATATAAATTTCCCAAAATTTTGAAGCTGAACTCTTGAAGGTAGCAGGAGCTCAGAATCTGTTCGAGGTTGTAACTACCTTGGTGACTCCATTAAATCATGTTCAAAGGTGGCTTCGAAAAGGAGATATACGAGGAGTAATCTTAACCCAAATCCACCTACAAATGTGGATAATCCAAACACAATTTCCAGAGGAATTCAAGGCAGCTCTACACAATCAGGTACTCCATTACACACAAAAGCCTTGTCCTTTGAAGTTTTAAGAAGTCCTGAAGATAAAAAGTTTGATGATAAAATTCAGGAAGTCTTGTTTAGGTCTGAAAATGAAAAATAATTGACTGAGATTTTTTTAGACCTACAAAGAAGAGGTATTGATACCTCAGCCTTAGTGACCCAAAAATATAAAGAAGAATTCTGGAGGGCAATCACATCAGAGTTATTGTTAGAGAGGGAATCTTTGGATAAGTTTAAGGAACTAGACCCATTGGAAATATTGTTAAGAAAAAAATATGGTTTTCCTTTACCTGATTGGAGTGCATTTGTAAATGGACTACAAAAACCAACTACTCCACCTCCTAACAGTTCCTCTTCTTCTACTACTATTGTCCCTAAAACTACCACAGTCCTTGTCATCATGGCTGGAAATGTTCCACCTTCACCTGCTGCTACACCTGCTAGGTATGCCCCTCTTGTTCTCCCAGATGTCCTTAATGCCCTTCCTAGCAAATATTATGCTAGAATCAAAACTTGGGGAAGTGATGAAGAGATTACAATTGAAGAGTATGTAGACTAGTTTAATGACTTCAGAGGCAGGGAGGAGGTTGACCATGAAGATTTCAAAATGAGACTCTTTTCTCAGAGTTTCATTGGTGAGGTCAAAAAGTGGTTCAAAGCCCTTGCTCCAGGAAGCTTGCATAATTGGAATGAGTTTGAATATAGCTTCTTGAGAAAGTGGGGAAATAGAACAAATCCTGTGCAAGCCCTCACTGAGTACAATAGCTTGAAAAGAGCTGTAGATGAAACTGTCCAAAATTTCTCCAAAATATTTAATAAATTCTATGATTCCATTCTTGCCCATCTAAAGCCTCCACCAAGCGCAGCTCAACTGAGATATGTTGAGGCTTTTGACTACGACTTTTCTATCCTACTTAGAGAGAGAGAATCCCCTTCACTAGCATAAATGAAAAATGATGTTGTGAAGGTGGAATTCAATATGATAGTAGCTAAAAAGTCCAAAATGGGAAAAACAAAATTGAAAGAAGAAGATAAGCCTTCCACCTCAGATGACAAATTTGACTCCATGATGAAGACAATGGGAAAACCGATGGATAGGCTTGCCCTTGGAAATGCTTTTGCACCTCCTTCACAACATGAAACACAATTTAGAAATCCACAGTTCAGAAGACCTAAAAATCAGCAAATACCAAGGGAAAACAGAAATCAGCCTGACCCTCAAGTAAGGCCCCCTTTTCAACAAAATTTAGTTGATGAAGAAGATCAGCCTGAGATACCAGAAGACTCCATTCATTGCCTAGATGAAAACATGTCTGGAATGTTTTTGACTAAATAAGAGCATGATGAGTCTGATCATGATGTAAACAAGGGTGAGGAACCATCTGATTATCTTCAAGGTTATCAACATGCAATATTTGAGATGCAGAAGCAATACAACCTTAGAAACAAAAATGTCCCTATTACTGCAAATAAAACACAACCCAAGAAAGATGCCCCTAAAGCAGCTGAGGTTAGAAAAGATCCACCACCTCCTCCTCCAGTTAAAGAGACTGAAAAAATTTCTTTTGTTTTTAGTTTGGAGAATGATATTTCCAAAATCAAGATCCCAATCCCTTTTGGAGAAATTCTTAAGGTGAATGAATACAGAAGTAAAATTGTAAAAATGATGAATTCCCAACCTGGAGCTGCAGACATCCATAATGTATAAGAAGACCATCCTACCATCTACTTGG
Source organism: Pinus albicaulis (assembly GCA_034641835.2). Lineage (NCBI taxonomy): Eukaryota > Viridiplantae > Streptophyta > Pinopsida > Pinales > Pinaceae > Pinus > Pinus albicaulis. The sequence goes on along the minus strand of CM076573.1, from coordinate 528,992,990 downwards.
GACCAAGATTGGAAGATGAACAGAATGAAGAGGTATCTCCTTTCTATGTCAGCCTTATTATCCATGACATGACATTACACAATGCCATGTTGGATTTAGGGGCCTCATAACCTCATTCCTTAAGTGATTATGGAAAGGATGGGACTAGAAATTACTAGGCCATATAAGGATTTGTTTTCTTTTGATTAAAAAAGAGTTCAATTCATTGGATTGATAAAATATGTTGTTGTTGGTCTTACACAAGTCCCTGCCAAGACAGTGGTAATGGACATTGTGGTAGCAGACATTCCACCGAAGTTTGGCATGCTCCTATCCAGGTCTTGGGCAGAAAATATCAAAGGCACCATGCAGATGGACCTAACATATGCCATCATTCATGTTTTTGGTGAGAAAATAAGGCTATATAGAGAAACAAGGATGGCTTATATGGTAATCAGTAAGGACAAACCTCAGAATTTCCCATTTTATGCCGTTGAAACTGAATTAGGATTGGCTATTCTTTTCAATGAGCTAACTGATGAAGCAGAAGATGAGAAGAAAGAATAAATTCGGGATGTTGAAAATCAGCAAGCTGAAAATCAAGAAATCATTGAAGAAAAGGCAGAGGGCTGGTGGTTAATGCATTTTGATGGATCATATAGAAGAGAGGGGGTTGGATCAGGCATTTGGATCAAAACTCCTAAAGATGAAATTAATTTCTATTCTTTCAAACTGGACTTTGATTGCACAAACAATATGGCTGAGTATGAATATCTATTTTTGGGTTTAGAAATTTTGAAAGATTGGGTGCCCAAAAAATTCAATTTGTGGAGATTATGAAGTATTTATTAAACAAGTTGAAGGTGTATATATCAAAATAAGGATGTGAGAATGAGGGCATACATAAATTTTATCATGGAGATGTTAGAAAGATTTCAATAATATTCATTTATTGTGAAGACTAGGGACCAAATTTCAGTAGATGACTCCCTAGTTGTTTCTACAAGTCTGTTTTTCATCCCTACACATTCCACTGAAAGGTATGAGGTTGAAGTTCACCGTAGGCCTGCTATCCCAGAAAACATTATTCATTTGCAAGTTTTTGAAGATGACCAACAAGTCAAAAACTTCATATAATTGAAAGAGGAGTTTGAAAGCACACAAGTAGATCAACAAAACATGCTTTCTAGAACTAAGGGTAATTCTCAATTTTTACAGCTGAAGAACAATTGTATACCCAAAGGTCTCATCCCACTTGAAAATCTCTTTGAACAAAATGATGTGTTCAAATATCCTAGGATACAAGCTGATGATGAAGAGGTAGAGAGTTGTAACCTTGGTGCACTAGCAATGCCTAAAATTATCAAGATTTCAAAGTTCCTTTCTATAGAGATGAAACAAAAATATATTGAGATGATGAGAAAGTTTATTGATGTTTTCGGATGGAGTTATGCTGATTTGAAGAAATATGATCCTACTATTATTCAACATACCATTCCTATTAAATAAAATGAGAAGCCTTTCAAACAGAAGTTGAGGAGGATTAATCCACTGCTTCTACCTTTGATTGAAAAGTAAATTAAGAAACTCTTTGATGCAAAAATTATTGTTCCCATTAGATTCTCAAAATGGCTTGCTAACTTGGTTCCAGTTAGAAAAAAGAGTGGAGAGATCATAATCTGCATTGACTTCAGAAACTTGAACAAAGCTTCTCTGAAGGAAAAATACCCTCTCCCAAATATGGACCAAATTTTGCAGAACATTGTTGGTTCCCAAAGGATGCCTATGTTGGATGGTTTTTCAAGATACAATCAGATACTAGTGCACCCAAAAGATCAGGAGAAAATTGTCTTTACTACAACATGGGGAACATTCATGTATACCAAGATGCCCTTTGGTCTAATGAATCCAGGAGTGACCTTTCAAAGAGTAATGGACATTGCCTTTGCTGAGGAGAAGGATAAGTTGGTGGTTGTCTATCTGGGTGACATAACATTATTCTCAAGAAGAGAAGAAGGCCATTTGAAGCATCTGGAGAAAGTTTTGCTAAAGTGTAGAAGGTTTGGTATTTCTCTTAATCCCACTAAGAGTATTTTTGCTTTAACTTCTGGAAAGTTACTTGGGCATATTATATCTAAAGATGAGATAAATATTGATTCAAACAGAGTCAATGCCATTCAGAAAGTAGATCTACCTAGAAGCAGGAAGGAAATTCAACTTTTCCTTGGAAGAGTGAATTTTGTGAGAAGGTTTATTCCAAATTTTGTTGAGATTGTCAAAGTCATAACCAAGATGTTGAAGAAAGGAGCTGACATTAAATGGACAGTGGAAGAAAATTAGTCATTTGAGGAAATCAAGAAGGAGCTCACTCAAGCCCCAGTGTTTATTAGCCTGGATTTTTCAAATGAATTTCTAGTTTTTACATTTGCATCAGAAAACACAATTGCTGGAGTTTTGCTGCAGAAAGGACAATAAGGTATAGAGCAGCCCATTTCATTATTTAGCAGGACCCTTTATAATTTAGAGTTGAAGTAAAACATCTTAGAGAAACAGGCATATGCTTTGGTAAAATCCATCAACGATTTCAAAATTTATATTCAACATTCTTATGTCATAGCATTTGTGCCTATTGTTGTAGTGAAGGACATCTTGACTCAAGCTGATCCTGATGGTAAGAGAGGGAAGTGGATAGATAAATTGCTGGAGTATGATATAGAAATCAGACCTACAAAATTGATGAAAGGACAGGGACTAGCAAAGCTGATGACACAGTCCAATTTTGACTATCTTGATATGAATTTTATCACAGAAATTTCAAAATTCAGATGAAGATGAATAACTGGTTCCTATTGAAGAGAAGTACATTCTGTCTGAGTGGTATAGAGACATTTTTTTTTATTACATCATCATAGAGCTCCTGCTGAATTGACTAAATCTAAAGCAAGATTTGTGAAGCTGAAATCTCTGAGGTACTGCATCATAGATAAAAATATATATTGGAAAGATATTGGTGCCATTCTTTTGAATTGCTTGTTGGAAGAGGACCCTGAAAGGGTGATTGAAGAGTTTCATAAAGGATATTTTGGAGGACATCACTATTGGAAGGCCACAACAAACAAAATTCTCAGAGCAGGTACTACTGGCCTATCATGTTAAAGGATGTCTACAAGAAGATAGTTGCCTGCCATGAATGTCAAATTTTTTATGGTAAGAAAAAGCTTGTTCTTTTACCCTTGATGCCAATTTATGTTGAGGCGCCATTCCAGCAGTGGGGGTTAGATTTTATTGGTGAGATACATTCATCATCTTCAGGGCAGCATCGCTAGATCCTGACAACAACTGATTATTTCACCAAGTGGATTGAAGCAATCCCAACAAGGCAAGCAAATGATGCAATCATCATTTCATTCTTAGAGAATAACATATTGTCCAGGTTTGGCTGTCCTATGAAGATCATCACTGACAATGCACAACCTTTCAAATCCAAGAGGTTGATCATTTTTTGTCATCAATATCACATTACACTTGGACACTCTATTGCTTACTACTCACAAGGTAATGGTCTTGCTGAATCTTCTAACAAAAGCATTGTGAGGATTATTAAGAAAGTGTTGCAAGAAAATAAAAGGTCATGACATCTAAAGCTGAAGTATGCTCTGTGGGCTGATAAAGTGTGTACAAAAAGGTCAATTAGTACTTCACCTTATGAGTTGGTGTATGGAGCTGAAGCCATTTTTCCTACATCCTTGGGAGTGCTTGTTATGAAGCTGCTGCAAGGATTAGAAGAGGAACCAAATGCTATTCAGAGGAGAATAAACCAGTTGATAGCTCTGCAGGAAAAAAGGGAGTAGTATATAACAGCAATCAACAATCTCAAAACAGAATAAATAAGACATTTTATATATTCCATTTTATTACGGCTTTATGCTAATAAATACAAGCTAATCATAAAACTTGAGCACGAGGTGAAGGCCATTAGAGTTTGAAGAAGGCTTGGTAAATTTCAGAGTTTTTATTTCCAAGAAGATGGATGGCACTGGAACTACAGGTTCTTTGGTGTACCACAGGAGCACACCATCCTAAGTGAAGCCACTATTATCACTTATAACTTTGTGAAACATTACTTGACATGGTCATACAGTTCATTTATAAAAAATATCAAGTTGGTATAGGAAAATTTCATTTTTTTTTATATTTAGCCTATCCTAAGGTTCAAGACCACCTCCATTTTATCTCAATCCACCTCCATTGAGGTCATGTCATGTCTCATCGGTCATCATTTGTTGTCTGTTTCCATTTCCCAAGCATTGAAATCTGAAAAAGGACACTTTAGCCAGTTTTACCTATTTTTCGTAGCGTTTAACAATGTGAAATAGCAATTTTCGATACGAAACTGCCTAATAGTTTCATAGTGAAACTATCAGGAAATGAACGAGCTACATTACGAAAAACATTTTTCCTCTCTGTCTTTTCAAACTTGATGCAAAGTGTCAGTTCATGATTAGAGGAGTTAGAGTGGATGTCATTCGAGTCAATTAGGGTTAATTTAAAAGTACAAGGTCATGTCTAAGGTCATCATTACAGTTTTTAGCATGCATGTGTTATGATAAGGCATGTGTTGTCATTCAAACCATAAAACCTTACCCAATTAGTATTTTTGTCATAATTCACTTTATCTTTACATGTTATTGGATTTCTGGAGAGCTGTTTCATCGAGCCAAGCAGGTTGTTGGCATTTTCAGAGGTTGCAGGTGTCATCTAGCAAGCGAGGCTGAGAAGATATAAATTCACCATGTTTGTAAGGAAGAAAACTAATAAAGGTGATTACTGCCACAGGTATGAGCCCATGGAAATGAATTTGTTAAATGAAGACCCAACTTCCTTGGAGGTATTCAGAAGAACAAGTTGCTTGCAATTTTGTCAAATATTGTAGCGGTGCCATTTGCAGGTTTCAAAGGAGTTTTCTAACAGTTTCACTGGAACAGCTTCAAAGGTGGGAATGCTTAACATCACAGTAACACTAGACAACATTTCAGCAGCAACAGGAATCCCTAGAGGAGGGGAAAAATGGTTTAAAGGCATCAAGTTCACCATGTAGGATTGCAGAGAGTTCATCAAGCAAGAGCATAGTGAAATTGATCTCACAAATGCTATCCCAAGGAGTTACATGAAGGACAAATTTTCAAAGATGTTGATGATCATTCAGAAGTATTTCACATGTGAAGGAAGATTTCACATGGGCTACTCCTACCACCTTAGGATTCTGCTACATTTTGTGGGTAAGAGGTCTCTTGACTTGCCCTTTTACTTATACATAAGTCTAGGTAAAATGTCAGATAAGGTTCACGTTAAGACAGAAGGAAATGAAACCTCTCTCTTTCATCATGGTTTGATTAAGTTGTTGGTGTTATAGGAGTTGAAGAGATTAGGCATAGATTGTACATCCTTGCAGTTCATGAGTGGTTTTGAAGTAGATGCTATCACTCCTAAAATAGTTCCCAAACCTATAGATATTTCATCACCAACAGTGGCAGAGCAGCTAGAACTAGTGAGCATGGAGATAGAGCCTTTGCAGAATATTGACACACCCAAAGCTACACCTGCAAAACATAAGCCAACAATGAGCAAAAATGGCAGCAAGAGAGTTACTAGGAGCCAAACAGTGGTTAAGGGTAACTTAGAGGACATCTTGCATGCAATTGATATTGAAGAAACTCCCATTTTCCAAGCTGAAGGCATAGAAGAGGGAGGAAGAAAGCTTAAGAAAGGCAAAACAGATTAAAAAATTGGAGTTTGCAGGTGATGATGTTGGATTCATGTTTCAACCTAGAAAACCAATGACCAGGCGTGTAAGAAATTTCATGGAAAGAAGAAAATAGATTCAGAAGGTCAGTGAAACTGCTCAGCCACCACCAAGCATCCTATACCTCTCCTCACCTGCAAAAGAAGATCTGGTTATCAAACAAAAGAAGGGTAAAGAGAAAATCAATGAAAAATCAGAAGTTGAAACCCTAAAGGAGCAATTGAAAGAGGTGAAGCACATAAAAAATATAAAATTTCACTTGCAATCCAAGAACAGGGCATTAAAGGACAAAGTGCAAGACCTTCAAGAGCAATTGGATCTGATTCATGAAGAGCTGGAAAAGAAAGGTTTGAAAATGACTGTGGTGGAAGAGCCTATAATTCAACTGATCATAAATGAGGAGGAAACACCACAGGAGTAGTAAGTTGAGATGGAATATGTCTTATAAGGTTTATAACATGCATAAAATCAAATTTTTGCAGCAGGAGATCAGTTTTTGAAGACAATTTTGAAAAGGGAAATTTCTGGGTTTTTACACAGTTTCGTAGCATTCCTCGGGCTTGAAGCCAGAAATACGCTACGAAAAAACCTGTAGCATCCTTTTTTCTTTTAAAGTTAGTGTTTTCATGATTCAAGGAGGGGGATTCATGGTGGTAAGGTGTCATGACATGATTGACATGATGGAACAACAAAGAGTTGAAGAGGATGGATGGAAAGGTTATTCTCATGCTACCAAAACTCACTACGAAACTGTTTTGTTTTCGTTGCAAGCAATTGTTAAAGATTTTTGAACATCTTAAAGACAGTTTTGGAAATCTAGAGACCTCCATCATGTCAAGGGATCTTATCATCAGATATTTATGACTCAAAGGGAGTGTCATACAGCTAGGTCATCAATCAAAACAACATTGAAGACAAGGGTCATCTATTCCTAAAAAAGAGAGTTATGCTCCACAAATCTAGGGAGGCTTTAAATATGTAAAGTGGTGATGAATTTGATCATGTGTCTCTCGAGCATGTGATATCTATTTTGTAACCATCATGTAACTGTTTTCACAAATATAATAGAGCAATGTAATAAATAGGAGTTAGAGTCCTATTAGGAGATGGTTTCTTTAGAAGATAGCTGTCAATTTTCTGTTGTAATTTATGCTTTTTAGTTATGAAAGGCGTCATAGGAGAATTAGAGGATCTAGACACCAGGCATATCATCCTTGTTGTAAAGAATGTCTATTTAAATATAAATCATCGAAGTAGTAAAGGGTTGGAGAACATTTGCACCAAACTGATGCTTTTATATTTTTGACCTATATCAGTATTACAAAGTGACATTCTTCTTGACAGACCTGACATTCTCATGAGGTTTTTGATGTCTTATTGATCTATATCTTTATGTTTTATCACTTGCAGTAGGTTTCATCTCTATTACTCAGAAATCATAATTTTATGCTCCGACTTCCTTTAGTGATAAAATGACTGTGTTTTCCTATGTTTTATGTGTGAGTTGCCTCATTAAAGACCTCTATCTGCCTCAACTTCCATGTTGAAAAACCTTTGTCACCGAAAACACTGATTTTTGACTCCATAAGCCCATTGGTATCAAGCCTACATTCTTTTCATCCTGCAATCATAAAAAATAAGTTACAATTTCCATAGAGTTAGCCATCTAGTACTATCATTATTCAATATCATAAAACCCCCTTGATAGAGCCCTGTCAAACTGAAGAGGCTAAGAGTCAGTTAGAAGTGGTTTGAAACAGTTACACTGAGTTGTTTGATAAGCAACCAATCAAGTATAATTTTGTGCTAACACCTACAACCAATTCTGGAAGCAGACCTCAAGTTCACAAAGCAGGCTGTTGTCTGCCTTTGATACTGAAAAAAGAGAGGATGCAGATGGCATTTCTAGAAGCCCTAGTCCCACATCCTCAAGGAGCAGGAGATTATAAGAAGGCATCATTCGAGTTCAGTACCAAGGAAATCCATCCTATTGACCAAATGGAACTACACAAGAATACCGGAGAGATGGTGGCCTCCACCTTGACAAGTACTGCCATGAGCTTGTCAAAACTTCAAGTATCTCTATCCAATACCCAATCACAGCTCAAGATGGAGAAAATATCTGCTATGGGTAATGACTCAAGGATAAAACCTTTAGAAGATTTGATAGTGAAGCTTGGGTATGACCCAACCAATGTTCAAGCTGTGGAGGAGGTTTTGAAGAAAAATAATGTTGACATAACAACCCTCAGGAAACAACTCAAGGTGTTAGCAACATAAGACCCCTTGGCTAAAGGCATTGAGGAAGATGAGTCACAGAAGGCTGATTTAATGAAGTTAATCATGGAACAGTCTACCCAAATCAAGAAAATGGAGATTGAGATGGAGAATCTATTGAAGGAGAAACAAGAAGTAGCTCGAGTGGCACTTATCCCGTTGGAAGCTGTGCCCATTTCATCAATTCCATCAACCATTCCAGCAACTGCGGGGGCATCCAGTGGGACAGATCAGCTATCCAAGGCCATTGAAATTATGACCCTGCAGTCACAAGAGATCAAGAAATTGGAGGCACAGATAGGCCTCCTGAGGGATCAAAAGGCAAGATCAGAAACTACCCATGAGATAGCCGAAAAGCAGATTGAAAGGTTGGAGAAGGAAGAGAAGGAATTTTCGGCCAGTAGAATTATGGGCCAAATGAAGCTAATCATCTGGGGCAGTATCATAGAGTCAGTGGATGAAATCTGACACTCAATCCACATCATTTTTGAACAAAAAGATTTAATTGACAAGTGCAAGGTGGCTATTGAAAAAGAAAATCAGGATTTGGGAAATATGCCAAACACAACCCCCAAAATCATAAGGTTTCTAAATTCCAAAACCAGTTATGAGCTAGAAGAAATGGATGTGCAATATGGGACAAATACCATATTAGAGGTGAAAAGGGTCCTCACGAAAATGAATTTGGTGAGACAGCTCAAGGATAAGTCACACGAATTGGACGTGACCATCAACAGATTTTTCAATAGAATGGAGCCCTTGAGGGCAAAAGGGTTTCCTTCATTTTATGTGATTAATAACAAACTAGTCCAGAAAGGAGACTATATGACAAAGCTTAGGGAGACATCTAAATATACCACCAAAATTTCCAACATCAAAGGAAACGTGACCGGAAAAGTTGTCATGGACCTCTTAAGCAATGACATCTTCATCCAACATGAACTAAAGCATGTTTTCCTCGCCAGGCCCACTTTAAGCAAATACACAGAGGTGGATGAAGTGTATCGACAGGTCGTAGGGATGAGAATTCCAGGAAAGGATGAGTGGGCCAAATTAGGCATGTACCAAGATTGAAAGGGCATGGTGAACACATCAGCACAGCCACCAATTGACGAAAAGTGCCAGTACCGCATCATATTTAATGATCCAACAAAGGTAGTCCAAAAAGTAGAGCCAAATGTTAGAGCCACCCATCATTGCATCTTCGTGACCACCTCATCCACTTTCAGCTTACTTTTGGATTCATGAAGAGCTGTCGAAGTTAATTCCACAAACGGTGTTTTGTCAGATATATTTTGTCTTGGCCTTGCATGGCCACACTTGTCTAGTTTTTTCTTAGTTATAATTAATGAAAAGCTGTCGAGGTAGATATGGAAACTGATGTAGTTTTTAATTAAATACTGCATGCATTGGCAGTATCAAGGGTTGGACCCTGCATTGTAAGAACCTATTGTATTGGAGCACTGTAATATTTTTTGAAGTTGGGCATCAATAATAAGAGATCGTTTTACAAGATACTGAGTTGTGTTAAATGGTGATGTTTTACTTCTTTGTGCTAAATGTTTCCATTGTTTTTCTTATTTTGCATCTATTTATCTGATTGTAAAACATAAATTTTAGATTAATATTTTTTGTTGGAGCACCTTAATTATGTTTATGTTTACCATCTGAATGTTTTCTTCTGAAGTCTGTTTAAATAATTCTTATCTGCTCTTTAATCATTACTGAACATTAATATTTCCTCCACATCATAATTCACACAGTCTTAAAGATTCAATTAGCACAGTTAGCTTGCCCTGTGATGCTCTTGAAAAATTTATGTAACACACCAGCCTTTTATGACTCCATAGCCCAATGGATTAGTTTTTGCAGACCTTCTCATCCAACCAACACTATCAATCAAAAAAAATAATTCTAACCATCACTATAACTAGCCTAACATCAACATTCATAATATTAAGGTACAATTAAATCATAAACAGAGAGAGCCCTCTCTGAGTCTAGGAAGGCTAGGTCTTGGATTCCAAATTGGTTGATGTTGTCCTTTATAGTTTATTCTTGCCAATCTTATAAATTATAGGGCCACAACACACACAATGGAATCAACCACCACTCTTGGGTCACTATCCACAATTGTACCAAGAGAGGGAAGAGGAATTGAATTTTTCCTATAAAATGCCACCATGAGAAGAACAAAATGAGAACACATTGTTATGCTGCCCAAATTTCCCATGAGCGAACCAGCAATGTGTTGTTCAAGCAACAATAGAGTGAAGGGATTCAGTTGTTGGCCATCCAACATCTCAATCCCAAAGGAGAAGTTCACCAAGTGTTCGACATCCAATCACTTGTTCGAGGAGAAGAGATAGACCTGCAGACCAGCTCAAGGGGAAATCCCTCCTTGTTTTGGGTATTAGAGCTCCATAGCTCTAAGGAATCACTACAAGTGTGTAAAATTCTACCGCTTCTTTAATAGCAGCGGCTAATAATAGGGGATTAGTTTTCTGTTCGGATTATTAGCTCGTTTGACTCGATTGAGCTTGTTTTTATGTGTTATTGTTGTTTTGTTTCCTCTTATTGTTTTTAGCATGCTATGTTCCATAAACTAGTTTTTCTACATGTTAGTATGTTTCCACTAACCATCTAACAACTCTTTTTTCCCTGTGACCATTTCTTGTAGGTTAAAAATCACTCCTATCAAGCATCGGTGTTTTAGTACACTTGTGCACTAAACACACCAACACACCACACATTTAGAATCAAGAGGGAAACATAATATAGATGAGAAAAGTGATAGTGAGGGTCAAGGAAAGGGCAAGTTTTATGGAAGAGGAAAGAGAAATAGTTCTGTCAAAAGAGAGAAAGAGAAACTCAAATGTAAACAGTGTTTGAAGAATGGCCATGATGAAGACCACTGTTGGCAACTTCATCTAGAGTTGAGGCCAAACAAACTGAAAGCCAAAGAAAAGGAGAACACTATTGATATCATTGAACATGACTTAGGTTCATATTCAGGAGATAAAACAAAGATTACAACCATGGGTTTGAAAGGTAAGAACATAGAAAGCACTATTTCTTCAAATTGTTCTAATGTCACTCAAGATAAAGATCGAGAATTGAACTTTTCCATATTAGAGTCGTCTCTAAACATACAAATATAGAAACACTTTTTGATAGTGTTGAGAATTTGAAGGGTTGTAGGTTAATACAAATTCTCTCCTTGATAATTACTTGTGAAATTATTTGTGCTAGTTGTGTCTTCTCTTAGTTAATCTTTCATCAAGTTAATTATTGAAATACGAAAGACACAAAAGTTAGGCTCCTAGAGCCAAGGAAAAACCTCTCCCTTTTGGAGAGGAAAACTCGCAAAGAATTATTCTCATAGATCTTCAAATGATAAGAACCATGACCCAGACTTAGACCCTAAAACTAGATGTGCTTCCAAGACCTTGATATTCACCTGATATCCTGCAATCTTCCTTTCTGCACTTGTCTGCACTCAGATGCTGCCCTATTTCACTGTTCTTTCCACACTTCTTGACTCCCCTTGTGTCTGCTATTATTCTTGAGATTTTATTCACAAATATTTAAAAGATTGAACAACACCTTTTACTATTCCTTAACAACACTTATGCTTCCTAAATTTCTGCATTGTACTATTGATACAAGTCCATACTATCTTTAGGTAACTGTCCACTGAATGTTCATACATATATATCTGCACTTATAAACTGCGGTAGGTCCGCATACCTTACTGAAGTTTATCTGCACTAAGATGAAGTTTATCCGCAATTGTTGTTGTAGTAGATCTTCTTATCTGCTCTTACAAACTGTCTACAAACACCTTAGACTTATCCGCATTCATTCTTGTAGTAGATCCTATCTTATCCGCAATTCTCCTAATTGTTGTTCCTCATCCACATAAGGTTCAGTATTGCACTTTCATTTTATCTCATAACATGCCCGAAAATCCTTGTCCAAACAGAAATCTGCATGCTCCTATAAATAGTTGTTTCTGTCTGTAAATAAGCCGACTTGTTCTATGATTTTTAGGCCGACTTGAACAGGTAATATTCTAGTGTTGATAAGGTGCTTATTTACTGCCTTTAAAGATTGTCTTTCATCAATGCATTGGGGGTTGTTTGTGAGCGTCTTCCACAAGGCCTTGGAGCATAAATACCTAGACTAGATCCTTCGTGTATGAAACACTTAATTCAACCTAATAGACATCAAGAAGTCTATCTACATAATAAAAATCTTTCTCATGAAAACCATGAAGCAAGTACACCAAAAATACATTTTATTATTTTTGACATCTTCTTTATATAAATACATAATTACATAGTCAACATGAAGACCGACCTAGTTACACTTTTCCACACTCCCTCTTAACTAGGGAGGTATTCATACAAGTACATGGTTATTTTCAAACTGAAGAATCTCATAAGAAGAATCTGATTGGTAATCACATATGTATAGCATCATATCAACCAGCATTGTCCTAGTGCAAGGCCTTGACTAACAACCCCATCTCTCAACGAGACAATGGGCTACAATGCTGGCGAGACACATGACTAATAGACACCATAGTCATTGTCTCTCGAAGGTACATACCCCACCTAGGTGTTCCCAGAGTATGACCTTCTTAGACTCTTCTTCTCTTGGGTAGCCAACCCTCAAAGAATATCGGTCCACGACTACTCTTATCTTGAATGCCCTATCTCATTCTCAAAGAGTATCGAATGCCAGATGATTACCCAATCCTCCATTCTGTCTTCCAGGTGAAGACCAGAATGATGTGTCTATCCATTCTCATCACAAAGCCTTCACTAAGAATTACGGCTGTTAGTCCTAGTCTAGTGCATGACACATGTAATAGAGAATCACATACGTCACTCCCTCTTAACACAGGAAGGACATATTTCAAGTTTATTCCAAGCAAGAAATTAACCACCAGGCTCCTCATCAACCAGGGTCTTGCAGCAGCAATCCAGCTACTCATGAAGATTTCCTCCCCTCGATGTCATGGATTTCGATATTGAGGAATCTTCAACTTTTGGCTTCATAGGGCACAGATCATCCATCACTTTCAGTGGCGATTCATGTCCACTATCAGAAAGTGATTCATCAGTCTTCCTCATCTGGTCCACCATTATGCCATGCTGCTTTCCTTCGAATCATCCCCAAGGATCATACATCCTTTCTTGTGATTAGCATCCTTGCACATATTTATCCAGATAAACATATTCATATGAACTTTTATAACAAAAGTTACCTTTGTGATGATCTTTCACCATGACATCTTCCTGTAGGCATCGACATCCTTCATACAGATTGACACATATCCTAACGATACGCTTTTTCAAGGGTATTCTTATTTACCAGACTTCTGTCAGAGTCTACATATCCTCCCAGGAGATCTCCTAGTCACATATTCTTGGCTTCCATATGATAACTGCCTCTTGACATGGTTGCATTTCATGATCTCTTCCTTTCTGCACATTCTCCATTCCCAGGAACTTACAACCTTTCTAGTTTTTCGTTCATATAAAACCACCACGTATTCATGGGACATATTATGTTGATTTCATATTGTCCGTGCACTGAGAGATATTCATCCATAGATCATACTTCTAAATATAGAATTTCATTACCTACAACCATATGACATGACTTCACAGCATCCAATATCAGCATATATGTCTGCATACCTCATACCTATTTCCTTGAGTCATCCTATAGCAATTTCTCTAGAATGAATAGCTTCTTTCCTTTAACATGCTTCAAAAATATGTCATCACATCCCAAAATTCTGTCTCCATGATGACCCTTGATCTGATGACTACTTTAATTTTAGTAGAGATTTTTTCCAGAAGCTTTTTCACCGAGAGCTTCTTCCATGCTTCTATCGAGATGCTTCTTAATGTACATTGTTATCATACAATTTTACAACTAATCAGAGATCACTTACAAAGGAAGATGATCTCAATCATAATAGAGATCTCTTGCTTCCTCCTTCTTAGATATTTTAGCATCAAGTTCTTCTCTTTCATAAGTGACATGGGCTTCTTCCTTTTTCCTCTTATCCTTTCTAGATTTAGGACAATCTCTTTTATAATGCCCAAGATCATCACATCTAAAGCATTGCACATTGTCCATAGTTCTTTTTTTATTCCGAGGGCCAAACTTTCTGAATCTTCCTTTCTTCCTGTATGAGGCTGCAAAGGCATGATTCTCTTCACTTGGTCATGTGTCAGTTTTGGCCTTTAGTCTTGTTTCCTCTATTTTACATAGAGATCATAAATCATGGAATGGAATGGCTTCTTTCTTCCCATATAGACTAGAAGTGAAGCTTCCCCATTACTCTGGTAGAGCATTCAATACCACTGTTGTCATCTTAGTGTTAGACATCACCTCTCCTAGTTCCTGCAGTTGATCTCTTATTTCAGAAATCCTCATAAAGTATGGAGCAATTCCTGTTTCCCTTGATAATTTAATTTTGTATAGTTCTTGTCTTAGAGAGATTGCTTCTCCAGCAGTACTCACAGAGAATAGCTCCACTAATTCTCATATATTTGTTTTGCAGTCTTTAGTTTTGATACATAGGGAATGAGAGAGTCTTTGATGGATTCTATGAGAATCCTTTGGGCTCTAATTTCTCCCTTCATGTACTTGGCATGGGCTGAAGTATCTTCTTTTGGAGGTTGAATAGTATATCCTTCGATATAGCCCATTACTTCGTCTTCTATTAAATTCAAGTATGTTCTCTTCTTCCATGCACTGAAGTTTGATGACCCAACCAGCTTGTTGCTTTCTTTACAGTAAGGCATTTTGATAGATAGGGTCATGAATACTTACTTGAGTGGATTTTCTTGCAGCTTCCTTGATGATGATTGAGAATGAAGTCAAGGGTTTCCTTTCTTCAATATTGTTGTACTTGAAACCTTGATTATAATGATTATCTTCAGAACTTGAGATTTCCTTCAAACAATGTCTTGAGTGCAAATCTTTGATGGCAAAGATTAATTTTCTGAATGAGTTTATATTTTGAATGAGGCAGGAGATCTCACATGAAGTATTTGGATAGTCTTCCTTGCAAACTGATTTGACTTTCCAACCCAAACTTTGATATTTTCTTCTTTTAGTGTCTTTGTTGACAAGCAGCCTTTATGTTCAACACCTTATCTATGATACCATGTTGAGAATTTGAAGGGATGTAGGTTAATACAAATTCTCTCCATGATAATAACTATGAACTTATTTGCATTAGTTATGTCTTCTCTTAGTTAATATT
Organism: Pinus albicaulis; assembly: GCA_034641835.2. Lineage (NCBI taxonomy): Eukaryota > Viridiplantae > Streptophyta > Pinopsida > Pinales > Pinaceae > Pinus > Pinus albicaulis. Next base: position 528,977,637 of record CM076573.1, on the reverse strand, counting down.
TCTTCAAGTCAATTATCGAAATGTGAAAGACACAAAATTTAGGCTCCTAGAGAGCCAGAGCAAAACCTCTCCCTCTTGGAGAGGAAAACCCACAAATAATTCTTCTTATAGATCTTCAAGTGATAAGAACCATGACCCAGACTTAGACCCTAAAACTAGATGTGCTTCCAAGACCTTGATCTTCACCTTGTATCTTGCAATCTTCCTTTCTACACTTGTCTGCACTCAGATGTTGCCCTAGTTCACTGTTTTGTCCGCACTTCTTGACTCCCCTTGTATCTGCAATTATTCTTGAGATTTGATTCACAAATATTTATGAGATTTACCAACACCTTTTACTATTCCTTATATACATATATATTTGCACTTATAGATTGTGGTAGGTCCGCAGACCTTGCTGAAGTTTATCTGCACTGAGATGAAGTTTATTCGCAATTTTCGTTGTAGTAGATCTATTTATCTGCTCCTAAAAAATTTCTGCAAACACCTCAAACTTGTCTGCATTCATTCCTGTAGTAGATCTTGTCTTATCGACAATTCTCCTAATTGTTGTTCCTCATCCGCATAAGGTTCAGTCTCGCACTTCACATTTTATCTCAGAACATGTCCAAAAATCCTTGTCCAAACATAAATATGCATGCTTTTATAAATAGTTGTTTATGTCTGTAAATAAGCCGACTTGTTCTATGATTTTTAGGCCGACTTGAATAGGTAATATTCCAGCGTTGATAAGGTGCTTCTTTACTACCTTTAAAGCTTGTCTTTCATCAATGCATTGAGGATTGTTTGTGAGCGTCTTCCACAAGGCCTTGGAGCATAAATACCTAGACTAGATCCTTCATGTATGAGACACTTAATTCAACCTAATAGACATCAAGAAGAAGTCTATCTACATATTAAAAATCTTGCTCATGAAAACCATGAAGCAAGTACACCAAAAATACATTTTATTATTTTTGACAACTTCTTTATATAAATACATAATTACATAGTCAACATGAAGACCGACCTAGTTACACTTTTCAACAGATAGTGGGTCACAAGCTAATCTGATTTACGAAGACTTGGTTAAGTAGTTAAACCTTGAAACTGTTAGACATCCAAGACCTTATCCTTTAGGGTGGATATGCAAGAATACAAACTTGCAGGTAACAAGGAAGTGCATACTAAGATTCACCATCAACTCAAACTTACTTGATGAAGTTGAACTTGATGTGGTGCCGCTTGAGATATGTTGGGGCTCAAATATGCCCAATTTTCCACTATATATTACTGCCATTCATAACCTAAATTTTGACACATTTACACTCGTTTCACATCATAATTCCATCACTTATCGCCAAATCACATCCTACACCTCGTGGTTGATTATCATTAGTTTTATTAGCTTTTCAATTATTAGAGATGATTTTGTCATTATTTACTAATGATGGTTTCACTAAGTTCAATTGTCATAGGGTTATATTTCCAAATTCTCCACAAGTCAATTTAAACTAGTTGCTACAAGTTGAATATGGAATTGTTGTAGGTGAATCTAAAGTTTTTTGTCAAATAGGGAAGAATTGTGAAATTTCGAAACACAGGTTTTGTTTAGAGTACCCTTATTCATGTAACTCAAGAACCATTTGGAAAAATTCGTTACTATGAAAGAGTTATGGTCAAGGGAATATTCCAGTGCAAGGTTAAGTATAGAATCAGGGTCAAAATTTGGATTTGACTGTTTTAGCGACATTCATGGTTTGGATAAGTTTCTTTGTGCTAAAAAATGGAATTATTTCCTCCATATATGCCATGATCGAGATGAACCCAACTGTGACACATTTTAAGACTCTCTAGAAGATTGCATATGATTTATTTGTTGTTGTATTTGTTCTTTTTAAGTTTTGATTGTTATTTGTTTCCATTAGCTGCACCTTACAAAAGCTAATGCTCTAAGGAGAGCAGGAGGGAAGTGATGGGAGAAACAACAATAGGAGAATTGTGATGTAATTTTGTTTACGTTGGAAGCTTTGTTGTATTTGCTTTGAACCATTAATACATAAGTTTGATTCATCATTTAAATCCTCTCAAATTATTATGGTTTTGTTCTAAGTTTTTAAGCTTCATTGAATTAATTTAACTTGCTCCAGGAGTGGCAAAGGCCCACCACACCTAGAAACAAGTTTTGCAAGCAGCGTAGATCTTAGGACTATGTTTGATTGTTATTTAGCAGTGTGATTACTCAAATTTCTAAATTGTCATTTCTATTCTTTACTTAAACCTGCACTTTGTTCTATAGATCATAGTTGAAGGAATATATCTCGCTCATCGGTTATTATAGATCAGCAAAGGTTTCATTGGGTAGTGACCCTTAGTATATCATTGATTTCCTTTATGTGATTGCATAATGCAAAAGCATTTGTGAAGCATTCTTAATTCAAAACTATGGAAGGATTGATTATGATATCCAAGATCTCAAAATGAATTGAACTTATGCTTTGTCTATTCCCAAATCCTGTAGCATTATAATCATATGAAAAATATGCAGAGGTGTTTAATTTCGAACTTGTTGATTCTAAATCCAACACGGTCAAAGGAGTATTGAATTAGAACTGAAACACAGTTTGCATTAAACATAGGTTTTCTGAGTTTGTCATGATAACATTAATTTCAGAATGGAGATTGAATTCTTGTGTTAAGCACAGCTAGTGTGAAAGTAAATAGAGGTTGTGCATTTTATTTATAAGTTGGAAAGTTTTGATTTTATGTGTCCTGGGACCTAGGCCCAACAATTAGATTTTATTTGATTTGGATTTTCTTGTTTCTTTAGCATAAGAGACAATAAGATTGAAGGATGATAGAAATCAGAGTTTTCTAAGTTTAATAGCTTCAAAGATTGGATTTCTAAGTTAGGTACATAATATAGTTAGTTTATATAGAATTACATTTCGTTTTTATGCTTGTTGATTTTTCATGTCCCGGGAATTAGATTAGTTGTAGTTTTGTTTGAATTTTCCATTGCTTTAGTTTAAACATCGTTTGAGCGAGAACGAATTCTGTTGAGATTGAGATTTAGCATAGGCTTAATTTCATTTTGAATTAGTTTTAGATTATTGTACTTAGAATAAACAGATCTTAGATTGATTTTTCCATTTACTTAGATTAAGATTAAAATTATATGAATGGTAATTTGTATTGCTTGGAGTGCGATTAATATTGCTCAGATGTAGATTAGAGTTATTTTTATTTGAATTGTAATTAAAATTCCTTATTTGTATTTCTTGAGCATGTTTTCATCAATTGATTAGTTTCAAACTAGAAACAATGATTCTCCACTTAAATAGTAAATTGATTCTCTTACTCTAGTTTAGGTTAGATGCTCTGATCCTGCGTTGTTTGCGCTTGTTCTTCAAAGCTTATGAGCCCCGGTTGATAATTTAATGTTGGAAATTATAACACAATTTCCCCAACAAGATATCAGGTATTGTTTTGGGAAGTCCTTATCTTTATGATAGGAAATCAGTATTTCATCGCCATGAGAATAAGTATCACTTGTTTAAAGATGGAATTGAGTACATAGTTAGAGCGCATAAGAAGAAGACAAGTTTGTCTCTTATACATGCAAGATAAATGAAGAGGATAGTGAATGCAAGTCAGAATTTGACATTGTTAATGATCAAACATATAGATGTTTGAATCAAACCTTTCAAAAAGATGTATCGAATGAACAAGTTGATTTCATTAAGGTTGCTTATGCTTGTAATGAGATGTTTCAGAACTCTAACAGGTTGTCTTTGAAAGGAGGTGAACAAGATGTAAAACATTTGCAAAAGTCAACATCAGTGTTGAGCAGTGTTGGAAACAAGATGCCAGTGCAAGAGAGTGCAAATGTCAAAGAGAAAGTGACAAAGCAATTTGACAAAGAAGGCATGGGTTCCACAAGTTCTTGTTTTTTGTTTCTAAAGGGTACATGGAAATGGCAAAGATACTTGGTCAAGGGTCGATGCAAGTACAAAACAAGACCAGTTAAGAATCACCATGATGACATTATGCAAGGTGAGACCGTTTTTAAGTTTCATTTGATTGATGACCAAAGTAGGAACAAGTTGGTTTCTGAAAGAATAGCTTGTTTCTCTGCAAATTCATGGAAATTGCAACATGGTGGTGTCAACAATAGCAAGAGAGGGTCATTAGAGTCAAGGAAAAAGTTAAGCTTTTGTGAAAAACTCAATTTGATGAAAATGGAAAAATTTCAGTGGATAGAGACTGGAAGGGTGAGGGAACAGTACCCTCATCCACATGATCAGCAATCAAAGAGATTTTGGAGTCCAAAAGGCTTCTAGTGGGGAGAAATGATCAGGTGCTTAGTGTAAAAGCTCAAAAATTAAAGTGCTCGAAATTGATTGGAAACTGAACGACAGGAAAGAGCTCGTCGCCAGGAATCTGGCACAATTCGTTTCATCGAAAACATAGTCTGGATGAAGAAGATAAAGCACATTGTTTGTTTTCCTAAACAACTAAAAAATTTGCAAAAGTGACAGGTTGGTGATATCGCAGCCCAGTCAGCAAATTTAAATATATTCTGGAAATATTCTTCAGTTTCGCCCAATGACACCGTGACAAGTGTCACTGCAGGATTCGCCGGTTTGGATTGGGAAGGTGAATTTTTTTTTAAGTTCTCCTAAGGTCGAATTTGAATTTTTTTTATATTGTTGGAAAGGTCCAACCAGAGGCAGACACGTGGCGCCTCTGGTGAACCCTATCCAAAGTTTGAATTACAATACATGGTTGAATGTTCACATATTACAAAGGTTTCATTGAAATATTTGGTGGCGGATTAATGTATTATGGTTCGAATTATTGTCAAAGTTCGAAGGTTTATGTTAATATAATGGTGGAGTAATTTATATGGACGCATTTTAATTATAACTTAAGGTTGGATTCACATATGGTGGAGCAAAATATATCAACGGATAGGCGGAGGTCAGGGTCGACCACACGACCTCCCCTACCCCAATGCACCGACTTGCCACCATACCATCGACATGTTTCTTAACATGTATTGGTCGCAATTTGTATTTAAATTTCAACGGTTAGACCAACGGGGGTATGGAGGGGGCCATCCCCCTCCCCACAGGACCATCCACCAGACCACTGGCGAGGCAAAGACTGTTAAGCGGAGATTAACGGATAATTATGAGATTAATTATCCATAACCCCGGGTTTAAGACTTAAACCTTGTTTATTTGTAAGTGCGTTTATGTGTAGTTAATTCGCACTTATCCCATTTAAAACACGTTTATATTAATTAAAATCAGAGTTAAGTTGGCGGAATTTTAAGCAGACCCACCAATTTAGGCGTTGCCCCAAATTTGGCGGCCCTAACTGGAGCCTTCTCTAGTTTTGAAGGCAATTTACTAGGAAAATTTTTTTTGGCCATATCTTTGGTAAAATTCGACCAAATTGAGTGTAAGAAGAGTAATTTCTGAATGATTTGGACATTCTAGACACTTTGAAGCAGGTTTCAGGAGCAGTAGGTGAATGTAAACAACATTTTTTGCACATTTGAGCTAATACAGAGGCCTAAGCCATGGAAGCTGGACCAAGGAGATGTAGCCCAAGAGGGGTGAACTCCTTCATCAAAACACTGTGTTAAAGGATCAATTGTGATGGTTTGTTGTACTTGTTATTGCCGTTGTTCAACATTTGTTTTTCATGCTTTATTCTCTTCAATTTAACTAAAAACTCAGTTCATTTACCTATTTGACATTCATAAACACTAAGGAAACTTATGCACATAAAGCATAAGATCGGAAAAATAATTATAAATCTGAAGATGAAATTAGCACAGCAAAACTAACATTCAAATTCAGATCAAGAATAGTCCCAGTGGACATATCCCGAGTGAACCCGAGTGGGATATGATCCAAGAGAAACAATGATGTAGGTGTCTATTCATCATTGGTCTCGCCAACATTGAAGCTCAAGATCTCGTGGAGAGATGGAATTGTTAGTCAAGGCCTTGCACTAGGACAATGTTGGTTGATATGATGCTATACTGATGTGATTACCAATCTGATTCTTCTTATGAGATTCTTTAGATTGAAGGTGACCATGTACCATTATGAATACCTCCCTAGTTAAGAGGGAGTGTTGTAAAGTGTAACTAGGTTCGGTCTTCATATTGACTATGTAATTATGTATTTATGTAATGAAGAAGACAAATAATAAAATGTATTTTTGTTAAGCTTGCTTCACGAGTTTCATGAGCAAGGATTTTATTATAGGTCAGAAGAGTTCTTCTTGATGTCTTTTAGGGATTTGTCATCTTGTCATAAATAGAGTCATGTATATTGTTAGTATGAATCTTAATCGCAAGTGTGCGAAAAAATACCACTTTAGCTGTGCATAACAAATAGCCCTAACAACAAAGATGACTACCAATATCTTCAGAACTGCAATTAGTTGATCAAGACAAATGTTGCAAAAATCTAGATCTATGCATCAAAAGAAATTAAGTAGTAAATAAAAATGAGATTTACTCCATGCATCCAATAGAAAAAACAGGAATATGTTGAATTAAATTTATATTAAGGGCACCTGGGAGGAAAACATAGAAGGATGTTACCAGTGCTCCTCAATGGGATGGGTTCTTGTAAGTCCTCAGCACTTCAGATCTAAAATCCCCCTCTCTTGATGGTGTAGAAAACCCAGACAAAAATGAAACTCAAAGGGAGCTCACAAGCAAAAAGATAGAAAAATATGACAATGATGGTGGATCAAAGTTAGACCAAAAGTATAGATCTGGAGTGATCTTTAGGTAACAAAAGGTGGTGAATGAATGGAAAAATCCTTCTATTTATAACAAAATATTGAGTTAGTCTAAATATTGGTGCATAATTGAAATATTATTAACCAAATCAAGATCCAACTTTTATGGAATATTTTATTATTCTTGTTAGAGGGAAAATGAATTTGACTTGGGTCATTGTAAATAATAAATAAATAAATGATATATTTATCATTTTAAGGATGTGGTTGAGTAATAATTAAATAAATAATGATTTATTTAACTATTTATGACTGATTTAGTCAAATTTAACAAGGAATATTATTGAAATGGGGTTTAAATAATTATTCCTAGAAAATAATAAGATTAATAATTTATCTAATTAATTTTCCTGTTTTTATTTTAAGGATGTGGTTGAGTAATAATTAAATAAATAATGATTTATTTAACTATTTATGACTGATTTAGTCAAATTTAACAAGGAATATTATTTAAATGGGGTTTAAATAATTATTCCTAGAAAATAATAAGATTAATAATTTATCTAATTAATTTTCCTGTTTTTGGTTAAATATGACTAGGAATATTAATTAAACTGTTATTTAACTAATTATTCCTTGAATAAAATCAAACAAATGTGGATTTATTTAATATTTCCTCATGGGGTTTCCTGTTTAGACCATAAACAACTTAATAAAGGTGTTTTACTAAGTTATTTTTCATAGTGAAAGCAATTTTACCTTAGGGTAAAATTGGTCTTACATGGTGTATTTAGGTCCATCTAATAGTAACAGGTTAGATGACCAAAAAATGGTGTAACAGATTGCCCCCCAACGTGTGAGCGTTAGGAGCTAATCGTATGACTGAAGTACGTTGTAAGAACTCAATCACTAGACACTGAAGGGGAAGTCAAAAAGAGAGAAATATAAGGTAGGCCGAAGCGCTAAAGGGCTAGACCCTGAGGAGGCGAGACTTACAGGTGCGACAAGTCTCTTTTATGAGTGAGTACCTGTGCTATAGGCAGTGGGGGAGGCATACCTATGCCCGCCGAGACAAAGTACAAAGAAAAATGAGTCCAGTAAACAAGGGACTGAACAATATAGTATATGCTGGCATAAACATGAGCCAAGTAAAAACATGATAATGAATTCCAAATACATACTATGCCTGGGATAAAATCCAGACTTATATAATAATATCTGAGTACATGAGATAAAAATACAACCCAAATTCCCCTCTAAACAAGAAAGGGCTCTGAAAATCTGACTGATACATGCAAACAAAAAGGCGCTGCAAGCGGCTGAGGTCGACATCATCAAATATATGGAGCTGCATCAAAGGCTGTAATGAAGAGGTCATCCAGGCATGTGGGGGGCTACCTGTAGGTCTACCCCCTCATGAGGGCTGAAACATCTCACACACACTCGAGAATCACCGATATCAGTTGTTGCATCACTGAACCATCAAGTATACAGATCTCGATCATGATGAAAGGAGCTGGAGTTGAGAAACAATCAAATCAAAGGGTGATAAGAAGTCCCTTTGCCTGATCCGAGGCACCGAACAAAAGTGGAAGCTAAAACCAAGGTATACCACCCTCTAGACCTGTCTTCTGGAATGAATGATCTGATGTCGACAGAAGGAGGTTCGCCATAGGTGAGGCAATAAGGGATTATCAACTAAGGCACAAGAGAAAATAGTAGAGCGACTTACAGAGTGACACCAGGGATGATGATGAAATGGGGGTTACTGAGTAGCGGACATACGACTTCCCTTGTTAGAGCATAAAGGGCATGGATGACCTGGCAGTGACTGACACAATATCATGAGGGATAGGGGATAGTGGGACTAAAGGCCATAATGTGCGACATGAGAGAGAAACCAAGCAATGAAGGATGGAGGACTATAGCGGGATACAAAGGGACTCGGGATAGACTCCATGAATGTGATGATGACTCAACTCGGATGCTCTAAACAAGGGTGACTCGATAATGCTGCTACACAGAAAATGTCTAATGGGGACCATAAAAACATGAGTACATGATGGATACTCACGACGAATATTAACACGAGCATGGACAAGTATGAAGGCAAAGCGGTGCCCCAAGTACAAGTGTTACAAGTGAAAATTTTGATTTTGAGGAGTGGTGAAGTGACCCTTCTTGGACGGAATATGTCCTGGTGAAGTATCAAATCACAAAAAATTAACAAATACCCATTTGGGGGCTCGGCGAGAACTTTCCAACGATATAGACAGTTTATCAAATTGAGCTACGGTTTGGCCGCAACAGGTGAAATAAAAATCAGGGGTTTCTCTTTTAATAAGGCATTTTCCCTCCAAATTTACTCATTTGCATGTGGAGCTGTGGTGAATGTAGAGAGGAGAGAAGGCCCTAAATATTGCGGCGATCGTAGTGGACAAACCGACTGTTGGAATCGAGATCCATCAGTTGCAGGTAAGAGGCCTAGCCTTACTCTTTCAATTAAGGGGATCAAAATTTCAGTTTAGGCACCCAGAGCTCATGAACAGGTCAGGTCGCACTTTTTGGGGTCTGTTCTGCAACCTAGGTAGCAGGTACTGGGCATAAAACTGCAACCTGTCCCAGGAAATGACCTGAAAAATGCAACCTGTCAGAGAAAGGGGGTTTCAGTGTTGTTTTTGGTTGAGATCTGAGATTTTGATGGTTGAGGGAAATAGGTGCCCCCAAGCATGTTGTGGTCATGCCAAAATGTATTTAGAAAAAATGGGAATCTAAACACATTTTAATGATGTGGTGTGCCATTTGTTTTCGGTATGGTTATGCAGTTCGAGAAAGGGAATGGAGGATTACCAATCTCTTTGGGTACTGCATATATGAAGAAAATGGACTAAGTTTCTGGGTTGGCATACATGGTGTCACTATCCCAAAGAGAGGATTTGGAGATAATGAACTAGTGCTCTCCTAGAAAATCCACAGATTGGTCAACGACAATGTCAAGGAGACTGGGTTGCTGATGTAAGATGAAGGAATGATGAAGGTTATCATCCCTAGAGTGATCTGAAGTGATATGGGACTCTAGAGGTTCTTTTAAATGAGGAAGAATAAGGGTACTAGAGTTGACACGACTAGGTACACTAAGGGAGTTGTGGAGAATTGCTTCTCCTGGACTCTCAAATATGAGTGCCCCCTTACCCAAACATTGGGTGTCAATGCAATGGCCACAAGGTGTATGTGGTTCGAATGCATGGGTTCGATGTAAGGGGGGATAGATAAAGTTAGGGGTGGTGACTACTTCCATAATGTCGTCATCGTAATAGAAGATGGGGTGACTGGTAGAAGAAAGACCACCTGACGCGGCGAAGCTACTTGACTGATCATCATGAGAAGAGAGGTTCACATGCGCATCATCACAAGGGGTGACAGAAGAGTAAGCAGATAAAGGATCTACCGATGTTGAGCCCAAGGTGATCACTAAAGGGAGGTCGAGCGAAATAGAAGGGGAAGTCTTAGAGGGAGCTTCCACCGAGGGTCTTGTTAGTGTCGGTATCTTCATCCC